>LPNX010465058.1:37433-213836 GCA_001517045.1 Pseudotsuga menziesii | reverse complement strand
TCACACAGAGTCCCTCCTCACATGGATGCAGAGATTGCACATGGGAGGAAGATAGCACTTAGACGGCTATTTTAGGATAGCGACATGCTTGAGGAGGCGGATGAGGGCTTTGTAGATTTTTCCACTAGCACTGGGAGATTTGGAGGCTGTGATGTGCTTAGAGATAGGGGGGGTAAGAAACCCTATGCTTGGTGGGCAACCCATGGGGCAACATCCCCTATTCTACAGAAGTTAGCCTTGAGGATCATCTCTCAAGTTACATCATCCTCTTGTTGTGAGAGGAATTGGAGCACATATGGGAACTTGTACAGTGTGAAGAAGAGCAGGCTTGAGCAGTCTAGTGTAGAGTCAATGGTGTATGTGCACTCCAACCTTCGTCTTATTTACAGGAAGAGGGAGGAGTGGGTGAAGGGAAAGACAAAGATGTGGGATGTCTTTCCTGATGATATGGGTTTGGACAGCAGTATTGAGTTGGCATTAGCCAACATGGATCTTAATGATCCAGTGCTAGAGCCGGTCACTTTTGATGATAGTGATCGTATGGAGGGGTCATCCTCCACAGCAGGAGATGCAGGTCATCAGATGGGCAGAGAGGAGGAGGAGGAGGAGGAGGATGAGGATCAGGGCAGGGGCGGTGATGAGTATGTTGATGTTGATTCAGGCATGGAGGAGGACTACTGACATATGGGATTCTCCCATCTTGATCCACCCGTTTTTGTATTTACTATTAGACTTTAGTCTATTTTGGCATTTGCCAATGCCTAGTGGCATTCCGACATATATGTACATTGTATACATTTTGATTTTGACGACTTAATGAGAAATATGGTTCCGACATGCATCTATGTGTCTCATTGTGATTTGTGAATGACAAATGTGTTGTGAATCGTGACTTGTGAATGACAAATGTGTAATTACTAATTAGTAATTACTAATCAATGATCATTAATGTGTTTTTATTCTAATTTCTATTGAATATTTGTAAATGTTCTAGTTTCTAAATATTTTTGGATCTATATGTCTATATTTTTAAATTTTAATATATATTTAAAAAAAAAAATATATGTATATAAAACGTATCCTACGTGTCCTGATTTCGGGGGTCACCGTGTTCGTGTCGGACTCTCGTATTTTTGTGTCCTTCATGTCCCGTGCCCCCGTGTCAGGTGACTTAGCTTATACATTTGCTTTCACGTAGGGCAAAGATGAAGCCTTTTGTGAGTTGACATACTTAGTAAAGTTGCCACTTTGACCAATATAACAACAGTTTGAAAAGGCACTAAATATAGACAATGCTGGCAAGTTAGGGTTAGGGTAGAACAACAACCATAACCCCAAGTCATGATTACCATATTTAGCAATATGTTCAATAGGTTGAAATTTGCTTTTGACATAGATAGCAAAAGGAAATAGGAAGTCAAAGTGGCACAAAAGAAAGGAATCTTAGCAAAGGAAAATCAGGGCTTGAGAAGATCAGCTTAATGTTTAGCACAAACACAACACCATAGCCTGAAATCATGAAGATCCATTGCTAGCTGTCATGTAATGAACAATGTAACCAGCCTGATTGAATCTTGCTGGACCTTAACCCTCCAGTAGTGCAAGCACAACTGGGGGTTAACAGGTCTTTGATTTGTTTGAATTCGAAGAATTTTTCCATTTCCCATTCCATTCTATGAGTTCTTTTGATCTTTGTCTAACTCTCAGCTATCAAGGCCCTTATAATTTTCTCCTTTGGAGTTTGGGCTTCTTCAACTTCTTCTCTGGGAACTTTTGGTTCCCATTTATCATTATTGACACCACAAAGATCAGCTGCAGCTCCTCCTTATTGTCCTCGACCCCAAACTGGTATTTGGCCTCTTCTGTGTGGCATAATGCTGTTTATGTGAAATTCCACTAAACATTTCTACCCAACGGTCTTCTTTCCTTCTGGAGCTGTCTTCTTTCCAACGCTTGTACCCAACAAAATCTCTTTACTGATATCATTTTCACACATGCAGGCATCAAACCTCCAGTTTCAACCACAGTAGCCTGGTCCGAAACATTGACTAAGAAATGGATGTGATAATTCCAGAAATGCCCTCAATCAGGTATCAGACCCTGCTCTGTTACCAAACTGGTGCAAACTTAATGGGGCTGCAATTATTCTCAGAGGACACAACAACAATGTTATGGAAGCAAATTCACAAAAATCAATGCATAACTAATGGAGGAAACTGCAATCTTAACGAGTCTGTTGAATTAGAGCTTGAAATATTACAAACAGGCCTAAATGGGCTCTTTACTGCAGCAAAACATGGGTTAATGCCCTTCACAAAAACATTAATATCCTTGCCAGTCTGTCTTGGCTGGTTACAATTGGTTCACAAGGATTCTTTGGCTGCTCGTCTTTCTTCTTTCTTTGTGGAACTTTTCCATCTTGTATTACCATGAGAGATCTGTTTCCCTCTTTCTTCTCTATGAATGAATATGATAATCTCTAATTTTTCCTTTCCTAGCAACCTTTTCCTCTCCTTTCACCAAACTACCAAAACAACTCTTCAAACAACAATTATGGGCCCCCACCCTTTTCATGTCTTGTGGCCTATGGTCTCAACAACCAATCATAAAGTTCGATGCATGATGGGAAGCCTGCCTTCTTGAATGTCCATTCCTCCAAACTTCACTCATACTTGCTGGTCCTCTCTAACATTTGATTGGAAAGAGGGACTGACAACTCAAGTCGATGCGGGATCCTTTTGGGCCTCCCTGACTAGCCCCCTCAAAATGTTCTGAGGGATAGCTGAGATCACACAGGGTTGGATGCCTCAGATCAACCCATGATTACTTCATCTGTACCCTCCCTTAGACTCCTCTGCACAACCAACACCAACAAATATCAATACACGGGCCAACTTCATGACTAATCACCATAACCTGCATGGCTGACATCTGTTTTTTCTTGGTAGCAGCAACAGATTTCATGGTTTGATGCAGGATCACATAGACGCAGGGGATGATCCTGCATCAGATCCATAACAGTGTTGGGTCCGTAACAGATTTCTTAGAAAGGACACAACTTCATGATTTTGTTTAGTTCTGACATGTAAAATGATGAAAAATTCAATACTTAGGTGATTCCCATTGGTTTGCCTTATTCTGTGACATCCCTTTTCCTTGCAATTGTGCAAGGCATATATAGTCTTCAACCAACTACTGTCTGAAGCCCAAAAGCTTAAAATAACTTTCCATTTTGCAGCGTTAGTATGCTAAACAGAAGATAAAGGGAAAACATACTCTAACAAGCAGTTCAAGCTCATTATTCTTATGTTTTTCTCAATGTTGTATGGGAACCCATACTCACCTCCAGGGGTTGTGTCCCTCTGCGTTTCTCCCTCCCTGTTTGGAAAGGGATCTCCCCTCATCCTGTGGATGTTTCCTGCCAAAAATGCAGACGGCTTGGAGACATTCCTTAATGGTTTTAGGGAGGTCTGGACACTCCTTATGCAAATTGGTGCTAGTATAACACCAGTTCTTCAAGAAAAATATTTACTCACTGGTTCCTCAAACTTGCTCCTGAAATCCTGAATTACTCTCTGTGATTTTTTATCATTCTGCAAATACGTGAAATTGTTTTTGTGAAGCTAAGGGCTTTTCTGCTCCAGTGATGGACACTGGAAACTAAATATTCTCAAATGACTTATTTCAAATTTGAGATGAATTGAATTATGCAACCTTTCCCTGCTTCTTGAAGTACCTGATCACCTAAATCATTAAGTTTGTTTTTACATATTGTAATTTAATTCAACAGATTCTATTGACTTTTAACAGAGCTGATATCAAATTGTGCACCTTTCATTTGTGACCCTGTGGATACTGTGTGATCTAATAATTCGTGCTTAGTTGTTTATGGGGTTTATGGGTTTGCTTTTGTTGTGCAGGGTTCAAGCTTTAATTGTTTCACCTACAAGAGAACTGGCAGCTCAAACAGAGAAAGTGATTCTTGCCATAGGAGATTTCATAAATGTTCAAGCCCATGCATGTATTGGTGGCAAGAGTATTGGAGAGGACATCAGAAAATTGGAGTATGGTGTTCATGTGGTATCAGGAACACCAGGAAGAGTATGTGATATGATTAAACGCAGGACCTTAAGGACCAGAGCTGTAAAACTACTTGTTCTTGTGAGTATGCATGTGTTTCATCAGATCCATTGGTTGAATTATTTAACATTGATGGAGTCTTTTTAGCCACTTATTATTGATTCATTCTTTTGTTCTAAAACCACTTAAAACAGGATGAATCTGATGAGATGTTGAGCAGGGGATTCAAAGACCAGATATATGATGTTTATCGATACCTTCCACCGGAGCTTCAGGCATGTTTCATATTATCAAATAACACTTGTGATTTAGGATCTGTAGACATTTTTTAATAATTGATTTCCACCAATAGCATTGGTGTCTTCTTTTCCTGTGAATATGCCAATTAAGTGTTTACCATCAAAGCAATTTTAAGTACCTGCTGGAACAAATATGTATGTTTTTTTCTATGCTCAATGTTGGTCGGGAGTCTTTTAGATCTGTTGTCTAGGGCAGATTGTTGTAGATAATTTTTTCATCTGTTACATGTTTATAATTGGAGTATTGATGTGAATGTTATTGTGATTAATTGATAGGTAGTGCTGATATCAGCAACTTTGCCACATGAGATTTTGGAGATTACAAACAAATTCATGACCGATCCTGTAAGAATCCTTGTCAAACGTGATGAATTGACGCTGGAGGTATGGTTGAGCCTAGGTCCCTATACTATCACTTCTTATGTTGAATTGTCAAATGTGCATTCTATAATTTTTTCGATTTCTTGCTAAACCAAGCTTCCTGGTTTATTTTTTGTGAATTCCAGGGCATCAAACAATTTTTTGTGGCTGTTGAAAGAGAGGAGTGGAAGTTTGACACCCTATGCGATCTATATGATACACTTACCATCACCCAGGCTGTCATATTTTGCAATACCAAAAGAAAGGTAACCTATAAAACATATGCTTTTGCTTGTGCAGTAATTATTTATTCTTTGACTTTTGTTTCACTTTCAATCAGTGTATTTAATTCTTCCTTCGAGAAGCTAGTTTGCCAACTTGAATATTCTATCTATGCTATTATGTAATCTGGGTTTTGCACCCATAGGTTGATTGGTTGACAGAGAAGATGCGGAGTAACAATTTCACTGTGTCCTCTATGCATGGAGACATGCCACAAAAAGAACGTGATGCAATTATGGCAGAATTTCGTGCCGGCACAACCCGTGTCTTAATCACAACAGATGTTTGGGCTCGCGGTCTTGATGTTCAACAGGCAAGCTTTCTCTTGCCTTGGTCCCTTGCTTTATTTATTTTTTCATTATTTTGAGGTTTATTGACATTTTACTTTTGTGTATAACATCAGGTTTCCTTGGTGATAAACTATGATCTTCCCAACAATCGTGAACTTTACATTCATAGAATTGGTCGCTCAGGTCGTTTTGGTCGAAAGGTATTACAAATGTTCAAGTTGTTTGATTTTTGTTGGAGAAGCTGACGGGTGTTGCTATCCATTAGTGTCCTCTTTTTCATATGTTAAGCTAGTGCTCATTTGGATGTGTATTTTTTGGTAAAACAGCTTCAACTTGACTGACTGTTAACATGTCTTTCTATGGGAAATGTGCAGGGTGTTGCAATAAATTTTGTTCGAAATGATGATATAAGGATTTTAAGGGATATTGAGCAGTATTACAGTACTCAGATAGATGAAATGCCCATGAATGTGGCGGATCTGATCTAAATAATGCAACTCTTCCAGCATGTTTCTTAGCTTCAATCTGAGTCCTGATGCCTGCTTGATACAGGACATGTTAAATATCCCCTGTATTTGCAGCAGTTGTGCTACATTGCTTCCAACAAGGTTTTGCACTGGCAAGCAGATTTTATCTTGGTATTGTGCGTGCCAGATATTGTATACTTCAAATTTTATGTCAAATGTGCTCGCTATTTTATAGTCTGCCCTGTAAGCTGCAGAGTGGAGTGGTTTAATATTGACAGCACGAAAATGAATTTATTTGTATTCTTTTATGATACTGACAGGCTTCAATGTTTGACATCATCATTAATCAGTATTTTGGTTTTTGCTTTATGGATGTGATACGTCTACCACATCTTTCCTGAATCCCAGAATAGAGGCTTCTTATACAGGGCTTGTATGAGTACTTATTGTCGCATAGAGGACTTTTTTTTAACTGCACGTACTTTTGTTTTAACTGCACATTCTTTGTAATACATGTGATATTACTTGCTTCCTGTGAGACTTTTTGTTTTGAATGCTGGTGGAAATTTGTACCTGGTATATCGTTATGAGTTATATATATATTTTATGACATCAATGTTTTATCAAAAGCCTGCCAGTGCATTCGAAACTTCATTTCCACCATCATTGTTCGTCCACCTACTAAATGAGATAAAAGTGCCAAATCTAATGTACACTGTATGACAAGAATGAAAATAATGTGTTGCGTGATGTGCAAAACCGTCTCTGTTTTGGATAATTCTCCTCTGTATAGCATTTGGATGTTTAAAAGATGCTACGGAGTTGATACATTTCTCAGCAGCACTGATGGTCCATTTTATTTGGTAGATGAACGGGTGTTGCTCTGTTTTCAGAATAATTAATTTGAAGTCTCGAACTCTGCTCTAGTTAACCTGCATAAGTAGCATTTTATATAAATTGCAACATATTTGGATTATGAAAACTGTGATTAGTGACTATTATTATGAAGGATTTAAAACATCTATCAGTTTCAGCTAGATTATATTAAAATTATACAAATATAAATACTTTATCTGAGATTTTACATGAATTATGAATCTGTAGAAATCCAGGCTTAACCCAGATTGCAAATGAGCCCAGTCGTTTCCACACAGAACATAACAACAATAGATCTATATAACTGTTAAAGTTGTACAAAGGAAGCTAGGTTTATTTATAGCAAACCTGGAGAGACCTGTTTGTAATTGATGGTATGCCAGCCAGGAGATCAAGGTGCACCAATATGGCAGATAATTATACCGCATTGCATAGAAGTATTAGTCTACATAGCCCTTACAGCTGTACATACACAAACACCCTCTTTAAGAGAAATGTAGGGAGTAAACATAAGAAAAAATTGGGTCTTGGCAGTGAGGCCTACGAAGGTACCCATCTACAAAACAGACTTTCTCGAGTGGAGAAAGAAGAGAAATCCATGAGAAAACTTTCACTCCTAAAAAGACACTGACACCATTCTTGAAAAGGCTCTGAAGAAGATCCGACAAAGATACATTGAATAGCAAGAACACGAGGCTTGTGGGGACTGAAAGCTCCATGAACAAAACTCTGAAGAGGAGTGATCCGAAATAAGACTTACACGAGAACGATTGGCAATGGGCAAGCTAGCGACAAGCAACACAGGGGGGAGATCAGGAGACGGAGAGGAGACTGTTTCGTTGGCATGAAGGGCCCCATGTCAGCGTGATCAGCTCTCGGTTCAGGATGCATGAAGGCAAAATATATATGCTAGTTTTCACTATGTAAAATTTGTTAAAGACTCTCAAAAGGTGATATGTATAAAAACAAAGGAAGATGCAAATAAAATAATATAGGTGGAACGTTGGGAAACGAGGGGCTATTGGGGAATCTGGAAGGTTGGGGACGCTTGACCTTCCAGCTGCCCCCCCATTGAAGTGAACTCCTTTTTAGATTTTATTCATTGAAATCGAGAGGAGAGGGGTTCTTTGGCGGTGATAGAGTAGAGTGCTGCCAAACACTCATTGTAAACCAGAGAGCCTGTACTTGCTTGTGTTGCTTAATAAAATGTGCTTGGTCGAAGCCAATTAAATGCTGTTTTTTCCAAGTTTGGGTTTTCCGGGTGAAAGCGTGTTGGATGCTTGTATCATATGGTGCAATTCCATATTTCTCTGAACGATTTAATGGCTCCTTTGAATGCATTTCTTTTTCTACTGAGGTAAGAGCCTAAACGACCTTTCAAAATCCACTGTTCGTTTCTCAATTGCTGAATTAATGGTTTCCATTCGTCATTCATACATATTATGAATGACTATGGGGAACTCTAAATCATCAGATTTTTGCCCTTTTCCTTTTGGATGTGTTTTGTTGAATACTTTGCTGCGCGTGCAATTTTCTTGTATTGGTGTTCAGTCCTTGCCTCCATCGTTTTAATACCTGGGCGTTCTACCTTGTCAAATGTTCCAAGAAATTTGTTGACTAAGAAATCCCCTTATTGATACCTGAGCAGTCGATTTAATTAAATCTGACGCGGGTCTGGTTCTTATTATTATTATTTTGCTTCATTGGGTTCTGTTTACAATGTATTCGTGGGTTTTGAAGCTTGGGAGCAGTAACCTATTATTCGCCCCCCAAAAGACGGTTATATTGCTTGTTTTCGGCAATGTAGTGATAGGTGTACTCGTAATCTCACAAGGAGAGCTATAAAATTAAGTTGAGGGCTATGGTTCGAGGAGTAAGCCTTGTCACTCAATAACGTTGAAATGGAGGATTTGTGTTGGTGAAACTGTGGACTTTAGGACCATAGTTTACGGATCGTAAAGGTATCAGAGCCGAGATTCGGTAGCTCTCGGAATAATTGCATGATAAATACTCGTAGAGGGTATCGTGACAGGGAATCACCCTAGTGACAGGTTTGCAAGGAGAGAAGACCAATGATGGCATATGATATGTTGGAGGGCGTGAAGGAGGAGCCGAAGCTAGGCTTTCTTGATAGAAAAAAACATAGCTTCGTTGATTGACATGCTAACACAATTGATAGTTCAGAAAGCAAAGGACTCAAAATCTAACGAGGCGTTGGACTCAAGGACTGGTCACAAGCCTGAGATAGAGACGAGAGAATGTAGCTATGGCAAGTCTCGGATTCCTTTTTTGTTTGGAGGTGAAGGTGGATATTAAACGATATGCAGGGGTAGTTGACGTAGTCAAATTAAACCAGTGGCTACAATAGATGGAGGTGTACTTCATTGTGCTTGAAGTCACAAGAAGGCAAAGGATTGCTTTCCCCAGATTGAAGCTTGAAGGCCATGCATTGGCATGGTGTGAGAGTGATGCTGCAGGAAGAGCATTGGAGGACCAACCATCGACGATTGATTGGTAGGTATTTAAGGACATAATCAAAGCCCAATTCTACCCAATCGATTATGACGAGTACCAACAGATCGCGTGGCACTATTTCAGGAATAAGCGAGGGCAATGAGTGCATGAGTTCACGATGGAGTTCAGTAAGCGAGCCATTCAACAAGGGGTCTCTCTCAAAAGTCTAGAGGTGAAGGTGGATATTAAACCATATGCAGGGGTAGCTGACGTAGTCAAATTAAACCAGTGGCTACAATAGATGGAGGTGTACTTCATTGTGCTTGAAGTCACAAGAAGGCAAAGGATTGCTTTCCCCAGATTGAAGCTTGAAGGCCATGCATTGGCATGGTGTGAGAGTGATGCTGCAGGAAGAGCATTGGAGGACCAAACATCGACGATTGATTGGTAGGTATTTAAGGACAATCAAAGCCCAATTCTACCCAATCGATTATGACGAGTACCAACAGATCGCGTGGCACTATTTCAGGAATAAGCGAGGGCAATGAGTGCATGAGTTCAGTAAGAGAGCCATTCAACAAGGGGTCTCTCTCAAAAGTCTAGACACGCTGATCAAATATTTGGGTGCGTTGCTACCCCATATTCGACATCAATTATAATTGTTCAAGCCTAAGACCATTGATGAAGCCATCTTGGCAAGCACAATACCTTGAGGGGGACAAGTGAAAGCAACAACCAAGCTCACATAAGCAATTAGAACCACACGAACAATGGAAGAAGAAGAAAAACAAAAAAAGAAGTTGATTGAGAAGAAGATTGTGGCAGCGGCAAAGGAAACAACATCCCCCATCAATCATTGCAAGGCTTGTGATCGAGATGGCCACATCGAGGCATGCTGGAAATTCAACCTTGAGAAGCGACTGAAACATTTCCAGAAGAAGAAAGCACATATAGCATTGGATGTTGAGGAAATGGTGGATAGTACATCATATATGGAAAAAGGGCAGATTATAGTTGCAATAGCCTATAGAAGGACGTGACATTACTTGGTTGCGGATAGTACATCATATATGGAAAAGGGCAGATTATAGTTGCAATAACCTATAGAAGGACGTGACATTACTTGGTTGCAGTCACAAGGAGGAAAGGGAGATGACTGAACTTTTTTGCATTGAAATTCACATGAAATAGAGGACGGTGGATTGTCTATCTAATCCATGGTCATACTGCGATTTAATCTCAACACAAGTAGTTGAAGAACTTGGATTGGAGACACAAGATCGCCTGCAACCATACCCCCTAGGCTAGCTAAGGCAAGACGTGGAATTGATGGTGAACAAGCAATGCAAAATCAAGTTCGGCATCAACCAAAACTTCCAAGACAGCGTGACTGCAGATGTATTTCGATCGGTTGTATGTGGAGTTATCTTGGGGGCCCATACTTGTATGTGCGAGATGGCATTTTCAAGAGGAGAGTGAACAAGTACATGTTAGTCAATGATGGAAAAGCATATGCCATAAATGCACACAAGGACAAATTTAGGATCATACTGCAATTTAATCTCAACAAAAGTAATTGAAGAACTTGGGTTGGAGACGCAAGATCGCCCGCAACCATGCCCCCTTGGATGGGTAAGCCAAATGTGGAATTGAAGGTGAACAAGCAATGCAAAATCAAGTTTGCCATCAACTAGAACTTTGAAGACGAGGTGTCCCATTGGTTGTATACAGAGTTATCTTGGGGAGCCCATACTTGTATGCGCGAGATGCCATTTTTAGGAGGAGATTGAACAAGTACATGTTAGTCAAAGATGGAAAAGAATATGCCATAAATGTACACAAGGACAAAGCCATATTTTTTTTGATCAGCGCTCATCAGGCTAGGAGAATCATAGGCAGCACGAGGAAGTTCATCTTGTTGATTAAATTGACATTGTTGGCAACATAGATCAAACATAGAACTTCAGAGTTTGCAGTTGGTTCATTTAAACAGATAACGATGTGGAACAAATCCGTGAAGTAAAGGTGCACAGATAGAGGTTCGCAAAGCCGAAGTAGATGTTCCACAAGGATCATAGATCGACGGATGAGAAAGAAGCCGCAAGAGCTCAATCACGCACATAGCGTTCCGCAGGAGAAAGTGTTCGAAGTTTAATTGGATGAACGGATGAGGAGTTAGCAACAAAGGTTAAAGTTCATCATAGATCGTGGATTTGACGTCCAACAGAGATTGCAGAAAGATTGTTGTGGAAAGAGTAAATGCGGAAACCTAGTTCGAAAAAGTTGAAAGACAACCCTGCAACCCGCAATTGCGGAAATATCATTGCGGAAAGGGTAAATACGGAAGCCTGGTTCAAAAAAGTTGAAAGACAACCCTGCAACCGACAATTGCGAAAGGAACAACTTTTCGCAGATTGCAGAAAGATTGTTGCGGAACGAGTAAATATGGAAACCTGGTTCGAAAAAGTTGAAAGGCAACCCTGCAACCCGCAATTGCGGAAGGAAGGAGTTTCCCCAGATTGTGGAAAGATCATTGTAGAAGGTTAATTGCGGAAGGAGTTTGCAGAAGGAAGATGTGAAAGTGAATTTGAAATTGCGGAAGGAAGGCACGCCCGCAAATTGCGGAAAGACGGTTTTCGGAAAGATAAATGCGGAAATGTCGTTGCAGAAAGGTAATTGCAGAATGATTTTTGTTCGACGCTCTGAAATCGTGCGAGAAATTTCTGAAGAGTCATGATGAAGATATGTCACTGTTAGATGAAGATGCATGACTGAGGGTATATAAGCAAAGATTTAAACCTTCAGACAAGTGTCTTTGTACATTCAATTGAAAGATCTAAAGGTGTAGAAAAGTCAGAGATCAAATTATCATAAGCGGGACGTTGGGAGGCGCAAGGACGTGCCGCAAACCTGTAGGGGGTCGTAGCTTCCTTCCAGTTGTTGTTGGTAAACAGGGTGAGGGTGTATCCTTCAGTTGTAGCTGGAAAACTTTGGTGTTGGTGTTTGCAAACTATTTGTAAATATAATTTTGTAGTAATAGGAAGTATTGGTGGTTTTCCCAATTGGGGTTCTATGATAATATTGTGTGTTTTGTGTTTTGTTGATTTTGTTTTAAGTAATACAAATTTAAATAGAATGCTTAATACTGATTCACTTGCCTTCTCAATATTACTTGATTTTCTAACAATTGGTATTAGTGCGGGATCTTAACTAAAAGTTTAAACACTTGAAGAGAGATATTTTATCACTATGGATCAACAAGTAAAAACATCCTCAAAGGTTCCAATATTCAATGGAGAAGATGATGCTTTCTAGCGCATTAGGATGAGAAGCCATATAATGTCTATTGGACTAGATGTTTGGATGTATGTAGAAACAAGGTATATATATCCAAAATTTCCTCCCATAAGATCTTGAAGGAATAAAACAATTTGGAAACAATGCTGAAGCTGTTAATGCAATCTTGGCTGGATTAGCTAGAACAGTCTTTGCCAAAGTGATGCATTGCAAAACAACAAAGGAGTTATGGGACAAATTGTAGACCATCTATGAAGGAGACACCAAGGTAAAAGGGGCCAAACTCCAGACTTTTAAAACTCAATTTGAAAGTCCTAAAAATGAAGGAAGAAGAAAACATTTCAGAACACTGAGAGAATTGATGAAATCGTTAACGCAATTCAAGGGCTAGGAGTATAATTGAAAAAAAAAGAATTTGTTGAAAAAGTACTAAGATCACTTCCAATGATTTACAATCCGAAGATTTCCACCCTAGAAGATAGAGAAGATATTGACAAACTCACAATTGAAGAACTATATGGGATCTTCATAGCTTATTAAATGATGATTGGGCAAGATAATTCTCAAAAGAAGGAAGCAACTTTTAAAGCATCTAAGGTAGCTAAGAAATCTAAAACAAAGATTCAATTAGAAGATTGATGATGAAGAAGCACTTCTTGTTTAAAATCTTAAGAGAGGTACTCGTAAGTAAAAGAGAAATTACCCTTAAAATGTTTTGACTGTGGGGGGATTTGGTCATTTTGCTTCCAAATGCTCTTATCCCAAACAAGAAGATGATGATGAGTGCCCTGAAGATTCAAAGAAGAACAAAAGGATTTTAAAGAAGAAAAACAAAAAGAAAACATTTTATTCCATGGATGATAATTGCTCAAATGAGCCTACTGAAGATGAAGATGCTGAAGTCCTATTCATGGGAATAGAGAACAAAATCGTTGAAGAAGAAGTAGAAGGTTTGGTAGATCTTGAAGCAGAACTTGTAAGTGCTCTTGAAGAATTAGGGAAGTATAAAATGATGTATAAAAAATAAAAAATTCATATGACAAAATTTGAGGAGAAAAACAATGATGCAGAAATAATTATCACTGACTTAAAAAATCAGCTTCAAGAAGCCAAAAATGTTGAAAACAATCTAGAACAACAACTCAAGAAAAGAGAGCAAGAATTCTAAAAGGCCGAAGCTGAATTGATTTTGCTTAGAAAGAAGACAAATGAAGAATCCTTTCAATCAAAGTTTAAGAGCAGTTCAAAAACTATGGGTGTCATCTTAAGTTGTCAAAGATTATTTAGTAATAAAACCGGACTAGGTTATGGCAAATGAAAGAAGACATAACAATCATCTTTCATACATAAAGAAAGAAATAAAAGAAGTTACGCTGATGCACTTATGAGACCAGTTGTAAATGAATACAATAAAAAATTCTCTCTCAAAATGAAAGCATGACAGAGAATGTGCCAAGCAGACATCGGTAACTCTTTTTGGGAAATTGTTATGCTTGTAACAATTTTGGACATATAGCTAGAAATTGTAAACTATTGGTTCTTATTGGGAAAGGCATTACATCACAATCTCCTTTTTATAAGAAGAATGTTACTAGAAGCAATCCAAAAGGAAGAAACTATAATTATTTTTCTCCTCTACAGAGTTAGAGTATAGAATGTTACAAATGTGGTAATCAAGGACACATTGCTAGAAATTGTAAACTAGTGATTTCTATGGAGAATGACACCACAAAATATCAAGGCAATGAGGAGAGGAAGGTTTGGAAGAAGAAGGACGATGTGGAATGTTCAATAGCTCTATGTGCAACAAAAAAAAATTCTATGGCATGTAGACAGTGGATGCTCAAAACACATGTCATCAGACCCAAATAAGTTTATAATCCCAAAAAGAAATAAAAATGGAAAACTCACTTTTCGAGATAATCTATCATCTAAAATAATTGGGAATCTAAAATAATTGGGAATGGTACAACAACTCTTAGAGACAAGATGAACACTGAAAATGTTTTGCTTGTAAAAAATTAAAAACCCAATCTTTTAAGTGTGAGCCAAACATGTGATCAAGGACACACATGCATATTCGTTTCCAAGAAGTGTGAAATCATAAGAGAGTATTTAGGAAAACTTGTTGGGACTACTGTGAGAACTCCAAGCAATGTGTATATTCTAGAAAATGAAAAACAATGTTATATGAGTCAAAGTGATGAAAGTTTGCTATGGCATAGAAGGATGGGGCACTCTAGATTTGACAATCTTGTAAAAGTTAGTAAGAAGAGATCTGTAAGGAATTTTCCAAAGATCATAAAACCACCAAATCATGTTTGTAGACACTATCTTCATGGGAAGCAAACAAGAACAAGTTTCAAGGTCAAAGAGCATACAACCTCTCAACCATTAGAAATAATTCACACCGATCTTTGTGGATCAATAAGGACTTAAAGCTTTCAGGTTGAACATTACTTTATGTTATTAATCGATGATTATATAAGGATGACTTAGGTGGCATTTCTTAAAGAAAAATTAGAAGCCTTTATGAAGGTCAAAGCCTTCAAAGCACTTGTTGAAAATGAAGCAAATCTCAAGATTAAATGTCTAAGATCAAATAATGGTGGTGAGTTCACCTCAAATAAATTCACCGAGTTTTGTGAAACTCATGGAATCAAGAGGCAGTTTTCAGCAGCAAAAACTCCTCAACAATATGGAGTTGTTGAGAGAAAGAACATGATAGTCCAAGACGCAACTAGAACTATGCTTAATGAAGCAAAATTTACTGATGGCTATTGGAGAGAAGCAGTATATACAACTGTCTATGTACAAAATAAAGGACAAATCGTAGTGAATAGTGACAAGACTCCTTATGAGCTATGGTTTAAAAGACTAGCTTCAGTTAAATATTTTAGAGTTTTTGGAAGTAAATGCTACATAAAAAGAGATGGTGATATTCTAGGGAAGTGTGACTCTAGAACAGATGAAGGCATATTCCTTGGATATTCTTCCACCAAAATGGCATACAAATGTTATAATCTAAGGTTGCACAAGATCATAACAAGTGCAAATGTAACAGTTGATGATACTAAACCAAGAATGTGTGGATGTTGAAGAAACTAATGATGAAGAAGTAGATGATAAAGAAAAAGAAGAAAGTTCAAAAGAAGAGGATTTTTTTTGAAGAAGAAGAGGAAAAAGTAGAGAAAGAAGAATCACATGAAAACTAGAATGAAGACTCTCCAAGACCAGACACAAAGACAACATCTATGTGGGTTCAGAAGAATCACCTTGAAAGTCAAATAATGGGTGACAACGATTCAAGAGTTGAAACAAGAAGAAAATTATTTTATGATGAAGAACAAGCACTACTTTCAATGGTAGAACCCAAAACATTTAAAGAAGCTTGCAAAAGTGAGGATTGGATCAATGTTATGAAAGATGAGCTTGATCAAATAGAGAAGAACAAAACTTGGAAACTTGTCCCAAGAAATAAGGGCATGAATGTTATTGGAACCAAATGGATTTTTAAAAACAAGTTCAATGAGCATGGTCATGTGACAAGAAACAAGGCTAGATTAGTATGCAAGGGATATGCTCAAGTAGAAGGTGTTGACTTTGAAGAAACTTTGCACCTGTGCCAAGACTTGAAGCCATTAGGATGTTTTTAGTTTTTTCATGCTACAATATCTTTAAAGTGTATCAAATGAATGCAAAATATGCATTTCTTAATAGAGAACTTGAAGAAGAAGTCTATTTTGACTAGCTTGAAGGTTTTCTCTTACCAGGAATTATAAATTTTGTTTGCAAACTTAATAAGGCACTCTATGGCCTTAAACAAGTTCCAAGAGCATGGTTCTCAAGACTGGACAAGTATTTAAAGCAAAAACGATATAGAAGAGGGGCCAATGACAGTAATATATACGTAAAGTTTGAAAACAAAAATACAATCATTGTTGTAGTCTACGTAGACAATATCATATTTGGAAGTGATCTACAAATTCTGAGAGTAAACTTTGCTTCATAAATGAAAAAAGAATTTGAAATGTCAATGTTAGGAAAATTAACATTCTTTATAGGTTTACAAGTATCTCAATCAGAAAAAGGGATTTTCATCTCTCAAACTAAGTATATCAAAGAGATGTTAAAAAAGTTCAAAATGGAAGAATCCAAACCTGTTAGTACTCCTATGGTCACTGGTTGTAAATTGAGTAAGGATGATGAACCTTTAGAAGTAGATCATACTATGTATAGGTCAAATATTGATAGTTTATTTTATGTAACATCTACAAGACCAGATGTAATGCAGGCTGTAGGTTTGGTTGCTAGATTCCAATCAGCCCCAAAAGAAACACATGTGGTTGCAGTAAAAATAATTCTTATATATCTAAAAGGTACTATGGATTATGGTATCTAAAAAAAATAACTTCACTCTAAGGAAATTCACTGATGGAGATTGGGTAGGAAGTATTGATGATAGAAAAAACACTAGTGGAGAAACATTCTACTAAGGAGATTTCTTGGTGTCATGGCTAATAAAACAACAGTCTTCCATTTCACTGTCTATAGCAGAAGCTGAGTATATTGCTGCTGCATCATGTTGTGCACAAGTCATTTGGATGGAACAAACATTGGAAGATTTACTTGTAAAATATTAGGACCCCATTGTTATACAATGTGATAATACAAGTGCTATAAACATATTCAAAAATCTTGTTATGCACTCTAAGACAAAACATATTCCAATCAAATATCATTTTTTAAGAGAGTAAGTGTCTAAAAAAGTGGTCAAATTGGGATATATTGATATGAATGAACATATTGCAGACATTTTCACTAAGACGTTACTTGGAGAATCATTTGCCTATCTTAGACATAAATTGGGGGTTATCCCTCATTATAAAATATTAACTATAAAGATGAAAACCCTGTCACAGGAAGAGGAGAAATGTTGACAAGAGGATACACACTCATAGGGAGAGTGATTTTAAAATCTATGGTCCATTAGTAAATAATTATGAGTGGTTTTGATCATTTCAAAGGCGGATTGATGTTGCTGATATGAAATTGCAATACTTATGATTTTTGTTGCTATGTATTGAAATTACTGTGTTAAATGTTACGGTCCTTGGAAGTAATATTTACATTTTTAGATTGTTGAAAAACACACAAGAGAATGAGATCAACGTTCAAAGATAAGTGCAAGAACATTTTGTTGTATTGCTTTTATATGATTACAAACTATAACATTATGAAGATATATAGAAAAATGGAGCAACGTTACAAGGGGAGTTTTGTTTCTCAAATTTGTCATTGTTGTCAAAGGGGGAGAAAAATATAATTTCCTATGTTAAAGGAAGGTGTTGCCAATCAATGCCAAAGGGGAAGATTGTTGATTAAATTGACATTGTTGGCAACATAGATCAAACACAAAACCACAGAGTTTGCAGTTGGTTCGTTTAAACAGAGAATGACGGGGAACCGATCAGTGAAGTAAAAGTGCACAGGAGACGGAGGTCCGCAAATCCAAAGTAGATGTTCCGAAAGGATCATAGATCACAAACGAGAATGAAGTCGCAAGATCTCAATCGCTCACATAACGTTATGCAGGAGAAAGTGTTCAGAGTTTAATTGCTTGAACGAATGAGGAGTTAGTGTTAAATTTTTATCATTTAAGCTAGCATTATATTAGGATATTTAATTGAGAGAATAACAAGCACAACAATCAAACACAAGAGACAATGAACAAAATGTTTTTCCTCGAGGAAACCATAAATGGAGAAAACCCCGCAACTTCCTCAGAGATAGAATCAACGCCAAAAGTAAAACCCCAAAACAGTAAGATGATCTCCCGACAATAGTAGCCTCTTTCTTTCTATCCCCAGCAACTTCTTCTCTCTCAGCTATGCGCTACAGCTGAGTGTAAGTGAGTGTGTGATAAATAGAGAGGCTCACTCTCTATTTATACTAATTCCTGACTTGACAATAACTTACTAGGGCTGACTTCTCTAGGAGAGTCTAATAACCCTAGGGCCCCGGAATTGCGGGTACTTTAACCCTTGAACAATAGGAGGGTTACCCACAATGAATTGACATGATTTGTTTACATTATTGAATCTCCTGATAGGAACATTGGGGCATGACATGAATCAAATACATTACAGACACATCCCAGAATAAAAATCGGGGTACAAGACATAAGATATACAAGTGAATACATTTCAAAGTTACAAAGACATCAACACTCCCTCTTAACTAGGAAGGTATTCTCTCGACACAATTATCAGCACAGGTCTTCTTCTCTGTATCATCTGGATCATCAATGAGTTCTCGTCATCTTCATCTTCATCTTCAAGTCATCTTCATCTTGATCTGGATCATCACTGCTGGATCATTTCTGCTGGATCATCATCACTGGATTTGGATCATCATCACTGGATCTGGATCATCACTGGGTCATCATCACAGGTGCTATCTCTTGATTCTTCTCGTCATAGGAAGTTCTACAGAGCCAACCCTTTTTCATGCTGGATGTACATCTACAGAGCCAGTCCTTTTTCATACTAGATGTATCATCACAGAGCTAGTCCTTTTTCATACTAGATGTGGCATCTATACAGAGCAAGTCCTTTTTCATACTGGATGAGTCTTCATAGAGCTAGTCCTTTTTCATACTAGATGTGGGATCTACACAGAGCCAGTCCTTTTTCATACTAGATGTGGGATCTACACAGAGCCAGTCCTTTTTCATACTGGATGAGTCTTCATAGAGCTAGTCCTTTTTCATACTAGATGTGGGATCTACACAGAGCCTGTCCTTTTTCATACTGGATGAGTCTTCACAGAGCTAGTCGTTTTTCATACTAGCTGTGGGATCTAGACAGAGCCAGTCCTTTTTCATACTAGATGTGTCTTCACAGAGCTAACCCTTTTTCATGCTGTATGTGGGATCTACACAGAGCTAGTCCTTTTTCATACTAGATGTGTCTTCACAGAGCCAACCCTTTTTCATGCTGGACGTGGGATCATCACATACATCTGACAATGAAAGGAACCAATCCTCTCACCATGTCACAGCTATTACATTCGACCATGGAAGGAACCAATCCTCTCACCATGTCGGAAGGGCATAGCACTTACATCTGACCATGGAAGGAACCAATCCTCTCACCATGTCAGAAAGGCACAACACTTACATCTGACCATGGAAGGAACCAATCCTCTCACCATGTCAGAAGGGCTCAGCACAGACACATCACTATCTCTTGGGAGGAATCTCGATTTGGAGAACACCAAGCTTCTCCCTGAAGTACTCAAACTTCACCCTAGCCAATGGCTTAGTCAACACATCAGCTATCTGTTCGTTTGTCGCAACATACTGAAACTTCACTGTTCCTTTCTGCACCATATCCCTGATATAGTGATACTTGATCTCGATATGCTTCGACTTGTCATGGAACACCGGGTTCTCCGAAAACTTCACACAACTCTGGTTGTCGCAATATATACAAGTAGCATCTAATTGGAGATCAAATAAATTAGACAGTAGCTTCCTCAGCCATACTGCCTCACAACTAGCTGAACAAGCTGCGACATACTCTGCTTCAGATGTACTCAGTGCCACATAGGATTGCTTTCTGCTAAACCAAGAGATCACACCTGATCCCATACTGAAGCAACACCTTGAAGTGCTCTTCCTATTGATGGCACTACTTGCCCAATCTGAATCAACATAACCCTCCAGGTTAATCTTCTGATCAACCTTATACTTGAGCCCATAATCAACTGTACCTTTAGGTACCTCAAAATATGCTTTGCAACAATCAAGTGAACATGTCTCAGATCTGTCAGGAACTGGCTCAAGGTGTTCACAACAAAGCAAATATCTGGTCTCGTATTCGTCAGGTACATCAAGGACCCAATCATCTGACGATACATCGTGGCATCAACTGACTCAGATGAAGCATCACTCAATAGCTTCAGGTTCGATGCCATAGGTGTGGTTAAGGCCTTGTAGTCCATCATCCCAAATATCTTCAGGATATCTACTACATACTTCCCTTGTCTGAGGAATATTCCATTCGTATTCTTCCACACCTCTATGCCTAGAAAATAATGCATCATACCTAAGTCCTTCATTTTGAACTCGACAGCAAGCTTTCTCTTCGTATCAGCAATCAACCCATCCATACCTGTTACAAACATATCATCTACATACAATAGGAGAATCACTGGGTTTCCATCTTCAACCTTGTAGTAAAGGTTGGAATCTGCTTTACTCTTGGTAAAGCCCAAACTGGATAGAAAGCTGTCAATTCTACCGTACCATGTCCTAGGTGCCTGTTTCAAACCGGACAAGGATTTCTTCAATCGACACACATGAGACTCTCTGTCATGTGTCTCAAAACCGAGTGGCTGCTCCACATGCACTTCCTCTTCCACTACACCATTCAAGAAATCAGCCTTGACATCCATTTGGTGTATCTTCCATTTCATCACTGCAGCCAGAGCAAGTACTGATCTGATGGAAGTGTATCTGGCTACTGGTGCAAAAGTTTCTTCATAATCTATTCCTTCTTTCTGGGAGAAGCCATGAGCCACAAATATTGCTTTATATTTTTCTATGATGCCATCTGCAGCATGCTTGATCTTGTAGATCCATTTGGAAGTTACTATAGACTTTCCCTCAGGTCTTGGGACAACATCCCAAACATCATTCTTCATGATCGATTGATATTTTTCGATCATAGCATTATTTCTTTTCTGTTGCTTCTTCATAGTTGGAATGTTCTTTATTAATGAAATCACATAATAAGGCTACAGAACTAGAACATGACCTGGTTCTTTTCCTTTCTCTATGTGTTTCTTCTAGAGCCCCATATCTTTCTGCACCTTGGATAGCTTCTTGTACCCAAGCAGGTTTCCTCTTGTGAGGATTCTTCTCATGAGGTGGATCTATAGGTTCTTGAGGTTCTTCTATTTCTAGATCTTCTTCTTGATATTCTTTGTTCATGGTTATGTCATGAATTCTGGGTGCTTCTATTTCTTCAGGTTCTTCAACAAGTCTCTTTCTGGATTTGTTGTAAGCTGAGTCTTCGTCAAATGTCACATCCCCGCTGAAGTCAATCTTCTTGAATCCTGGGAAGTATATTCGGTAAGCCTTCGAGATTTCGAAGTATCCCACAAATATACCCTTCCTTCCTGAAGGATCTAACTTTGTCCTATTTTCTTTCGGAATGTGTATGTACACTGGAGAGCCGAATATTCTGAGATGGCTGACTTATGGTTTCTTGCCGAAAAAAAAACTTCTTCAGGTGTCTTATTCTCGAGTACTCTATGTGGAGTACGGTTCTGTACATACACTACTGTTCTTGCAGCTTCTACCTATAGATGCATGGGAAGATCTTGATCATGAAGCATGGCCCTTGCAGCTTCCATGATCGTTCTATTCTTCCTTTCTACAAATCCATTCTGTTATGGATCATATGGAGTGGTTAACTCCCTTTTAATCCCTGAATCTTTGAATAGGTATTTGAATTCATTTGAAGTGAATTCTCTGCCAATATCTGATCGAAAAATCTTGATCTTATTTTCTGTGTGGTTCTCGATCAAGGATTTGAATTCCTTGAACTTGCTGAATACTTCATCTTTGTTCTTCAAAAAGTATATCCATGTCTTCCTAGAAAAATCATCAATAAAAGAAACATAGTATACATACCCGCTTAATGAACTGGATGACATCGAACCGCATACATTGGAGTGGATGATTTACAAGATTCCTTTTGCCTTGATCTCGCTACTTGGAAATGTCTTCTTTGTGTTCTATCTTTTTGCACATCCTTTGCAAACACCATCATGTTTTGTCTGCATTTCTGGAAGACCTTCAACAAATTTGCTTGCAAGTGGTAGTGCTCTGTAATGCATGTGTGCAAGCCTTCTATGCCAAAGTTCATTTGGTTCTACTGATTCATGAACGAAAGCTTGTTCTCGTTGGCTCTTCAATTTGTATAG
Source organism: Pseudotsuga menziesii (assembly GCA_001517045.1). NCBI lineage: Eukaryota > Viridiplantae > Streptophyta > Pinopsida > Pinales > Pinaceae > Pseudotsuga > Pseudotsuga menziesii. The sequence goes on along the minus strand of LPNX010465058.1, from coordinate 191,435 downwards.
ACCTCCTTCTTGTTCCCCAATCACTATTGCATCGTCAAAAGTCTTTCCCTTTGGCCACATAAGAACTTGGCCATCTACAAAAGCAACCCTCTTTCCTTTTGCATCTAATGCAGATATGGAGAGGAGGTTCTTCTTTAGTCCTGGTACAAACAATACATTTTTCATCTTCATGGACTTTACAGAGTCTAGCTTATAGGAGGATTCACCACTACCTTTTATTGGCCCATTGGTAGTCATCCCCAAGTTTCACCTTGTGAGGTGACTCATGTTCATATAGTTTCACAAATGATTCTTTGAATCCTGTCATATGTTTGGAAGCACCACTATCTATAAGCCAATCATTGCTTCGATGTGAGATTGTTCCCGTGAGAGCGGATATCAACAAATATTCTTCATCACTTGAAGAATCATCACTTTCTTGTTTGATTCTCTTTGTGGAAGGTTCATCATCCTCTGCAGCATGAACATGATGTCTTCTCTTGTTTCCCTTTTTCTTCTTTGAGTTCCCTTTGTTAGGGAGGTATTTGGATATGTGACCTTTCTCATCACATGTGTAACAAATAATAGTAGACAAATCTCTTCTAGAGTTTGAGATCTTACCTTTGGAGTGATGATGGTCCCTTTTGGTTTTCTTGGTGTGTGTTGTGAGAGCTTGATTTTCACTTCCCATATTTTCTTCTCGAGCTGCTATCCGAGCTTCTTCTTGAGAGCATTCTTCCCATAGTCTGTTGAACTTGACTAACTTCTTTCTTGCACAGATCCCTTGAATGAAAGAGTCCCATGCCCTAGGTAGACCATTCAAGGTGGTCATCACAATCTCTGCATTTTCCACTTCTTCATCTACTGCTTCTAGCTGTTCCTTGATTTGGGAGACCCTTGTAAAGTAATACTGGATGGTCTCTGCATTCTGGATCTTTACATTCTTGAGTTGTTTTCTCAGAGTCATCTTCCGGTTTATGTTCTTCCCTTCAAACAGTTTGGTATGGAATCAAACATAGCTTTAGGTGTGTTTAGGGAGGACACCTGTGGTATGAAGTGATCCTTGATTTAATCAGCAATAATCCTCTTAGCCATAACCAACTTATTCTTGTGTAAGGCCTTAGCCTCATCTCCCTCTGGAATTGGAACCTCCTCATTGATATAGGAGTCCAACTCATTTTCTGGACCAGGGAGATCCTATACTTCCAGGCTCGGAAGTTATCAACTCCCTCAAGCTTTTCATCAAGCTTGGTATGATGAGACATCTTAACTGAGAACCACAAATGTAAATACAAAAGATTTACATCTTACCAGGTCAAGATGTCGGATCTGGATTTGGAGTTGAATTTCTGTAGTGCTGGTTCAGGAGCAGATTAGTGTTTGGATTTTTCGGAGTTCTGTCAAACAAAATGCTTTGATTTTGATCTCTAAACTTCGATTTTGAGGAGGAGATAAATCCAGGCCTAGGCTCACTCAAATATTCCACTTCTATGGAAATCCCTAATTTCCGGCAGTAGTGTCGGGTCAAAAACTGAAAATGCTCAGAATTAGATTCTGCTTCGACAGAAAAATGCGCCCTAGGGAGGAGAGTCAGCCCAACATTCTTTTTCTGAAAATCTGTGGAGAGAGATCCAAAAAGTAGGAAGCCCTAGTTCCTGTAGATGCACAGTGTCTTCTTCTCAGGTTAGCTCTGATACCATGTTAGATTTTTATCATTTAAGCTAACATTATATTAGGATCTTTAACTAAGAGAATAACAAACACAACAATCAAACACAAAAGACAATGAACACAATGTTTTTCCTTAGGGAAACCATAAATGGAGAAAACCCCACAACTTCCTCAGAGATAGAATCAACACCAAAAGTAAAACCCGAAAAACAGTAAGATGATCTCCCGACAGTAGTAGCCTCTTTCTTTCTAGCCCCAACAACTTCTTCTCTCTCAGCTATGCGCTACAACTGAGTGTGAGTGAGTGTGTGACAACTAGAGAGGCTCACTCTCTATTTATACTAATTCCTAACTTGACAATAACTCACTAGGGACGACTTCTCTAGGAGAGTCTAATAACCCTATGGCCCCGGAACTACAGGGACTTTAACCCTTGAACAATATGAGGGTTACCCAGAATGACTTGACATGACTTGTTTACATTATTGAATCTCCCGATAGGAACATTGGGGCATGACATGACGCAAATACATTACAGACACTTCCTGGAATAAACATCGGGGTACAAGACATAACTTATACAAGTGAATACATTCTGAAGTTACAAATACATCAATAGTTAGAAACAAATCTTAAAGTTCATCGTAGATCGTGGATCCGACGACTAGTAGAGATTGCAAAAATATTGTTACAGAAAGGGTAAATGTGGAATTTTGGTTCGAAAAATTTGAAAGGAAACCCCACAACCCACAATTGCGAAAGGAAGGAGTCCCCACATATTGCGGAAATATTGTTGCTGAAAGCGTAAATGCAGAATCCTGGTTTGAAAAAGTTCAAAGGCAACCCCACAACCCGTAACCCGCAATTACAGAAGGAAGGAGTTCCCGCAGATTGTTGAAAGAGCGATTGCAGAAAGATTGTCACAGAAGGTTTATTGCGGAAGGAGGATGCGAAAGTGAACCTGCAATTGTGGAAGGAAGGCACCCCTCAAATTGCAGAAAAATGATTTGCGGAAAGATAAATGCGGAAAGGTAATTGCAGAAGGATTTCTGTTCGACGCTTTGAAATCGTGTGATAAATTTGTAAAGAGTCACGATGAAGATACATGACTGTTATATGAAGAGGCACAACTGAGGGTATATAAGAAAATATTTAAACCTTCAGACAAGCATCTCTTTACATAAGCGGGAGATCAAATTATCATAAGCGAGAGGTTGGGAGGAGCAAGGACATGATGCAAGCTTGTACGGGGTCGTAGCCTCCTTCCAGTTGTTGCTGGTAAATAGGGTGTTGGTGCATCCTTCAGTTGTAGCTGAAAAAACTTGGGTGTTGGTGCATCCAACAAGTTGGTGCTTGCAAACTGTTTGTAAATATAATTTTCCACTAATAGGAAGTATTGGTGGTTTTCCCAATTGGGGTTCCATGATAATATTGTGTGTCTATGTTTATTGTTGAATTTGTTTTAAGTGAGAAAAATTTAAATAGATTTCTTAATACTGATTCACCCCCCCTCTCAGTATTACTTGATTTTCTAACATGTCTTGTTGTTTTTGCAAGAAGGGAAGCAACAAGGAGAAGGAATCAAGTTGGAGATGAAGGCATCCTTGGAAGGATGTAGTGACCATTAGCATAAAAAATTACAACAATTGATTCAAGCCTATGAGGAATTGTTCCAATAGCCTCTGGGACTACCACCCACGTGTGAGGTTGAACACAAGATTCAGTTGTTGTTGGAGTCACCATTGCTTAAATTGGGTTGTATAGGTAGGCCGTCATTGAAGTAGATGAAGTGAAGAAGTAGCTACAAAAATTGATGGAGTTGGGATTCATTAGACCCAGTATGCCACCATGTGGATCATTGATCATTTTGGTGCCGAAGAAGGACTGAAGCTGGAGGATATGCATCAACTATTGTGCCCTAAAAAAATCACCATCAAGAACATGTATCCTTTGCCAAGGATTGATGACTTGTTGGGTCAGCTGCAACAATCCAATTCTTCACCAAGTTGGACCTCAAATTAGGATACCACCACGTGAGGGTCGAAGCAGAAGACATGTGAATACATCCTTCAAAAATATATAAGGTTTGTACATATATTTAGTAATGCCTTTCGACTTGTGCAATGCCCCTGCCACTTCATGAGATTGATGAATGATGTGTTGCGTCCTTTCATTGATTCGTTTGCAATAGTATATCTGGATGACATACTAATATGGAAACAATACATGGCAAGAACACCTCACACATGTGGCACATATAATGGAAACATTAAGGAAGAGTCACCTCAAATCCAATTTGCATAAATATGAGTTTGGGAAGACATCCTTGAAATATATTGGAAACATGATAGGTGGAGGAGAACCGAGAGTTGATCCAGAGAAGGTTGTTACCATCACCCAATGGCGTATTTCGACTTGCATGATGGAGGTCAGGAGCTTCATGGGAGTAGTGGAATATTTGCAGAAGTTCATTGCAAAATTCTCAACAATAACGACACCATCGTATGCCATGATCGCTAAGGGGAAGCAATTTTGCTGGGTATGCCATAAAAGTGAGCATTCAAAGACTTTAGAGCAGAATCAATCACGCTCCAGTCCTAGTTATTCCAAATCCACAACGACCTTTTGAGTAAGATATCGATGTTAGTGGGTATGCATTAGGAGTACTACTCATGCAAGGATGGAGGTTGATGTGCTGTCATTCAGAGTTGTTCCATGGAGCAATTCTTGATTATCCTTCTTATGAAAAAGTGTTGTTCACGATTGTACAAGTAGTTAAAAGGTGGAAGAATTCTCTTGGGAAATTAGACCATAATACATACATATCATTAGTCTCTTCAGTATCTACAAATCCAGAGCAAGATGCAACAAGTAAGGCATTATAATTGGTTGGGTTTCTTGCTGCAATTTCATCTACTGATTAAATACGAGGATGGAACTATAGATAAGTTGGTAGACAAGCTATCTCGACCACCAATGAAGAAGGTTGCAATAGTTGGAATTATAACAAGATTGAGGCTTTTACACATGAGCTCATAAATGGAGATTACAAGGAAGACATGGACTTTAGTGGAGCTTACATGTAGCTGAAGGAGAGGGCAGTCACCATCATGGAGGGTGTTACGTTGCATCTGTACCCAACACACCTCCAAATGTGCCCCAGGGAGAGAGAGAGCCATGTTTTTGACTAGGAGGGATGTTATCGAGCAATGGAGGTCATGAATGGGCCCTTTGGTCCTTCCTTTAGGAGTACTATAGCTTAATGGCACTGCTGAATTCCCTTTGTTAGGGTTTTTAACCCCGAGGTTGGTTTCTAAGGCTTCTAGGGGTCGATCACTGGGTCACATGCCCCATATATTGTTTAATTTCTATTGTGGCCTTTGCTTCAGCTGCAAGACATTAGTCTCCCTTCACTACCACTTAGGAGACCTTCTCGACCCTTCAGCCAGCTGGTGCCTTCTCTCCTTGGCCTTATTTCCTCAGAGGAAGATATCCTCTATACCAGGCCTTCTTTCCGCTTTGAGGAGGGCATTGAGGGGGTTTACAACATTCTAGGGCTTAGATAGGGTATAACAGTGTCCCTCTAGGTCACTCTAGCCTTTCGTTCGGAGTGATTCGCTTATTTGAACAAATTTTGGCATATAGGGGAAAAATACCCCAGGTAGCCTAGCTTGAGCCTACATTATAGGCATTCTTTATTATTATTTTGTTTTAATTTTAAGTTGACATTATATAATTTCAAATTGATATTTTAAAGGCATGTCAGCCTGGATATTTTTGTAAAAGATGAGTGTGAGATCATATAAATAGATCTTTTCACTTCATTTAAAAAAAAAAGACTCATGTGATAAAACATTATGCATTTGTTCTACCCTTATTAGGGCTCTTTGGAGAGATGCACCCCTCTTGATGGAATATTTTTCTAGGTTAAGCAAGCTTTTTCTTGCTGCTCTTTGGTGAAATCCTCTTGCAAGGTGATGCTTGGATTTGTTGACTAAACACTAGCACATGGAGGTTCGAGTTTCTTATGTCTTTATTTGAATGTTGGTAGATGATGCATGTTCATGACTAAATGGCAGCCTTAGTGCTGCATTTCTTTTCGAATATGCTATTTCCAGCCTTTTTGTCACCTTAACAAGTAGAGACACATCTTCTTGTGAGAGTCCTCTAGGGTTTTCCCTTAATTTTCTAAGATAATTGTCTGACCTAGGATCTCTTTCTCGCTAGGTAATTCTTCCTCCCTAAATTCCCTAGGTTGGGAAGGGATTTTGCTAGGGTTAACTTCCCTTTGTCTTTAGATCATTTTCTTCTAAAAAACTATAGCTTAGGTTAATTTAAACCTAATTTAGGGTTAGTGTTAGGCTCCATAAATTTTGGGGCCCTAAATTTCCGTACCCTAAAATTTTGGGGCCCTAAATTTCCGCGTTCTAAAATTTTGGCCACTCCCTAAAATTTTAGGGTCACCCTAAAAGCTCATCCCTAAAATTTCTGGATCCGAGATTTTCGTGGCCTAAAATATCGGGCGTCTTGATATCTTGGGCGTGCTAAAATCTTGGGCCTGACAAGAATGAAATTGTTGGTATGTCTTGAGTCCTTGTTTGTATGATTGCATATATTTTTCAAGAAATGACTAACATGCAGGCTTATCTCGCGACTCCACAAAGAACTCAACCCACCCCATCAATCATGTTAGTCTTTGCTTTTGATACTTTGGTGATATTTGTTGATCCAACTTGACATGTCTCTCCTGGCGACTCCACTCAAGAAAAGATAAATAAGATTGAAGAAAATGTTCTTGTGAAAAAGATATGGGGATGCTTGACCCGTTTGAGTTCTCAAACATCCCTAGGATACCTGAACACGTTTAACAAGCATCGTTGTCTCAAATCTATTCCGACTTTTCACAAAGATGAAGATACTATTGCGATACATGTTACGAAGTTCAAATAAGTCCTTGGGGCATGGGACCTTACGGACGAAGATACCATGATGCAATTATTTGTGTTGTCCCTCAGTCTAGGAGGGAACCAAGATGTGGATGCTTGGTATGACAGACTCCCTCCTAAGGGGATATCCTGCTTTCAACAATTGATTGAAGTATTATGTGATTAGTGGGATCCTAATGTTAAGAAGAAAATATTGAATATTATGAGCGATGAACACACCTCAGAAGATCCTGAAGCACTCCTTGATGAAAAAAATGAAGATCAAGAAGCCCTAATTAAAGAAATTAAAGAATACACATAAATGATAAAATTTTCCATGTCCTCAATTGAAGGTCTCTTATGATGTTCTGACTCTCTTAGAATAAAGTTACGAGAATATAGAAGACAACAATTACTGGGAGTTCCTCGGTCCACCGACATATGACTCTTCAAGACCTTCTAGCACCATAGTGGATCCACTCCCTTGTATATGGGTGGGAAAATAAGTTTTCCCTGTCATCAATAAAGTTCCCACTACCTTCCAACCGATCATGTCCCCAGATAAAGACTTCTAGCATCATATTGTGGCAAGTATTAGAGAAGTTGTTTAGCCCTTTCTCTCCTATAATTGTAAGTCATTAATGATCTTGTTTGACAAAACTGAGGCAAGTAGGTTGGTAGGTATAATTTTCATTCCTCAATTTCATACTATTTATTGTTTATCTTTTCGTTTGAAGCATGAAGGTATGAATTGTATAGCTGACAATTTCAAAATTTCAAGGATTATTTGGAATACTAACACGATCCATAAAATAATAAGCTACGTACTTGTATGTCCAAATAAATGCTTAATTAGATGCAGGGACATGTTGCAACTAACTTATGAAGATTTGCGAGGCCCGACTTTACGAATAGCGTCACATGTTCAGGATTTGTGGACAAGTTTCAAGATTTTTTTCTTTCTTAAAAGACATGTATGATGGAGGGGTCCATACATAACTCCACTAGAAGTATGGATCAAAAAATATTGTCAAAGTGATGCTTCTCTGTGGCACCAATTTCAAGTCTTCTAGGTTCTCAGGAAGGTCCAGTTTCCTTTCCTAATCCAGATGAACATCCTAGTGTGTACTCAACTTATTATCAATGAAGTATTATTATGGATTGCATTAAAGGACAAAGGTAATATCTCAGGTATGAATTGCTTACTCAGGTGGTTGCATTGGTTGTATGATTTCACCTAACGTATTTAGGTTACTATGTTTAGGATAGGTAGGGGTTAGTTTCATTTTAAATATTCCTTGCATTGCATCTGAAGTACTTTCATGATTTAGTTAGTCTTTATTGTTTTTAGTTTTTTTCCCTCATTTTTCAAATAAGGTAGGACACACGTGTCTACCTCTAGATGCTTTTAATCCTTTTGTATATTTTATGTGTGTATAGGTCTACAGGTACCTGAAGATTCACAGGTTCTTGAGCACTCCCGAGAAGAGCACTCCTCCCGCAGTTGGATCTAGTTTTACATTGCATTTGTACCCAACGCACCTTCAGATGTGCCCTAGAGAGAGAGAGAGCCATTTTTTCAACCACGAGGGGTGCTATTGAGCAATGGCAGTCATGACTGGGCCCTTTTTTCCTTCCCTTAGGAGTACTATGGATTAATGGCAGTATTGACTGCCCTTTGTGAGGGTTTTTAATCCCGGGTCTGGTGTCTGGGGATTCTAGGGGTTGATCACTGGGTTACATACCCCCATATCTTGTTTAATTTTTATTGTGGAATTTGCTCCAGCTACGAGACATTTGTATCCCTTCACTGCCACTTAGGACACCCTCCTAGCGTTCATCCAACTGGCGCCTTCTCTCCCTGTACTTATTTCCTCAGAGGAATATATCCTCCATACCAAGCCTTATTTCTACTTTGAGGAGGGCATTGAGGGATTTTACAACATTCTAGGGGTTATATGGGGTATAAATCCCTCCCTCCAGCTCACTCCAACCTTTCGTTCAGAGTGATTCGCTTATTTGAGCAAATTTTGGCACCTAGGGGCAAAAATACCTCGGGTAGCCTGTTGGCCATAGGAAGAGATAGGCATAAGTCATAATTCTGCTTCGGAATATGAATATTTCGGTCGCACGAAAAAATATTCTGTGGCAAAAGAGAAGCAACCATGAGAGAAGAGTCCATGACAATAGAGAAGCTGGGAAGAGAGAAGCCATGACGAAAGGAACCACGACAGAAGAAGACGTGCATTAGTTGAAATTATCAGCTTGATTAGTCATGGGTAAGAAGTCTATTAGAATAACACATGCTTTGGTAATAAAACATATTTGTATTTTTGGGCCGATAGTGCCTACTTTCAGTGTAATTGAATGTATGAGAATAGGAATGACATCCTATCGACTAACAGAATAGAGTTGATTGATTACGAAATGTAAGAGCCTATAAAAGAGAGAACTTAACCTGTGTGCAGGTTGGTTTCTGTCGACTCCTATCTTAGAAGAGTTGTAGGGAAGAAAGTTGATCCAGGATGTGTGTGGATCGAGAGTAGGGTGAAGAAGAGGAAAACTTCAGAGACTGAAGACTAGAGAGCATGAGAGGAGAGAAGTATGTATATATTGTAGAGAATATCTAGAATAGAGTCTGCAAACTGAGTGTGCATATGGAAGGTGCTATATATTTCTCATTCCAGATGAAGAGTGCCTTTGTGGTTTTTTTTTCAGATGGGTTTCCATGTTAAATGTTGTCTCTATGTGTATTTGATGAATAGGATTATGCTAAATGAATATATTATGTGAATAATTAGATATTAATAGAGTGAATAAGCATTTGTTTATGAATAAGTATTTGTATGCATGGATCACATTTTTGGTAAACAAAATCTGTGTTAAGAATTTATATTACCATTGTAATATTCGTCGACAGATAAGTAGGTTAATATCTTGAATTAACACACTAAGAATAGAAAATACACCCCCTGACTTCGGTCGAGTGAGTTGGTAAGGTGTCTTGAGAGAAGAATTCCCCACCCAATTGCAGAAAACTAGTTATGGCAATTACCCATTGAGATATCTCGGGTGAGACTACATCTACATCTCAGGTGTTTCCAATTGAGCCCTGCTCTATTGGGCCGGTATCTTGGGATTTGTTGACAGAAAAACAAGGGTATGAACCTAGGTTGAAGGGAGAAACACCAACAAATGGTTCTGTTGTCGGGAACCGTGAATCATTTTCGTGAGGGGTATGTTTTGGTACCCGACGAAGACGAAAATTCAAGAGTGGGTGGATTCTAAGGCAGTAGAGTTTTCACAGGAAGAAAGTGAAGGATCGTGGTTGAATCCAACAAAGTTGTTGGAGAGGTACATTTATACAGAGATTCATGATATATTGTTTTGTGAGCTTCCTGTTTTTTTTATGAGTGGCTGTTGAAGCTAGCAATCCAACGAAAAAATTTCCAATGGGGAGAACCAACAGAGTAGAGTCCTCAACTGATTCAACGACTGAAGAGTATTAGAAACCCTATATCTAGGGCTGTCTATTTCTGGGTAGACAATACTTTAGAAGGATACATCACTAAATTTTGTTGTCGACACAATAACATCATATATTGAGGCTCAAAGAAAATTCTTCCAAGGAACAAGAGTACGATACCTACCATCATTAATAATTTGGATAACGATGGTTGTATATGAGAAAGGGATCCTGAGAATAGACTCCGATGAGTAAAGATTTATGTATGCAGACTTGGGATATGTCACAAATGAAGTGTAAGAAAAATTGATTAAAGTAAGCTGAGATGTTCCCTGGTGATAGTGGAACTGAACTAGAAGGTGGATGTCTAAGAAGTGGATGAAGATTTCGGTCGGGAAAGAGAAGAAGGACTGTGACTAGAAGAGGAAGTTGCAGTATGACCAGAGGAGAAGACTACAAGTTGACGTCGCGCTTTGATGAAGGTTCTTGTGACGAGGAAGAGGAATACCAACCTATATCTAAAAGAGAAGAAGAACAAGAACAAGCCCTAGATCAAGAGTATGAATATGACACACCCACGACCCTGCCTACGTCTCCAAAGGTAAGAGATAGAAACTCATCTTCGAGTGGGTTTTTTAATCAAAGTAATAGTAGCGGTGAGAATAACATACAAAGAATCCCCACTAGTCGAGTAGTTCCTAGAACAAATATAATGGATGGGAATGATATTAAGTTGCCGATCTTTAACAGAAATGGGTTAGAAGACCTAGAGAAACATTGCTTTCTGTGTGAACCCGTGTGGACCATGCAATAGGTCTAAGTTGAATCAATTATGAAGGATTAAATAATCACAACCATTAGAGGTCATGCATTGGAATGGTACATGAAGTTCTCCGTGCTTCCAACAGGAGTCGCACAAAAAACACTTGATAAATTTCGAGTGGGATTAATAGACGAATTAAAAAATCCCAAATCCGAATCTCAATGTATAACATAGATTAGAGAGATTAAGAAATTATCTACAGAGTCTGTGTGGGACTTCGACCAGATATTTAAGATGATGATGGCTAAAGTAAGCTTCCATATGTTGGACTTACAAGACAAAGAATGGTTCATTGCAACGCTATTACTGCACATTTGAATTCCCTTGATGCAACAAAATATTGTGTCACAGACTAAAGCGTTGGAGTTGGCCATGAAGTTGGAATCCTCACATGTAGGAGAGACTAGTGCAAGGATGATGCAAATTCAGTTGCAACTAGCCAACCTTATGCTACAACTTCAGGATATTAAAAAAAGGAAAGAGATCTAGGAAGAACTATGGTGTACGAGATGCAGAACAAGGGGCCACCATAAAGATAATTGCCCTATGTTTATGAGCTATGTTGCATCAGGAGTGCCAAACCTTATAAATACACAAGGGATGTATTGGTGTAGAATATTCCAGAATAGAGGCCATCGGTCAGAAGAGTGTTTGTACTTACATAAGATTGTAAGTGCGTCGGTTAGTTTATACTATAAATTTTGTAAATCAGTAGGCCATGATGAGAAGGACTGTAGAACATACCAACTGCTACAAGAGAAAACAATGGATACTTATTTAATGAAGAATGAAGAGAATATGCAATCTGAGTGGGATAAATATCAATATCCATAAGCTCAGTATCGTCAGCCCCAATATCCACAAAATCAGTACCCGCAACAACAATACCCTCAACCTAGCGGGGGTGGAAATTTTAGAGGCCGAGGACAAGGAGGAGGATTTGGTCGTGGAAGATGCCAAATTATATGTTATAATTGTGGACAACCAGTACATTTTTCTAGGGACCATGCGATTCCTACGAATACATGTTCATACTACAAAGATTTTGAACATACCATCGAACAATTGTTTGTAGTTGATTGTGAAGTGGCAGGATAGAAATGATGGAAATTCAAAACTTTTGCAGAATCCCAACCCAAACCTGAATCAGAATATCCATAATATTTCTACTGAGCTGAGGGAACCACATATAGCTGTCGTAACAAGAGGTGGTGTTGCGACTGGGCTGGACCAAGAAGCATAGCCTGAACAACCGCAGGTGTGACCAAAAACACAAAAGAAAGTGCCATTCGACGTCCAAAAAGAAAATGAAGTATTATTAGATGTGCAACCAGAATTCGTCGACAAGAATCAAGCATCGACTTCTGCTGCTACATTACCTAGAAGACCAATCATGGAGATGCTTGAAATATTTGACTAGCTGTTCCGAAAGCAACCGATAGGAAAGGTTAGTAAGATTAAATAATTTTTTAAAAGTTTCTTATAACTAATACAAGATAAAGATGCTATATCAGAATTGACAACTCTAATAAAAGAACCTCAAGAAGGCGTGCGACCAGACATAAGGATTAACCATGTGGGAAAAGATTAAATACTGGTCGTGAGTTTAGAATGACTACCCAGATATGAGACTACGATATGGACTGTATTATTCTAAAATTAGGCTCTGATGTCAATATTTTCATAAGACAAACATGGGAGAGCATGGGAAAATTGCGAATTGCATGGTCTCCTGTCCAACTTTGATTAACAAATTAGTCGAAAGTCCTACCTATTGATCAACTGAATCAGGTGCCTATTGAGGTAGAAGGGCTGAGAACGTATGCTAACTTTGAAGTAATTGACATTGTCGATGACACAAATCCGTATCCTACACTTTTGGGGATCGATTGAGCGATTGATAATCATAGAATTACCAATTTTAAGACAAAAATTTAACATTTGAAGATTTAGAGCTAAGGGTGGTCGCACCAATCGATCCACTAGAAGGCCAGAGATACCTTGAGCTAGTAAATAGTGAAGGATAAGATGAATATCTGGACTATATTTATAACATGACATTTGCAAGGGACGATTATGTGAATCCAATGACTGACAGAAAACCAAGTTGGTAGAGTATTAGGTTTTGTACATTGGATTCTAGTGAAGCATTGGAAAATGGGCAGAATCGCATGCATGAAGTATCTATGACAAGGTGCACAAGAATTACATGATCTGTGCAATGGGTAGGAATCAAGGTAAGCGATCTACCCACATATGAATGTTAACCTAACCTTACATCTTTTTTGACAGAATTTGAAGAAAAAGTCGCAGAACTTCAGCACTTGTCCGCCCTGGACTTTGTACTAAAAGCTACACCTTCCAGATGGTGGGTCACACATAAAGAATCTATCTCAGAATGGCCATAATGTCCATATTTGATGGAGATACAATTTGGAGAAGAGATCAAATATACTGGTCAAAAGTATACATGATTGACCAATCCTGTTGAGCACATTGCCATATTGCCGAGTGACATGGGAGGCATGTCCGCGACATGAATGGGTCCATTAGTTCATACACACATTAGCCATGATACCAAGGAACTAGTATACATCACTTGAACTGAGATGAGATACCATTGAATGGGATGAATTAGATACTATATTAACACACACATTTGAGCTTGTTGATGATCATCCTTTGATTGATGCTTCATTGCAAGTAATCAAGACAAATATATTTGGATATATCCCTGTCGCAATGTCACTTCAATCAGAGTGGTGTGACAATCCAGTAATGGATGGAGTGCAATAATGTGATGGGAGAACCTGATGATGATGACCCACTCAATGTAAACATACCAGAGTATGAAGGTACACACGCAGTGAAAGGATTTGGTATTTCTAGTGACTAGTTCCTAAATCCACTAAAAGTAAAAAAAGTCAACATTGGCTCCCCAGAGAATCCAAAATTTTCCAGTATTGGAGATTACTGGGATGAAGAAACTGTCGAAAAAATTACAGACCTATTGCATGAGTTTCAGGATCTATTCCCTACAAAATTATTAGCAATGAAAGGGCTTGTCAGATACCTTGGAGAAATGAAAATACCACTAAATCCCGACGCAAAATCTGTAAACCAACGCCCATAATGACTGAATTCACGTTATAAAGAAAAATTCAAGACATAACTCAGATCGAATGCTGCATGCAGGTATCATAGAACCAATTGAAGAATTAGAATGGATTAGTATGATAATAGTGCAAGATAAGAAGGCTACTGGTGAAGTAAGGATTTGCATCTACCTAAGGAAATTGAACGATGCTTGTCTACATGACCCATTTCCAACTCTATTTATGGATGAGGTATTAGAAAGTGTTGGGGATCAAGAATTTTATTCTTTTACTAATGGGTTCTCTATCTACCATCAAATCATAATCACAAAGGAATATCGACACAAGACCGCCTTTGCAATAGAGTGGGGATATTTCCCCTACACAGTAATGCCCTTTGGAATCAAGAATGCTCCTGCTATCTTTTCGTGTATAGTAGTGGCTGCCTTCAAATATTTTATTCATAAATTTATTGAGGTATACTTCGACGATTGGACGACATTTAAGCTCATTAAGGATCATATTGATAGCCTCAAAATGATGTTTTAATTGTGTTTCCAGTATAAGATTTCGTTGAACTTAAATAAATGTATTTTTTGTTCCCCTTTTGGAATTCTATTGGTCCATGTGGTTTGTCGCGATGGAACCTTGGTCGACCTTGCTGAAATTATGGTTATTGTTGACCGACCACCACCTGCCATAGTGAAGAAAATAAGAACAACATTGGGAAATACATGATACCATAAAATTTTTATCAAAGGATATGTAGAGGTGACTGCTCCGATGGGGAAGTTATTGAAGAAGGATTTTAAATTCCAAAGGACGAAAAATTTCCAAGAGAGCCTAGACACTTTAAAGAACAATATGGTTATGATGCCCATACTTTTATTTCCAAACTGGAAGAAGAAATTTAATGTGCATGTTGATGCATTGTCTGTCGTGCTCGATGTGGTACTAGCACAACCTGACGAAGGGTCGATTGATCATCTTATTTCCTTCGCTACCAGGAAATTATTAACAACAATGAAGAACTATACCACGACAGAAAGAGAGGGCTCAACTATGGTATATGCTATGCATAAACTTTGACACTACTTGCTAGGTGGAAATTTCAAATGCACACATATCATTCAACATTTAAATACTAGGTCAATAATCCAGTGTAGGGGGGAATATTTGCCGATGGATTCTCTTTTTTTAGGAATTTGAATTTGAAGTCAATGTTAAGCCTTGTCGAATGAATTCAGGGACAAACCATCTGTGAAGGACCGAGAGTGGTGAAGAACCTGGAAATATTGATGATAGTCTCCTCGATGCACAATTATTTTCAATAACAATATTTTATGATCACTTGAGAGACATCATACAATTTTTGAGTACGAGCTATGCACCAGCTGAATTTACCACCACACAGAAAAATAACTAGTTGTGTGAGTTGCAGACTTCTAGTTGATCACTGGATAGTTATATAAAATGGGTCATGATGAGATTTTTCATCGATATGTATTGGAATACGAGCAACCAATGATACTGAATGAAGCCTTCTCATGTTTCTGTAATAAGGCCTATATATCTGCTGGATGTTGGGTGTTGTTATCTGGAGATTTTATAAAAGTAACAAAGCATTCGACTGACCATTCTATGCCTCCCTGTATGAGTACAACCTCCATTATTTATGATGAGACTGATTTGGAGGTATAAGTGTTCATGCCTCTTAAGACTACCCATTTTCCATCCTGTCCCTGGAATTCCATTTCCATTTCCCTGTAATCTATAGTATATTTCCCTATTGAGTAAATCCATCAAACCCCTAATAGTACATTTGTATCAGCTACATTCACCACATAAAACGAGTCGGTCATATTGTAATTCCCTGATGTGACATTTAGTTTGGGAATCCAATGGTTGCATTCCATGCTATTATTACCTTCTACCGCTACGGTGAATCCTTCAAATTTATCTGTATGAGTACCTTGCTTAGCCAGCTATGTAGAATCAATGAAGTTGTCGGTACCCACCATTAATCAATACACCTACCCTGTGGCCCTGTACTACTCCCCATACCCTGAGAGTATGAAACCTGGGTACTCCGAATAATGTAGTAATGACTCCCCCCGGTGATTCTCCCTGAAGAGAATCCTCCTCTACTACCATCAATTCCTTCGTTGTTTCCAGTTCAGATTCATCCCCTTCACTGTCTGAGTATACCTCTATATAGTGGTCCTTTTCTTTTCCTGCACACCTATGACCTGGAACCCATGGTTCCTGGCAAGTGAAACACAATGATTTTCCTTCTCAGATCCTTCCTGGTGTCGACATCCAACCAAGTTTTCTTTGGCCATTCCTGTTAAATTAAAGGTTTCTTGTCCTTGTCTTTTATTGGGAATTTTGTTTTAGTCATAAACCTGTTCTTAGGGACTGATTATTGTAGATCTCAAGTTATGCCGATCCCATCCTATAGAGTGGATGGCTTGTAGGCTTTCACCCACCCACGTAAAAGGTTCTGTCAAAGCCTATGTAAATAAAATAATTAGCCTGCTCTTGGACACATCTGTTATCATAATGGATATTATCTGAAACTCTAAGATGAAGGCCTCGACACTGCCCATCTATTTGATTTGTGCTAACTCACTAAATTTTATCTCTGGGTCCCTTTCGTTAAACCACTCCATGAGCCTCTGTGTGAAGTCACTGTAAGAACTGATGGTGTTGTGACCCAACGTCACTAACCCATGGTACCACCACTCATGAGACTCTCTATCCAGATGTAAGGTATCCAATTTAATGACACCTGTATTTGTCATAGTGTTGAGTTGGAAGTAAGTATCCAAATTCTGGACACATATTCTCGCTGAACACCCACTATTCCCTTCAAAATTAGGGATGGTCAACCTGCTCACAATTTTTTGCAATTCATAGTTTTGGGTGAGTCATCTGTTAAAATTCCTTGGCCGGTTCCCGCTCTTCATATTGCAGAAGTATTAAAATGACATAGCTGAATGGAAATAATCTCCCAAATCCTTGTATTCCTGTAAATAAGCCCCAAATAGTTCACTAGGTTCTGCTGGCATGACTGGTCTTGCCATTGCATGCTACAGAAAGTGAGGCATAGTAGGTCGAGATGGTTTGTTGTATATGTGTGGAGTGTTTTGCATGTTAGTGTATACATGTTTCCCGCTAATACTAGTAGACTCTCTGTCCACCGGTGAAAGAGGCATACTACTATTACCCGATTCTGACTTAAGAGACAACCTATTTGTGACATGGAATACTTCTTTCTGACCTTTATCTAGATCATTCAATGCACTAAACAAGTTATGAAATTCCAACCTGTCTTCCTCTTCTCACATTCCCTTTCCTCTGTTAGAGTGTATACATGTTGGGTCCATGTCTGAATTGGTGTCCTCTAACTGAATATCTTCAAATTCCTTCTCCTCGGTGTATATACTCTTCCTCCTTCTATAGGTTACATAAGTATCTTCTTCCAGGTTCATTTAATTTTCATGTTCAATCCCATAGATGGCAAGGAACATGCTCTGATACCACTATATTATCCCAATTGATGTTCTATTGTACTTTGCTACTATGTTGTTTGTTCATACACTCAATGATGTGAAAAAAGATGAATAAAATGTGCATGCAAAAGTGTCGTGCCAAATGACCCTAAAAAATATCTAATCTGGAGAATTTACAGGGCAGATACTTTCAGTAAGAGGATATACACATACCACTGATAATTAAGCTGATAGTTCTCCAGAGATGCAATGTTTGTCGAAAAGATAGTGCTCCTCTCCTCTATTTGACCCCGAACTACAAGTGTGCCCTCTTATGATGATATTGACGTTTATGAAGAAGGATAAGTCTGTTCCTGCTAAGACTTTGTCAAGATGATGGTCTATACCATGTGGAGAAATCAGAGGGAACATGCAAAGATTTTTCCTCCTCTAAGGCACCTATTGAATTGATATGCCCCTAAGGTGCTCACATATCCCTCTCTCATGTTTTTGCTGCTAATTTCTTGAGATATGTGAACAAGGAACCAATAATCACCCAATGCAGTGTGGTTAGTATGCTGAGAAAGATAATGATGACACACGGAGGAAAAGCTGAGGTTCTGGGTCCCAACAAATTATTTGAGGATTTCTAGCTATTCCCCCAGTTGCAAAATGTGAACCCGCAAATAATTCTCCTATGTGTACTGGATCACTGAAGATGAATACTAATGATAGACCTAGATGGTCTACCCTGAAGTGATTATGGTAGATAGATTTCACTGCCAAAACCCCTTGTTAGCTGAATACCTTAGTCTCCAACCCCAACTGCTGCTCTAAAAACCAAACTCAACAATAATAATCATGGATAACCCTTTTGGCTAGATGATCCTTATTATATAGATTATCATGTACTTTTAGGGTTTGCATGTCACTTTTAGGGTTTTCTCTTTACTTTTTGCATGCATGCAATTATAATTTCCTGTTGACTTTAAGCCTGAATTAATAAGGTTTTATGTACCATACTGATGACTTAATACTGAATGAATGCTCTGTTCTGCTCTAGGTATCATAGGTCCTTAGTCAATTCCCTTCTTATGCAGTACCGGCTCAAACATATGGCAATTAAGTAGGTTAGTGGGTGTTTTGGTGCTTAAGCAGAAGTGGACATTACAAAAGACAACACCATATCACCCTCAAGCGAATGGTGTTGTTAAGGCATTCAACAAGATTCTGGAGAATGCGTTGACAAATATTTTCAATGTTCAAATAGACAACTGGGATCAAGAAATTCCTACAATTTTGTGGGCATACTACATGGTTTGTAAGAAGTTGACAGGTCAAACTCCATTTCTCCTGGTACATGGATAAGAGGCTCTGATGCCAATGGAATATATTGTACCTAACCTATGGATTTCTACGATTACAAAGATGACAGATGTTGGTGCTATCAAGGAAAGAATATCGTAGCTTCTATTGTTGGATGAAGACCATTTTGTTGCAGGTTATCATCAAAATGTTGAGAAGGAACGACATAAAGTATGGCATGATCGACACATCAAGAATTAGTGATTTCAAGTTAGAGGACTTGTTCTTATATATGATAGAAAATTTGTAAAGAATCCGGGAAAGATGAAAACACTCTGGATAAGATGACATATTGTAATTCATATCACAAAAGTTGGATGGAACACCTGTCAAAGGATTGGTGAATTGAAGTTGGCTAAAGCCCTACCAGAATAGTTGTGACTTGGTTGACTAAAAAAGAAAAAAAAAAGAGAAATGAAAAGAGAAAAGAAAAAGAAAAGGATAAAATCTTTAGAGTATTTTTATTTTCATGTTTTGATCGTAGGCTACCAGTCTGTCAAAAGAGAAAGAAAAAGGCACCAAAGATTGTATGTCTGTCGTAAATGAAAAATGACGACAAAGACAATCCATCTATTGCAATGAATGAAATATCTCGAAGGTTGAATACAGGTCGCAGGAAAGCAAGAGTTGTCGCAAGATGAACTTGAGTCAGGGAAATGACAGGTGGCCATAATTAATTCAAAAACGTGAGCGATTTTGACGATGTGCTTTTTGGTCACTTGCTTCATTATTGTGCAATAATTACCACTAATGTGACAAGTGAGTGACATTTTGCATGGCGGTTTCCGTATGATGTTTCAGATAATCGACCCATGTGATGAATATTGCTGCCACCTTTCCATTCATTGTCTGCTCGTGTTAAGGACTGACTGATTGAACAAGTAGATGTTGTCACCTTTGCGCCGAAGTTTTAGTTAATTCTGCTACATTCGAGTGAGATTATTCCACTTTTGTCTGCAACTAGAAGATACAACGTGAGTTTTTCCACTTTTGTCTGCAACTACAAGAGACAACTATGTCCATTTCCAATACAAGCATAGTTGCAGAATCCGGTCTCGCGACCCCCTCACCCACACTCATTATGGAAGAAAATTCCTGATATGTTCCACTGCATGACATGGTTGTATAAGAATCTAAATAGATTCCATTCATCCCTGAAGTGAGGTTATGACTAGACCCGCCTGGTTCATCAATGAGGAAGCGATATGGTAACCACAAGAAGAAAGCACCAGCACCAGTACTACCAGAAGATGAAGAAACAAGGTCCGTGACTATGCTGCTAGACTATATTCCTCCCAAAAAAGATGACGCGCCTAAGATTAGAATTCCAAATAATGCAAGGTGCCCACTGGTAGCTTCGACATTACCGAAAGGAGTTTGAGTAACACAAAACATACTCCCAAATCTCAAGATATGACCTTTGTTGATCATGACCTATGGAAATTTACAGATTTGGAAATGGATAAATATATGGTTTCTGCCAAAGATACAGAGGATGGTCTGACTCGCATAGTTCCAATGGAATTGGAAAGAGGACTGGAAAAAACAAGTTTACTGTCGCTAATGTACATGCTACATTTTGGTCACAGTTTATAGGTGACTGCATGTGTTAAACAATTTCTAGTGTCATTCCATAGTGGATTGCTATGGATCAAACGAAAGGTTTATGTGGATGTTGAGATTATAACAACGATTATGGGCCACCACCTTGCTAGCCTAGACCCAACACCATTTATTGTCTAAAAATAGAAAGATACTATGTTGACGAAAACGTTAAAATAAAAGTATGAACCGACCAGAGACACTAGAGGATTTTTGACTACCTATATCAATGACCATACTGTTCGGTTCGCCGCCAAGGTTCTAGCTAGAAAATTGGTGCAAAATATACGACCAAACCAGTGCATTGCAAGGACGATTATTGCGAGAGATTTATGTGCAACAGGTGTTCAACTCAATTAGTTACAATATCTACTCAACGAATTGTTAGGAGATGGAGAGGAAGCACAGGGGAAAGGTAGCTCATTTAATTACTCATGGATACTTATTTTGATTTCGTTTGTTGCATGGAAAGAACCAACATAATACTATGGGTTAGTTGTGCCCATTTTGTGTCGAGGCGCTCGATACCATAATATCTGGTTCACGAAAGATTTGAAGCAGAGACAAAAATAAAACAATGTATAATTCTTTGTACATGTAGAGGCCCTACAATATCATGTCAGAAAGCAGACCATACTTATTGAGGAAACCATTCAGCGGTTTTGAAACATTGTCAAGTTTATGGTTGGGCCCCATCATATCCTACTGCAACCGCCAAAATACCCACAATGCTAATGGATTATGACACAGTATCAACTATCATCTGAAGAAGTTGAGGCAATTATCCAATATTGGCTGGAAGAATGGCGAGTCCCCGTCGCAAACGATTAGTTATCTCCAGATGAAGAGGAGCGACAAGATGATCCACAAACAAAGAAGGATGGGGTACAGGGAGAAAACCTATCATATAAAAACCCATATAATACTTAGAACAAGTTGAGCGTGACTCCAACAGACCTGAGAGTGGGAAATAAGAGGAAGCATACATATAAGTTTGAGACAAGGAATAAAAAAAAGAAGGATAACAAATCAGTAGGAACTGTTGGCCTTACTAGTGATGATTATACCCTTATGGTAGAAACAATGGAAGAAATATCCACCCAAATCCTTAATAAGATCGAAGAGCTCCAAAAAAAGCTAACAATTTGTATTACAGACTTACGACAGATTCTCTACAACACAATAAAATAAGTACGAGTAGTGGTCGACTATAGACCACAACTGCTAGTGTCGCAGGACTTAGATGGCTTGTCAAAAGAGCAACCGAACGATGTGTCGATACCCATCCCACCAATAAAGACTCAACTGGTGGGAGAAGCACTCAAATTAGGAACAAAAAATCTAAATGCTATGACCAAAATTATGGACCATGTCACTATAGCTTTCTCTGGACTGCCTCCGTGCGAGGTATATTCTATTCAGAATGCCGCAATTGCAGTAATGAAGGTTAGGGAATGCGCATTGGTTAAGAAATTTATAACATTCAACAAGATTGCTAATAAGATGAAGAAGACAGTCCAATAAATGGATAAAAAATCCAAAACCTGGGAGGAGGGAAAACACTGGCTCGACACAACTGTGACACTAGCTTGCAACAATTTCACAGAGGAAGGCATAACACATGAGATGGTTGTAGAATCCAAGGTATTTCGATTTGGTGAAATAGTATAATACCTCCACAGAAAGGTCACAGAGTTGGAAGCACAAGTGACACCCAATACACCTCCAGAGGCACTGGAAGAAAGATGGAAAGCAGAAATAGAGGATGCGAAGTAGATCGAAGAGGTGGAGGAAATTTGTGCCAAGGAAGTCGGGAAAGTTTCTTAGACATGGGAATCTTTGATCGATGATGAAGAGTTAGAGAAAGTCATGGAGCAGTTGTGCATTGCGTATATAGAGGTGAACTAGATGAAGAATGAAATAAATAAGCTACCCTTAGAAGAGAAAATGACTAAGGCTACTGAGATGAATAAAGTACAACAACAGGTCGCAACACTGTGAACACAACAACAAAAGTGGATTGATTGGGTTGCAGAATTACAGGAAGAGACAGAAAGGGTTACATGTATTATTCAACCTATATACCATAAAGTGGAACAAGCGGTAGAGTCACAAAGACTTACAACTTTGGAACAGATCAATTCCGACCTTGTGGAGAATTTGAGGAAGAAGGAAGCAGATGTATGGGAGGATGCCACGCAAATAGTGAAAATATTTCAAGATTTTCAAAGTAAGGTTGTCACAACAAATATTTCAGACTAGTGTGGCTTGGGATGAGCCACATATGAGTGTTGAGATCCTGTTGGCCCTAGGAAAATATAGGCATAATTCGACCAAAATTTTGCTCGGGAATATGAATATTTCAGTCACGCGAAAGAAGAGTCCGCGATGAAAGAGAAACAACCGTGGGAGAAGAGTTTGCAAAAAAAGAGAAGATGGGAAGAGAGCAGCCTCTACGGAAGAGAACAACCATGATAGAGGAGAAAATTGGCAATGGAAGGAACCACGACAGAGAAGTGTAACTGTTGAAAAGGACAACTTGATTGATCGTGGGTAAGAAGTTAGTTAGAATAATGCGTGCTTTGGTAATAAAATTTCTATGTATTTTTGGGACGATAATGGATATTGTCAGTGTAAATAAATGCATGAGATTAGGAATGACATCCTATCAAATAACAGAATAAACTCGGTTGATTATGACATGTAAGATCCTATAAAAGAGAATGAAAGAGAGAACACAAGATGTGTGCGGTTGGTCTCTAAGAAGAGTTGTAGGGAAGAAAGTCGATCCATAATGTGTGCAGATCGACATTAGGGTGAAGGAGAGGAAAAATTCAGAGACTAAAGACTGGATAGCATGATAGGATAGAAGTTTGTATAGATTGTATAAAATATCTAGAATAGAGTGTACAAGCTAAGTGCATAGACGAAAGACGCTATATATTTCTCATGCCAGATGAAGAGCGCCTTTGTGGTTTTTCCCAGATGGGTTTCACGTTAAATGTTGTCTCTATGTGTATTTGATGAATATGGTTATGTTGAATGAATGTATGATCTGAATAAGTAGATATTAATAGAGTGAATAAGCATTTGTATGCATGTGTTGCACTATTGGTAAACACAATCTGTGTTAAGACTTTATATTACTGTTGTAATATATGTTGACGGAAAAGTAGGTTAATATGTTGAATGAACACTCTAAGAATAGGAAATACACACGCAATATTAATTCGAATGAGTTGGTAAGGTGTCATGAGAGAAGAAATTTCCACTTAATTGCAGAAACCTGGTTCTGGAAGTTACCCATTGATATATCTCAGTTGAGACTGTATTTGCATCGTAGGTACTGTTGATTGATCCCTGATCCATCGAGCCAGTATCTTGTGCTTTGTTGACAGACAAAAAGGGGTCCGAACCTGGGTCGAAGGGAGAAACACTAAAATAGCCTACCTTGATGCTATGTTATAGCTATTTTTTATTATTATTTTGTTTTAATTTTAAGTTGACATTATGTAATTTCAAATTGACATTTTAAAGGCATGTCGACCTAGATATTTTTGTAAAAAGTGAGTGTGAGATCATATAAATAGATCTCCTCACTTCATTTTTAAAACAAGACTCATGGGATAAAACATTATGAATTTGTTATACCCTTATTAGGGCTCTTTGGAGAGATGCACCCCTCTTAATGGAAGATTTTTCTAAGTTAAGCAAGCTTTTTTTTGGTGTTCTTTGGTAAAATTCTCTTGCAAGGTGGTGCTTGGATTTGTTGGATAAACACTAGCACATGGAGGTTTGTGTTTCTTATCTCTTTTTTGAATGTTGGTAGATTATGCATGTTCATGACTAAATGGTAGCCTTAATGCTGCATTTATTCTAGAATATTCCATTTACAGCCTATCACCTTAGCAAGTAGATGCACATCTTCTTATGAGAGTCCTCAAGGGTTTTCCCTTAGTTTTCTAGGATAGTTGTGTGACCTAGGATATATTTATCCCTAGGTAATCCATCCTGCTTAGATTGCTTAGGTTGGGTAGGGATTTTGCTAGGGTTAAAATCCCTTTGTCTTCACATCATTTTCTTCTCCAAAAACAATAGCTTAGGTTAGTTTAAACCTAAGTTAGGGTTAGTGTTAGACTCCCTAAAATTTTGGGACCTAAAATTCAGCGCCCTGAAATTTTGGCCCTCCCTAAAATTTAAGGGTCACCCTAAAATATCGTCCCTAAAATTTTGGAATCGGAGATTTTGGGCCCTAAAATGTCAGTAGTCCTAAAATATATGGCCTAAAATTTCAACATGTTTCCTTACTCATTTCCTCCTCACGGTCCACCCCTTCTTCTCTTTTTCATCCCATTGGTCCTTTCCCTAGGTCTGTAGCAGACCTTTTACTCATTTCAAGGCCTTATCCAATCCTCTGTCAACCATAAGGGTTTCCCTTATAATGACAACCCTCTACATTTAGGGTTTTGTTGCACCTTTTTATGCACACAAGGAGACATTTAGTGATGAAAGGGTTAGTTGTTGATGGCTTGGTTTTCAACTAAAAGAGGACTGTTATAACCTTTCATTTGCACATTATATACTCATTCGATATGACACTTCATAACTCTTAAACATTAATATACTGCTGCTAATAATTTACTTCAGATCTGATTTTAAATGTTTAGTTGTGCATTTTTCTATTTACACATAGTTTGTAATGGATACCTAAACAATGGTGGAAATATACTGTTGCATTAATGGCTGATATATCCACTGACACTGCTGTCATATTAGTATTGTTGTATTGCTTCAAATCGCTTGGTGATGATAAATTATGAGTAACTTAGTTCATACTTGGATATCAAACTTGTTATTTGTACATTGGAACTAATTGGATAATTGTTGGCTTATCCTTGGATGAATGTACTTACATTGTTCATATCATTTTCTTGACTCCATTAGGAAATGGCCACTAACTTTGCACATTTGTAAGATATATTTGTTGTTTAATTTTCTTTTTCAGATTTGTCATTAGGGTTCTCCCCTAGGAGGTTTCAAATTCTAAAGAAGTTAGGAGATGTGACTAAGGTGACAATGGTCACTTTCTCCACATATGTTTGCCAGTGGCCTGGACTGCAATTTCATCCGGTAAAATAGAGAAATAAGTACCACCTTCAAGAATGGATGCTATATAAGTTGGACAAATTATGCATACCCTAAGCCAGAGGGGTTCAATTGATATGAGAAGCCAGTACTTCTAGAGTTTCTGGGCATTTTGGTGTGAAAAAAAATTGGAAAATTTGTTGTGGTATGTGTAGTGGCCAATGATACATGAGTAGGTAGAAAATTTCATTAGAGGATGTGTTCTTTGTAGCACTAGCAAACAAAGAAATTGGAAGCTAGGATTATACATGCCATTTCCAGTACTGAGTAGGCCTCGGGTAAGCATTTCTATGGGTTTTGTTGGAGGATTGCTTACAACATGCAAATTCCATGATTATTTGCTTGCTGTGGTGGACCATTTCAACAAAATGTGAGTGCTTATTTCGTGTAAAGTGAAAATCTCATGAAGTGAAGCAACTGAACTATTCTTTAGCTATGTGTGGGTGCATTTTGTATTCCCTAGATCCATAATATCTGATCGAGACAATAGGTTTTTGTGAAAATTATGGATAACGCTTTGGGAGAGAGTAGATATCAAGCTAAAGTATTCCACCGCTTTCCACCCTCAGACAAACGGACAAACACCGATTGTCAATCCAACACTAGTGCAATTGTTGAAAGGGTGCAATAGAAAATACTCAAAAACATGGGATGAGCAGTTGGTGTATATTCATCATTGCTACAATGAAGCACTTAATTCCTCCACCAAAAAATATCCAATTGAAAGTTGTTTCGGTATATACCTCCTTTGACATTTGACATTGTGTATGAACATCAGAAGCATGAGGTGGTATGAAAGGAACCATATTGCCAGCATGTTCCCCCACCTATCCTTGGTATATTTGGGGGATCAAAACCATCCTGTTAGCACTCAGAATTGCACCCAAGGTTGTGGGAAGGAGGACCCCGAGGTAACAACAAAGCCACTTTAGAAAAGGGAGCTGGCTTCTCCAATTCCAGAGAGGGATCACTCACAGATGTATAACAAGGCCCCATACATAGTGTCACAAAATGAATATCAAATATTGGTGGTTGGAAACAAAATACAGATAGATCGAGCTATGGAGTCAAAAATCCCAAGGAAACATAGCAGTTTGCATAGGAAAACGCTTATAGGAGCAATGAAGTGTCTCGATCACTGTCGTTATGTTTGGGGTCTGGTGGTAATAGCAGAAAGATGACAGTCCGCTAGCATAGAGCACCGCAGGGATGCATTCTATGCCAGTTTTGGAAGAAAATTTTAGTGGATATCAGAGACAATGGCAGTAGCATATGAGTATGAATTCATATCCATTATACACTGAGTCTACGACATGAAGAGAAACATAATGTAAAAGATAACATGAAACACATGCACATGAGAAAATAAAATTACAGATTGTAATTTGGAAACAAACATGAATTCCTATAAATGCATATAACCAACATTCGACTCTGTATATTAATTCAAAAATTATTACAAACACAATAGTCTTGAAAATTCAAAACCAACCAACCCTTTTTTCCCTTTGCGGGAGTCTCTTTATAGCGCTTCAGGCCCCCGAGATTAATCTCGAAATAGGGCAAGAAGCAAGTTACAAATCGCAATCAAAATTCTAACCAACTAGAACGTGGTATATCCGACACGATTTACATGTATCAAACAAACATTATGGAGAAAATGCACATGCTTGGTCCGAACGACAGTGCGACGCTTCTGGTTCTGAGCTCGTTGGCCGTGAAAACGATGTCTCATGACGTTTTTGGGTGGCTCATTGTTGACTAGGCCCAAACCATTTACCTATCTGTAGAGTCTACAACATGTCTTATTCCTTTTCATTTGTGTTCATTTCATGCTCAAAGGAACCTTTTTGCATGGGCTTAAGGCTGGCAAGGAAGTTTGTGTCCCTTCCATGCTCAGCCTTCCTTATAGCTCCCCCCTCTCCTGGTAACACTGTTATACAAGGGGGTTTAAAGAAGGGCCACATTTCTTTTTGTAGTAACAATCCTATGAAGTGGATTTTCATTCTTGTACTCTTTACCTCCCATGAGGAGATTTCTCCTGCAGGCAATATGGCGGGTGTGTCTTCGACCTCCTCACCACGTCAAAAAAATTTGGCAACTAGAATTCACAAAGGTGGCGATGAAGACTTTGGATCCCCACTCCTCTAGTATGAGTATTCGATCCTATGGGTAGTCGCTAAAAATGGTCATCACGTATCGAGGCTTTGGAGGTAGCGACCATGTCTAGAGGTTCTGGGGGAACATCCATGGGACATGAAAACCTAGGTACAAAAATTGTGGGGGTATGGCCCTCTATTGAGATAGTAACTCTTTCACCATCCTCAGGAGGTCCATTTAATACGATGAACGTCCTTGTCACGACCATGCTGACGCTGAAAGGATCCTCTAATACAATGAACGTCTCTTCCTCGATGGTTGACATATCCCTGATGAAATGATCATGGGAGCACAGGAATGTGGAGCTATGCTCGCCAATAAAAAAACACCTTGACAAACAAGATTTTCGAACCAGATGGCCATCACAAATCTCCTCTAGAACTCTTAGAACTTTCAGTAGTCTGGCACTCTAAGTTTCTCTTCCACACTCACTTAATATCTGTTTTTTGGTGGCTCTGAAGTGTAGCATTTATATAGAGCTGGGGAATTGGACATGGCGATGACCTGTCAGCACCACCCTTCACTGTCGATTATCATGATGACAACATGAGTGAACACGTGAGCCTAGGATCTCTTCTTCCCGCTGGATATCTAGTCACGTTGCCTTCTCTATTCCGACATTCCCTTATTGGCTAAGGAAAAGAACTTTCGCGTTATCCCACATTGTCGACAATCTGGATCAATGCACTTGGACTTGACATTTTTTTCCCTTTCATCCATGCTATTGAAGGTATCAGAATGGTTCCCCTTCATCGCGTCTTCACGCTTCGTGTAGAAGCTCTACCCGTCCTCTGCAATTCGACCTTTCGGGATATTGTCCAGATTTTAGCACGCTCGATGTGGTGACCTTTGAGTTCAGGAGGATTGTATATGTTGTGGAGTGAAATATTCCATCACAGGCGTGCTTCGACGGTGTCAGGACATCTGATTTCTCATCGCTTCGGCCTTTCGCAGATCTGCCTCAAGATTTCGTATTGACATGGTCTTTTCGGAACCAACAGATTGTATGTAGAGTCTCACATTTCACCTCTGAATTCCCTTGTCTGCGACATTTGACGATTTCCATCACTTTGGACCTTTAGATCCGAAACTCCTTTCTATCTCGACCGCACACGTGTACTGAAGTACCAATTTTTACGAATCCATGAGATGATTTTCCCTGTGCATATCTCATCATCGGAGGAAATGTCCACCGTAGATCTTTGTTCGGCGAGATCCACACTGTTAAATGTTAGCGCTCTTTAACTCATTTCGTTGATCGGGATACCAAAAATGCTGCGAGCACTTAGATCTGGAGAAATCGATCTCGTCCATAGATATGCCCTTCGTCAATCATGGCCTTCGAAACTCATGGTCACTTTAACACCATTTCGCGAGTATGGATAGGCAATTTTGATCGCGCTTGTGGTTTTCACAAAAATCCTTTCGACCGTTGATCTGGATCGTCCTTTGATCATCACCGTAGAAATGCTATCTCTTTTAACAAATTTCTCGGTCACCCTGCAACTAGAATTCTTATATGTTTTTTGGTTGTGGTCGCTCTATCCTACCTTCCCACCATCTCCTGCTGTGTGAAAAATAGTGATAACAAGTGGCTCCAACTAGGGATGCTATCCTCCCTGTGAGGTATAAAAGAAAAACATAGACCAAGTGCCACAATCCATTGGGCAACTCTTCCATCTTTGTTGCAAACTTTCAAAAATGATACAAAAGACCAAAATTAAGCCCAATGACAGAAACAATTGAAAAGATAAGCTGACACTCAAGAAAAAATGTCTATAAGGGAAATGATCATCATGTCGAGCTTATTCATTTCTACCTACCTACTCCATCAAATGGTATTCATCACCTGGTTAAGTAATTTCTGACTTCTAGTGAAGCCAGCCAAGCAAACGGTCTCAGAAATCCCATTTCTTCTCGTGCGGTATGGAGAAAATTACTGAATGAATCAGTGCCACTAAGTTATAACAAAGAAATTTATCTTTACAATAAAGATCTAGCCATACATTACCATTTTCCAGCTGCTCCATGTATTCCGCCATCGGATCATAGAAACCCGGGTGGCTGCCAATCTCTTCAGCAGTTAGTCGGACGTGATAAAAATGTTCCAATTTCCATTCTTCCAACATCATGTAGAGGTGATGTCTCAAAAAAATTTGGGAGGTGTCCTCCTGATATTTTTTACCCACAACATCAACCTTTTTGTGCAAGATTCGAGAATCCACGGTCTGATTTCTCACAAGCGTCGTGAAAAAAGTAACGTTGTGTTTCTCAAGAGAACCGGGCCCATCTACTTCCTGGTGACTTTCCTGGTCGAAAGACCCTTCTGTGTACTCAGGGACATGACCATAAGGAACACTGCATCACCCAGAGAAATCTGTCATCTGCTTTTCTTGGGAAAATAGCTCAAGGAATAACCCCTCTTGCTCGCAATTGGTTTGGTTTCCTAAGGAACCATGTACAACGTGCTCTAGGGGGTATTCAAACAATGCACCGTGTTATTGTATTTGGGTCTCAAAAATTAGAATTTCATCTCTCAGACTCACTCCAGCATGGGCACAATCATCTTCCTCAACGTGGCTGAGCAGGAAAAACATCTCTCGTAGATATGGGGTCCTCAGGCTCAAGACGTACGGAGAGGTCTTGATTCCAACAACTTCGTCTTTTTCTTTATTAGGTCCCAGGCCTGCGGGATCCCCAACTATTTATATAGGAATGCCATCCCTGTAGTCGTCCTTATATTCACCATATATCGACATGACGTAAATTCTTTCGAGGCCATCACTGATGCAACTCGAAGCAGGTTGGTCGCAGTATCAAAGGAACAGACGGATAAAACTTCCCACCTTTCCACCCCCTGGCTGATATTCTTTCTGTATACTAGGGGCAAATGCAAATTTTCAAGGGAATCCCTCCTCCATCCCATGCATCTCTACTCGACCCAACTCCTCGTCGTTTGCATTAGTACCGCCCTGGTTTGGGATATTTCTTGACAATCTGAAATTTTCTTCAACGTCCAACGCATCAGTAAACATTCTCTGTAATGATGTTGCTTTTCTCTCCAATATAAACAAAGACAAATCAAGAGGAAAAGTAGATGCATAATGTAGTTTCGCCTCACCCTCTAAGGGCTGGATTTCTTTGGGCATGCCATAATAGAAACTTGCGAACCTTCTGTTGAAACTTGACGTAGCTTCGCCTTCACGTTTCCTCATAGAATAAAAATATGAGAGCACTTGGTCTAGTGACCTCCTTTCACCCCAAAAATCTAGGAACATACGAGAGAATTCCTCCCATGTATTGATGGATTCCGGCTGCAAATGCCTGAACCATTTTTTGACACAGCCTTGCAATGATTGGGAAAAATCTTTGATACAAACATCATCATGTTCTATCTCAAAAAGATCAAGAAAATATTCAAAGACTTGTAAATGTTTTTCAGCTGTAAGGCCTTCAGATTCTCCATCAAACTCAGGAAGGTATTTATAGTGTTTGGCAGGGAAATCATGAAGGATCTGAGGCAGGCGAAGAGGCATGTATCGGCTTTGGGTATTGGATGCAACAGAGTCTTATGGAAAAGATATGCTCTTAGAAACGACATCACATGGCCCATCATGATGCCTCTTAATATCAGGGGTCTTAAGTGTAGGGACCAGACTAAAATCATACATACAGGAAAGAGAGATACTCTCTGTTAGTAGGAAAGGATATACAGGAGTGAACTCATGACTTCACTTGGAGTGAAATAAGCCATGACAGACTATTCTAACAAGCTTAAGAAAAGAGAAAGAAAAATTTACAAGAAGATCCAAGACGTTCTGGGGAAATCCGAATCTTAAGTACCTCATCTTCTCTTCAAGCCTACCCATGCCTTCATAGTGAAACTACGCGTGTTGCGGAGGCTGCCGATGCCTTCTTGGAAAATTAACTTTTAGTGCCACGACATTAGTGGAGCTGTCACAGTATTGGAAACACAGGTTCATAGAACTCACTGGGTGAAAGATTCATTTTCTTTCTGGAGGCCTAGCTACCGTTTACCGTTGTTAGTTTGGTCTACGGCCTTATCATATATAGTTTCAAGAGGCTTTGAACCTTCCTCCTCATATCGTTATTTTCGGCCGTCGATCTCCCCAGTGGAGTCATTCTTTATAAATTTTAATGTGGAGTTGCCAGGGAAAATGATACAACCTTTTCACATGCAGGAGTCTTTGTTTTCCCACAGAAACCCTTTATCCTTTGAATATTTGTCGTTCTTCTCAGGGATGATATTCAATTTTGTCCCTGGAAATGATGCCAGTTTGTTAGCACTCAGAATCGCACCCAAGGTTGTGGGAAGGCGGACCCCGAGGTAACAACATAACCACTTTAGGAAAGGGAGCTAGTTTCTCCAATTCCAGAGAGGGATCTGTCATATATGTATAACAGGGGCCAGACATAGTGTCACAAAATGAATATCCAATATTGGCGGTTGGAAACAAAATGTAGATATATTGGGCTATGGAGTCAAAAATCCCAAGGAAACAGAGCAGTTTGCATAGGAAAATGCTTACAGGAGCAAGGTAGTGTCTCGATCACTATCGTTATGTTTGGGGTCTGGTGGTAATAGCAGAAAGATGACAGTCTGCTAGCGTAGATCACCACAGGAATGAATTCTATGCCAGTTTTGAAAGAAATGTTTAGTGGATATCGGAGACAATGGCAGGCGCATATGAGTATGAATTCCTATCCATTATACACTGAGTCTACGACATGAAGAGAAACATAATGTAAAAGATAACATGAAACACATGCACATGAGAAAAGAAAATCACAGACTGTAATTTGGAAACACACAAGAATTCATGTAAATGCATATAACCAGCATTCAGATCTATATATTAATTTAAAAAGTATTACAAACACAATAGTCTTGCAAATTCAAAACCAACCAACCCTTTTTTCGTTTGCGGGAGTCTCTTTATAGCGCTTCAGGCCCCCGAGATTAATCTTGAAACAGGGTGAGAAGTAAGTTACAAATCATGATTAAAATTCTAACCAACTAGAACGTGGCGTCTCCACCATGATTTACATGTATCAAACAAACATTATGGAGAAAATGCGCATGCTTGGTCCGAACGGCAGCATGATGCTTTTGGTTTTGAGCTTGCTGGCCTTGAAAACAATGTCTCATGAACTTTTTGGGTGGCTCATTGCTTATTGGGACCAAAGCATTTACCTATCTGTAGAGTCTGCAACGTGTCTTCTTCCTTTTCATTTGTGTTCATTTCGTGCTCAAAGGCACCTTTCTGCATGGGCTCAAGGCTAGAAAGGAAGTTTGTGTCCCTTCCGTGCTCAACCTTCCTTATAGCTCCCCCCTCTCCTGGTAACACTGTTATATAAGGGTGTTTAAATAAGGGCCTCATTGCTTCTAGTAGTAACAAGCCTCTGAAGTGGCTTGTGATTCTTGTACTCTTTACCTCCCATGAGGAGGGTTCTCCTGCAGGAAATACGGTGGGGTGTGTCTTCGACCTCCTCACCACCTTAGAAAAAGTTGGCAACTGGAATTCACAAGGGCGGCAATGAATAATTTGGATCCCCACCCCTCTAGTACGAGCATTCGCTCCTACGGGTAGCCGCTAAAAATGGTCATCACGTACCGAGGCTTTGGAGGCAGCGACCACATCTGGAGGTTTTGGGGGAACATCCATGGGACATGAAAACCTAGGTACAACGCCTGTGGGGTTATGGCCCTCTATTGAGATAGTAATGCCTTCACTGGCCTCCGGAGGTCCGTATAATATGATGAACGCCCCTATCATGACCATGCTGACACCGGAAGGATCCTCTAATACAATGAACGTTTCTTCCCCGATGGTTGACGTATCCCTGGTGAAATGATCATGGGAGTGCAGGAATGCAGAGCTATGCTCGCCAATAAACATCATACCTTGATAGACAGGCTTTTCGAACCAGACGGCCATCATAGATCTCCTCTAGAACTCTCAGAACTTTCAACAGACAGGCACTCTAAGTTTCTCTTCCACACTCACTTAACCTCTATTTTTTGGTGGCTCTGAAGTGTAGCGTTTATATAGAGCTGGGGAAATGGATACAATGATGACCCGTCAGTGCCCTTGCACACTTCGCTGTCGATTATCATGATGACAACACGAGCAAGCACATGAGCCTAGGATCTCTTCTTCCCGCTGGAGATCTAATCACGCCGCCTTCTCTATTGCGGCATTCCCTTATTGGTTGCAGAAAAGACCTTTGGTGTTATCCCACATTGTTGACCATCTGGCTCAAGGCACATGGAATTGAAGTTTCTTGCCCTTTCATCCATGCTGATGATGGTATCAAAACGGTTCCCCTTCGTCGCGTCTTCACGCTTCATGTAGAAGCTTTACCTGTCCTATGCAATTCGACCTTTCAAGAGATTGTCTAGATTTTAGCACGCTCGATGCAGTGACCTTTGGGTTTAGGAGGATTGTCTATGTCATGGAGCCAACTCTTCCATTGCAGGTGCGCTTCGACGGTGTCGGGACATTTGATTTCCTGTCGCTTTGGCCTTTTTCACATCTACCTCAAGATTTTGTACTGTAAGACTGTATGCAGAGTCTTACATTTCACCTCTGAATTCCCTTATCTGCGACATTCAACGATTTCTGTCACTTTGGACCTTTAGATCCAAAACTCCTTTCGATCTCGACCGCACACATGTACCGAAGTACCAATTTTCGTGAATCCACGAGATGATTTGCCCCGTGCATGTCTCATTAGCGGAGGAAATGGCCACTGTAGATCTTTCTTCGGTGAGATCTGCACCGTTATATGTTAGCGCTCTTTAACTCATTTCACTGACCGGGATACCAAAAATTCCGCTAACACTTAGATCTGGTGAAATCGATCTCGTCCGTAGATCTTCCCTCTGTCAATCATGGCCGTCAGAACTCGCGGTCACTTTAAGGTCATTTCACGAGGATGGAGACGTAGTTTTGATCACGCTTGTGGTTTTTTCTAAAAGCCTTTTGCCTGTCGATCTGGATCATCCTTTGATCGTCACCGTAGACACGCTATCTCTTTTAACAAATTTCTCAGCCACCCTAAGACTGGAATTCTTATATGTTTTTTGGTTGTGGTCGCTCTGTCCTACCTTCCCGCCATCTCCCGCTGTGTGAAAAACAGTGATAACACATCCCAATGGGGAGGTGTGATCTGAAATAATACTTACGCGAGAACAATTGGTAATGGGTAGGCTTGCGACAAGCAACACAGGCGAGAGATAAGGGTACAATGGAGAGGAGACTGTTTCGTTGGCAAGAAGTCCCCCATGTCAATGTGATCATCTCTTGGTTGAGGAAAGGCATAGCGTGCATGTAAGAAAAATATATTACGCATGTTGTTACTATGTAAAATTTGTTAAATATTAAAAGACCTTCTCTCGAAAGGTGATATGTAATAAAAAAAGAGAGGATGATGCAAATAAAATAATATAAGTGGAATGTTGGGAAATAAGGGGTGATTACGAAAGATGGAAGGTTGGGTATATTTGACCTTCGAGGTGCTCGCCCCCACTAAATCAAAATTCTTTTAATTCATTGAGATTGAGAGGGGTTCTTTGATGGTAATACAGTAGACTGCTACCTAACCCTCATTGTAAACCAGAGAGCCTGTACTTGCTTGTGTTGCTTAATAAAATGTGCCTGGATGATGCTAATTAAATGTTGGTGTCCCAAGTTTGGGTTTCCAGGGTAGAAGTGTGTTGGATGCCTCTATCTTGTGTCACTATTCCATATTTTGTTCAATGATTTAGATGGTTGGTTTGAATGCATTATTTTATTCTATGAGGTAAGAGCCTTAACGAACTTTCAAGATCCATCGTTTGTTTCTCTATTGCTGAATTAATGGTTTTCGTTCGTCGTCCGTTTGGGAGGTCTCTAAAGTTACTAAATACATATTATGAATAACTATGGGGAACCCTAAATTATTTTGTTGAAAGACCGTTTGAATTAGATTTTCCCCATTACTACATAGTCGACTCATTTTCTATTTGGGTATGATTCTTCATAAATTATTCTTATTGTACTTGTATATCCCATAGGAGATTATACTGATGAATTACCCATGTAAACCCTAGAAAGAATCAATGTAAACCCTGGGGAAAGAATACATAAGAAAATAATAAGAATAAAATTATTTTTGAATTTCCCTAAGATAGGTCGACCCCATTCATACTAACAAGTTGGCCCAGTAAAACTTCACTTGGAAGATTAGTATAAATAGGAGGCACCCCTCCTCATTCATTCACTCACTCACAACAAGTTTGCTATAGCATAAATAGGTTCACTACTGCAGTCAGAAGGTGTATTTTCTAGGGTTGTATCTTAGAGTGAGTCCCTCTCTCTCTCTCTTTCTTCTTCTCCCTGCTATCAGAATCTATCATCTATATACAAAGGTTTGCTAGGTTTTTCCCGATTGGGTTTCCCAAGATAAATTCTTTTGTTCTTTGTTTATGTGCTTTGTCTTTATTCTAGAGATCATATTGTTTATTTGCAATTAAGTTATTCTGCTATAATCTTGTAAAAACTATCATGGTATCAAAGCAGTTCTAAAAGAGGCCATTTCCATAAGCTAGGGTTTGTCCTTTCAAGGCATTCCCTCATCTCTTCAATATAAAAGAGTTGTGAAAACTTCGCTCTAGAGGAGGCACATATTTTGGTGAAGGAAATCCAAATTCTGAGAAGTTTAATTTTTGACCTAATTCCACTGGTTATAAAGAGAAACTTTTAGAAGTTGTTGAGAAAGACTCCCATCTCCGTGTTGTACTTGGAGACGATGCCAACTACACTGTGAAAGGATTTGGATCTACCTCTCTTTAGTTAGAATCCAATGACCTACTACATCTGAATGACGTGCTTTATGTCCATGGTATGAAAATAAACCTTGTCTCCATCTCCTCCTTATAGGACAAGGGATATAGAGTTACATTTGCAGATGGGGATGTGCTTGCATGGCACAAGAATTCCAGAATGAACACAACAAAAGTGATTGACGTGAGGGAGGATTGATTGTATCACTTGAGAACCATACTAACGCAAGATTTACTCCATGATTCCACCAACATTAATGAGATTTGGGGCAGAATATTAGCTCATCTAAACTATCAAGCTCTCCCAACATTAAGGAACATGGTGACATGTCTAGCAATGCTTCATGTAGACCATGATGGTATATGTAGAGGATGTGTAGTTGGTAAGAATACCAAGGGTTCCTTTCTGAAAAGTGAAAGTAGATCCAAGGGAATATTGGATCTAGTTCACTCTGACTTGTGCGGATCCACGACTGTTACTTCATGTCAATGTTTGAACAAATATGAAGATAATTGAAATTAAAATTTTTTGATAAACAAATCCAGTGCATGTAGATATTATTAAGAGAGTTTTGAGGTAAAAAATGGACTTCAAAACAAAAAATGAACCGTCAAAATCAACTTTACAAGATCCAATCAAATTCTAGAGAATGACATCATCGATTAAATTGAGGTGACATTGCTTGAGTTAAAGTTGTTTACTTGTCAAATTCTAGATGGTGGATGAAAATCCATGGTTAACCATACTCACAATAGAAAAAGTACTTATAAATTACTTTCAAATATAATATTTATTGTGCTGAGAGGCGCTCTACAGCCCAGTATGGGGGAGATCTTGTAACGTTACGTAACGTTACTTAACGTTATTTTTATTAATAAAAAATATATATTTTTAATTATAGGACAAAATAAATGTCGGTCAGAAAAACAACCTAATATGGGGGAGATGTTGTAATCTTCCTACCTAACAAAACAATTAAAAAGTAAAAATTTAATTATCCATAAAAAAAATGTGGGTGGGATGTTGTAATGTTCCTACCTAACAAAATAATAAAAAATAAAAAATTGAATTATCCGCAAAACAATGTTGGCCTTGCACATGGTTTTAAAACCATGTGCAAGGCCTTTTAAACAACCCATGGTTTTATTGTACATGGTTTAGGAGGGCCTTGCACATGGTTTTAAAACCATGTGCAAGGCCTCCTAAACAACCCATGGTTTTATTGTACATGGTTTAGGAGGGCCTTGCAAATGGTTTTAAGACCATTTGCAGGGCCTCCTCAACAACCCATGGTTGTAGGAGGGCCTTGCATATGGTTTTAAAACCATATACGGGGAAATGTTGTAATGTTTGTTCTTAACAAAATAAAAAGTAGTAAAAAATATTATATATTGGTCATTAATAATATTAAATATTAATAATAAAAATATTATATGTGGACCGTTTAAATAAAAATATGTTTTTTTGTTTGAGTCAAATCAGTGGATACCTAAGAAGAGATTTGATCCCTCTCGACGCTTGATAGAGCCTAGGATTTGGATCTACGCTAGTGTACTTAGTACTTTAAAAATACTTTCACTTTCAAATACCTTTATTTTAAAAATAACTTACTATTAAAAATCACTTAAATTCAAAAACAAAATCATTTAATATCATTTATTGATGTTTTTCTAAGTTATAACAAATACCTCGTACTAAAATAAATTTCTAATATTGTGAATACTTGTATAAGTATGAGTTTCTTATCTTTTGAATACTTGTATAAATGATTAAAACATATTAACGTGAATAATGAATGTTTTAAATATAATATATAACATGAATAACATATTACATTATAAAATTGTTATAATATATATTTTAAATTCTCAAACATTTTCACATGTATTACGTATTGGTTAGTATACGTTATAATGTAGGCATAAAGTGGTTATAACTTTTATGAAGGCTAAGGATAATGTAATATTATATAATAATAAAAATAATATGTGATTATAAAGTAATGGTTATGATTGTATAAACCAAGTTGTTAGAATTTTTATAAATTACTAATATTATATTATAATATGTGATTATAAAGTAGTATGCTAAATTTGTTATAATATAATATATGGTATTATATTTAATTAATAAATATAACTAATTTTTTTTTTATATATTAAATAGAGTTAATATATTTTAAAGTAAATAATTATTAATGTGAATTATTTTATATAAATATAATCGATAATATATTTACATAAGATTTATTAGGCTTATCATTCAAAACCAAAATATTTTTCTTGATTTTATTTTATGAGTATTTTATTGTAATACATTATGTATTACAAAGCACTTATGTCATATTAAAGACAATTTTCTATTAATTTTATTTGTACACATCATTTCATTTTAACTTAACCATAGTTGCATGAATTGTAATGCAAAAGGTGAGTTGTAAATATACCTTCCCCACAAAATGATAAATTCACAATATTTTATTATATCTTTTAGGAGGCCCATTTTAGACCTCAAAATTCTCCTAATGCATAAAAGAGTTCAAACACACACATTATTCAATCCATAAGACACATGATGTACCCTAGGAAAACCCTCCAAATCCGGAGGATGAAAAACCCAACAAACAATCCTTTGAGTATGATAGATATTGACAAAGAATGATTTTACAACATTTGCATATTGATTGATAAGAGATATCTAAGAAGCACTAGAGAATAGAGATCATAAAAAATACTGTCATAGACTTGCCAAGTGCATAATGCTCTAATAACAAGCTTATTTAGTCATACAATGAAGATAGCGAATGGTTGCATACATTTTGGGCACCGTGAACACTATTCACATCGTGTGCACTCTTCACACATTACCTATTGCGTCTTCCTTGGTGCCAAGTTTTCACCTCGTAATTATCTCCCACACTGCAGATATTCAATCTCCATTAATTCACTGGTGTTAACTACCTCTAACCGAATGTAACTGAACTGAACTGAGTTGAACTAAACATAATTGAATGTAACTGAAAATAATTGAATTAGAACTGAATGTAACTGATTCGAACATAAATGAACGTGAACTGATTAACTAATTGCGTGGCCATTAGTTAGGAGTTTAACTAAATGTCTTTAGTGCTTCACAATCAGTGACATCCACAACAACCACTTTTCACAAATTAAGGAATAGATTCCTTAATTAACTGAAACTTGTTTTCCACAACTTGGACTTATGTCTATGCAATTCGAGTTCACTGGAGGTCTTACATAGGCAATTTGAATCTTTACTCTATCTTTGTGCTCATCCCAGTTATCATTTAATTAATTATGCATGGTCCATGGGTGTTTAATTATTTATTCATCTTTATCATATCATACTATTGGACACAATGGCCACACTAAGAGGGGGGAGTGAATCACCGTGTGAGAAATTTAAACAATTTTACCTTCTTTTAATCAATCAGAGTATATCAAGCATTATGTTATTAATTACATCAACACATGCATTGGCTAAATCAACCATAAGTCATAAGCACTATCATCACATCAAGAGAGACACAAGAATACATGCAATTTTAATCTTTATTTATGGTAATGGAAGACTACAATCTTCTCGATTACAATAAGCCTCAACTGATGAAAAGAACACCAACTCTTGCAACATGAATCCACCTGGTTTTCTTAGCTCCAACTAAGAAAGGGTAGAAGAGTCCAATTCTCAAGTGCAAGATTCTACTTGCATCAATCTCTGCTCATGTACCTCTACACATCGATCTCTGCTGGTCAACCACTACTCATCACTCTTTGCAATATACTCATCAATCATTGCTAGTCAATATTCTCTGATCATCACTCTTCACTGCTAGAACACTGCCAAGTCTGCTCAATACACTACTGGTCAAGTAGTGCTGGTTAATCACTCTCTTCTTGCTCAATCTGGTCATCAACACCTGCTCTTCATTAACCATGTTAAGTTTTCTCAAGCATCATCATCATCAAAAGTTCATCAAGTATACATGGAGTACATCATCATAGTTTACAACATATTCATCATCAAAGCATCGAGTATCATCATAGGTTATGCATCATAAATATAGTATGTATCGACATGAAATCATCATACAACTTCACACTTCATTGTACTTACAAATATACTATTGTATACTATACTTACTCCACTCATACACCACTATTTGCATCACTACTGTATACCACTATGTACATCACTATATACATGCCACTGTATACACATTTGAGTGTACATTCACTCATGCATTATCATCATCCTTATACAAGTGTACATAATCATCATAATCACTACACATACTTTAGTGTATGTATATACATGCTCCACTTCTACTTCAATAGTTCAAGACTTTATAACTTCAATAAAAAAGAGTTTTCAAGAAGAGTTTCACATAAAACTAGGGCTTTGTACCTTATCATCATCATACTGTATATGTGCATCATCAAATAATACATCATCAAGGAGAATGTATTAAGTGTCCAAGCATTATCATCATCATGCGGTAAGCATCATCATTGTGTATAAGTCAATATCATAAGGTATACAACACCATCAAGAAGAATGCTTCAACTTAGTGTATACATCACTCTTATACACAACTGTATTCTTCACCATTGTACAATCATATGCTGCATACATACCATTGTATGTGTCATTGTACATTTATTCCAATGTACATATATCATGGTTTGTGTCATAGTGGAGATGCCACTGTATACATAATTGTAAAGATTCCACTGTATGCATTACTATCATTAGGGCATCATTTTGATCTTTATAAAGCTTGAAACTTGGCGGACAAAATCACACAACCTTTGAACATTGTTTTTAACCCAAAGAACAAAAATCGTTGTGGAAAACTCGGATCTACAAATATCACTGTTTTGGTTGCCTCCGAATTTCACCTCAGTCAATAGTGCTACAATAACCTTTGACTGCTGCCTTATTTTTGAATTTTAGAGAACCAAAAACCTTCAAGATATTACTGTTGCTGGTCACTTTTCTTACCCCAATCAAGTCCAAAATGGACTGCATCAAAAGAAACAAAAACATATTCTCTATGGAAAACTTGGGTCCTAGCCTTGCTGTTGAGTTTTTTTTTCTCCTGCTGCGTTTTTCCTCTTTTTCTGCTGCCTCAGTCCCAAAAAAATCACAGATCTGGTCCGAATTTCCACATCCCAAACTGCGGTGGATTGCCTCTATTTATACACATTGTTTTGAATTTTTATGGACCCTACTTAAAAAAAAACATTTATTTTTGAATTAACTTATTTGGAGCCAACTTACTCTTCAAAGTTTGTCCACATCATAAAATAGGGAAGACTTTAAGGGTGAACAAGATACGTATTTTTATTATTTTGTTTTAATTTGAATTTGTGTTTTAAATGGGGCCAACCTTCAACAAGATTATCATGAATAAAATGTTTAATGTCCATAAGACATTGTACCACACTTAAGGGTGTGCTCCATCATGTTGTGGTAAACTATAGGGTTTGATCATACCCCAACGAATAACTTAGGTCACCACAAGCCTCAAGGTCATCATGCATCATCATATTGTTGAGGGTGTCATCATATTCAAGGTGGTCTTCTTCCATAAGGTTGTCATCATCTAGGGCTTCATCAAACCCACAAGAGGGATTGTGCATCATCGAAAATTTTTCTATATGTGTCCAAGTGCCATGTCCTTCTTGCCATGTCATAATTGAAGTGTCATCATGCCACCAAATAAGTGGGTGAAAAGTATTCCTCATGCCCTAGGACCATCTCCAAGGGTTCTAAAACCCCATCAACCTTCAAGAGTGCAAGGACCATCAAACTACCGAGTGTGGGTCCAAGGAATTCTTCAAGTCTTATTCATGAAGTAAGAGGATTCTTTGAAATGCCAAGGGGCTTCATGGGCTTCTTCAACCACCTCAACCATACAAGAGGACCTCAAAGGGTCAATATCCATCATGCCATTACCTGTGTGGTTTCCAAACCTTCTCCTAGGGTACCATGACCTTGCCAAAACACGAATGACCACATAATGGGTCATTAGTGCTCCTCCAAATCTAGGGGTTCTCAGTCATCTATAAGGGCTTCAACACCATCTCCAGGGTATTCAACATCGTCAACAAGGTGGTGGATCCAAGATCCAACCTTGTGGGTACACGGACATTGTCAATAGGGTACAAGGTGCTTTAAGACACAACCCATCTTTGTATGTTTTCGAAGGCACTAGATGTGAGGGTACTAGGATCATCCATACCTTTGCACTACAATAGGAACTTGGTGGCATCAATGACTACCTGTGGGGCCACTGCAAGTCCATGTTGGCATCAATGACAATTTTATCAACAATCTCCCCATTTTTCATTCATGACAACAACTCATGCTCCCCCTGAGAGCATGCTCCCGTTTTGTCTTCATCTCTCCCCCTTTGGCATAAATGGAAAAGGGTGTCCACACACATGCATCTGAAATCACTGATCACTACTCCCCCTATCAATATGCACGATCCTAGGACCTGTATGTATGCTTAGAGTAGCCATCCTTTCTCCTTTGAGTTCATCCTCCAGCCTCATGGACTCAAGGTGTGCTAAGGTCTTTGAGAGACCTTACACTTGGCTTTGTTAGTTTTTATTTAGTTCTGATTAGTTTAACTATGATGTTTATCTGAAAGAATAACAAGTACACCAAGATGCATAAGATATAAAATATACACAAGACACAAATATTTTCACCGGGGAAACCATAAAGGATAAAAACCTGCAAACTTCCTCAGAATAGTAAGATGATCAAACCCAGTAATAAGAAGTATTCAACAACTATCTATCTCTCCTATTTTGTCTCTCTCTCTCTAATGCGAACTTGCGAGT
This sequence comes from Pseudotsuga menziesii, assembly GCA_001517045.1. Taxonomy (NCBI): domain Eukaryota; kingdom Viridiplantae; phylum Streptophyta; class Pinopsida; order Pinales; family Pinaceae; genus Pseudotsuga; species Pseudotsuga menziesii. Next base: position 147,983 of record LPNX010465058.1, on the reverse strand, counting down.
GTGAGGTGTGTATAAATGAGGGAGAGTGCCTCCCTTTAAGTGACTGACCAAACATAATACTAGGGCCCACATGTCTTCCCTAACAGGGATGACTTCTCCCAGAGAGACTCCAAATACACATTACATGATGTTACACTGGGGACTATTTCCCTGAATTACAATGAAGGTTGTACCTCAAGGTATAGACACAATTAAGACATCCTGTAAAAAGGTAAGCACATCTCCAATGGGGGTACAACAACATACAATGATAATATACATCAGAATATCTTCCAAAGTTACAAATACATCAACACTCCCTCTTAACTAGGAAGTTATTCTCTCTCTTATACAGTCATCAACACATCTGGTCAAGTCTTCATAACAGAGTCACAGAGTCATCATCATAGTTGCTGCCATCATCATCTTCTTATTGATCATCAAATGGTAATATTTGCCATCAGAAGTTTCTACAGAGCCATCCCTCTCTCGAATGAGTGTAGGCCCATTTCTCATCTAGGTCTTCATCACATATCAAGCAAGCCATCTCGTAGGAATGGTTTAGGATCTTCTTTACATTTCCATGGAAATAACCTGCATCTCCTACCTTTATCTCGTCATATCCAAATCATCTTTTTTTCCATCTACAGAAAAAAACAAAGAACAAAGCTTTCGATGCAGACCGCATGTGTTCTTTCACCATAGGAGTAAGCTAGGATTATTTTCACGTCATTATGACAACTTGCAACTTCTATTATACGAGAATCACCTAGGAACAAACTCAGTGCATTATGTCTCTACACAGTCATCTTGCGGCCTACAAGTAAAGGGAGAAATTCCTAGGTGCACCTCTCGTGCTTCGTGGCCTTATCATCTCAACATGGGAACACATATATAGATATATATGTAAGGAATTATTACAACCAAACAACCTACTACATCAAGTCCTTTTACGTTCTAGGTCGACCTCGAGGAGTTATTATATCTGAACAACCTGCGCCCAATATCTTTATGTTTAGACAACCTTTGGGGCGTATTACGTCTGAGTAACCTGCGTACCATGCCAGGGATCTTTTATCACTTAGATAACCCACAAGAATTTTTACATTCTAGTAACCTGTATACCATGCTAGGGCTCATTTTTACACTTGAATAACCTGTCACAAGACCGATTACGTCCAAGGATAACATGCGAGCTTTGCTAGGACTGTTTACAGCCGAGACAACCCACAAGACTGATTACGTCCGCGCATCTTTCTTCACCAGGATTTTTCTCACTCGGACAACCTGTCTCATTTCCCATGTGAGATATTGTGCATCAACTATTTCTAGCATAGAAACACATTAGTAAAAATTACATCAAAGGATGACCTACGAGCTTCACCAAGAATTATCCAAGGATAACCTACAGGACTAATTGCATCTAAGAAACCAACGAACTTCACTAGGATGTTATGCTCAGACAACCTGTCTCTCTAGATATGCTAGAACACATCACTCCCTGTTTCGAGGGGTCTCGATCTGGATCACACCAAGTATTTTTCTGAATTACTCAAACTTCACTCTGTCTATATGCTTGTTCAACACATCGACCATCCACTCCTCCGTTGCCACATACAGTAGCTTCACTGCTCCTCTCTGCACCATATTCTTGATATAGTGGAACTCGATCTCGATGTGCTTCGACTTGTCATGGAACAATGGATTTTTTGATAGATTCACATGACTCTGATTGTTGTAGAAGATACAAATCACATCCAACTGGAGATCAAAAGTTAGTTAATAGCTTTTGCAGCCACACTACTTTACAACTAGCCGAGTAAGCAGAAACATAATCTTCCTCGGCTGTACTCAGCGCCACACATGATTGATTCTTTCTAAACCAGGAGATCATTCCAGATCCCAAACTGAAGCAACAACCTGAGGTGCTTTTCCTGTCAGTGGCACTACCTGCTCAATCGGAATCAACATAACCATGTAGGTTAATATTTTGATTTGCATCATATTTGAGCCCTGTAATCCACTGTACCTTTTAGGTACCTTAGAACATGATTTGTAGCTATCAGGTGAACATTTATTGGATCCATTAGGAAATGGCTCAGGGTGTTCATGGTAAAGCATATGTATGGTCTCATATTCATCAGATACACCAATGAGCCAATCATCTAACGATACATTGTGGCATCAACCGAATCAGATGAAGCATCACTCAGAAGCTTCAAGTTATATGACATAAGTGTCGCTATTTCCATGTAGTCCAACATTCTGAATCTCTTCAGAATCTCCACTGCATACTTTCCTTGACCAAGGAAAATCCTATCTGCACTCTGTCACACCTCCATGCCTAAGAAGTAGTTAATCATACCTAGGTATTTCATCTCGAACTTTGTAGAAAGTCTCCTCCTTGCATCTTTAATGAGTTCCTCATCACCTGTCAAAAAAAGTCATCGATATATAGCAGGAGTATCACCGGTCTTCCTTCTTCCACCTTGAAGTAGAGGTTGGAATTTTATTTACTCTTAGTAAATCCCAAGCTCATCAGGAAGCTATCCATCCCGCCGTACCATGTCCTCGATTCTTGTTTCAATCCATACAAGGCCTTCTTCATTTTTCACACATGGGTCTTCCTGTCATGTGTTTCGAATCCAAGTGGTTGTTCCACGTATAATTCCTCCTCGACTAGACCATTCAAGAAATCTATCTTGACATCCATCTGGTGTATTTTCCATTTCATAACTGCTGCCAATGCAAGTATGGTCCTAATGGAAGTCTATCAGCCATAGGTGAAAATGTCTCTTCGTAGTCTATGCCTTCTTTCTATGAGAATCCTTGTGCTACGAAACTTGACTTGTATTTATCGATGTTGGCATCTGCAACATGCTTGATCTTGTAGATCCATTTTGAAGTCACGACAGACATCTTCTTCGGTCTTAGAACTATCTCCTAAACATCATTATTCATGATCGAATGATATTCCTTGATCATAATATCCTTCCATTTTCTGTAGCCTCTTCATAGGTGGAAGGTTCTCTGTCAATGATGTCACATAGCAGGGCCACATAGCTATTATAGGTATTTTCCCTCTTTCTCTCTCTATTTATTCCTTCTAGAGCGCTATACCTTTCAACTTCTCGTATGAGCTCCCGTGCCCATGCTGGTTTCCTCTTGTGGGAGTCCTTCTTGAGGTTTGTCTCTATCGGTTCTTGTGGTTCCTTTATGTCATGAGCTTCATGATCTTCTGGAATTGATTCTCCAATTTCCATATATCGGACTCTTGTCTCATCAGGTTCTTCGACGTCCTGGATAGGTGTCCTCTCGAATCTGAAGTATGTAGATTCGTCATCAAAGGTTACATCTCTAACGATGTCGATCTTCTTGAATCCTAGGAAGTATATTCGTAGGCCTTTGATGTATCACTGTATCCTACAAATATACCCTTCCTCCCAAAAGATTCGTGTAACGCCCCATATTTTGACTTAGGCATGTTTACCACTCAGATTTATTACACTGTATTTGCTTATTATATATGGACTTGTTGGCCTCCCAACAGATCCCTTTCCACACTGCAAGGGAAAGGGAACCCACTAGAGAAAATTTTTGAAATCTGTAGCTACCGATTTCATTTCTGTAGCTTTTGGCTACAGATTTTCTGTAACTGAATTTCTCTATGAGGTCTTTTGTCTGAGTGTTTTCGGTTTTGATTAGTAAATAATTGGCTTTTGCATTTTATTTATTTTTTGTTAGTTTTTATATATAATTTGGTGATTCAAATTGCTTACCTTCATTTGACTCCTCTTTGGATTTTTGGTTATTTTTGAATGCTAAATTTCCTTCGTTAGTAATGATCCCTGCAAAACAAAACACATAAAATTGTAAATAAAAATAAAAATATAAAAAACAATATATATATATATATATATATATATATATATAATCAATGATTTTTTTTTTATTACTAGTATTATGTACATATATAATTGATTAATTAAAATTTGTAAATAATATGTAAATAGGAAATTTATAATTTTCTTTTAAAAAAATAAAAAAATAAAATGGAAGATATAAATAAACTTTATTATAATTAAACATCCATTTTTTATAAAACATATGGTTTTTCAAAACATCAAATTTTGTTGGAATATTCAAAAAGCATATGTTTTTAGTATACTATATTATATTCGTTGTCTTTTGCAGGGAAAATAAGAAAATGACCAAACAGTCCTGAATAATTATTTAAACAAGAGCGTGAGATGACAGGGAATATCTTAAACTAATCTACCATTCATGGGATTTAATAATGTTTTTACAGCCCGAAAATCAAGCAAGAATGGGATTACTGTTGTTTATTATCAAAAGAGCAATTGGATACGTATAAATTCATTTATATAATATATTATTTTAATCTAGTAAAATTCCATGCATTGGGTGGTGCGTATGGTTATAAAGAATTTCAACAACGTCTATTAAAGGCTTATTTCCAACATAACAAGGGGAGTATCAGACTGGAATTAGAAGCTACAGCCAACAATCCACTCCTCTTCTTCGTTGATCTCCTCTGGCAATTATACAGACGAAACGTGATTTACTTATCACGGATTTAAATAAAGGATTTTGTTCCTATTTTCTCAAAATAATAATACGAGATTCAGGTTTGCACGGTTGAGATTTATATGGTAGACGAAATGAAAATATAACATATATCAACGCTCATTCAAAAGAAAGAACCTGCTATCCGTTATAAGTTCATTTTATACGGAGGTTGAATAGAATTTGATGAGTTTGAACTACTGCTTGCATATATCAAACGTTGTCACGGTTGCATCAAATCTGCCAACAAGATCCAACAATGTATGGATTACCAGAGAGAGTGTTCATTGGAATGTTGAGTTGTCCCGTTTGAAGGGGAATGGATGCCAAAATCTATGATCAAAACTGCCACATACAATAGAGGGCGCTTGTGAATGCGTATCATCCAAATCAGAGAATTGTATTATCTGCCAGGTATAAAGGAACATAGATTTGCTTTATCATCATAAGTTTTAAATATTATTTAGTTCATTTTCTTAGTTTTTATTTTTGTTTTTACATATTCTTATCATTAAATTTTTTGAATTGCAGGAAGAAGAATGGTTGCCTCATCAACACATGAAGTATGCAATGGATTTCGTTGATCTGCCAGCATATGTAGATAAAATTCCAACAAATCAGAAAAAGAATATTTCATCTGATTAATAGAAGTTCACACCAAACAAGTTGGGACTTCTCGTTTTTTTAATGCTATATAAACACGAGAAAAATCAACTGGCAGGGGGTGGAGGAAGGGGGCTCGCAGGACAGTGCAGAACTTGAAATAATGGAGAATTTATGAGTCAGTTAGTTGAACGATAGTTCACTTAACGCAGATCCTATTTCTGCGGTGTTTGTTGCAATTGTTTTTGTTAATATAAACGGATTGAGTGTTACTCTCCGTATTAGTTCTGTTTTCCAAATGTGCTCTGTTTTCTGAGTTCACTGCACTCTGTTTTAACTTGGTATCAGAGCCATTGCGGCCTGTTGTGAAGAGCCTGATTTTCCTGTTGTGAGAGCCTTCGTGTCCTGCTGGGAGAAGCCATTCACGGCTGTGAGAATCCTGAGAGCCTGTTGAGAAAGGAGTTTCCTGTGTGAAGAGGAGGAGCCCTTGCGAGTGAGATCGTTGCTAGAGGAGATCACTGAAAGGAGCTGGTCAGCGCTAGTGTGATCTTTGTTGGGCTGTGAAAGCCGTGAGGACTGCATGGAGGAAGAAATCGCTACAAAAATCGCTGTTTCGTTGCTGAGAGAAAGCGTGGAGAGTCTGCGATCTGTTGTTTTGGAGAGCTCACGATTTGGAGAGCCAGTGAAATCGCTGCCTGGACCTGAACCGAAGACCTTCAGTGTGTCAGACAGATATTGCTGAGGAGAAGCTACCCAGAGAGTACCCAGCACCCATATCTGAAGAGGCCCGTCCAAGCTGTGAAGAAGCCTGCGCTAAATCGCTGGGATTTCACTGCCATTTGCAGCGTGTGAGGAGAGCTGGGCTTGTGCTGCCTGCGACTGGGGTGAAATCACTGCCTGCAACTCTTTTCTGCTGGTAAAGAATGAAGATATTGTGTGTGAGACTAAGCATAGTACCGTGGAGTTGCTGAGATGTCAAATCCATTAGCAGAGACCTATCTCAATGAGGCCAACAAATTGGATGGCTCGAATTTCATAAACTGGAAATTCAAAATGCAGACGCTGATGGAAGGCTATGGTGTCTGGACAATCACCAATGGAGATGAAGCGAAACCTGTAGCAACTGTGGGTGGAACTCTAGCACAAATTCAAGACTAGGATAAGCGCGAGAACAAAGCCAAGGTACTGTTACGAATGTCTATTAAAGATAGTATTATTCCACATATCAGAGAAGCTAAAACTTCTGCTGAAACATGGACAACACTTAAATATCTGTATGAAACTAGCAATACAAACCGTCTGATTTTCTTAAAAAATAAATTGCTAGGCATTAAGATGGATGCAAATGAGTCTGTTAGTTCATTCTTGGGTCGTCTCAAAGAAGTGAAAGATAAGCTAGGAGACATAGGAGAAAAGGTCTCCAACACTGATCTCGTAACAATTACATTAAATGGTATGCTAGAGGACTACCATATGTTTATAACAGGTCTCGCAGCAAGGGAGAAACCTCCTACCTTTGAAGAGCTGACAGGTATTTTGCTACAAGAAGAAGAGAGGCATGGGAACTTTAAGCCTCAAGATTCAGGTTTGGCATTGTGGTCAAATAAGAGATCTCCGAGAGGGAGATCAGGAGAAAGAGGCAGAGGAGGCAGATCATCACAGAGTAGATCTCCTCAAAGACCGACTCAAGGTATGCCATCTAACATGAATGAGTCAAAAAGTTGTTTTTATTGTGGTCGACGTGGACATCTTATTAAAGACTGTCATAAGAAAAAGAATGATGAGGCTAGGAATAGACAACCTAGAAAATATTCAGGTCATTTTGCTGAAGACTCTTCACCACATGATCTAAAACTGTTTATGGCTAGAGATGAAATTGCTGATGAGATTTCTGAAACGCCAAACTTTGAATCAAGGGATCTTAGACTGTTTGTGTCTAATGCTGCTTTATTTGCTGAAATTGATGATATTGATGCTTGGTTTTTTGACTCCGGAGCATCAGTGCATATGACTTGTAATAAGAAGTGGTATACTAACTATAAAGAAACACAGAATGGTGCTAGTATATATCTTGGTGATGACCGTGCTTATCAGATCAAGGGATACGGAGATATTCCAGTGACATTGCCAAATGGTAGTGTTCGTCACATTTGCAATGTGGTGTATGTGCCAGGGATAAAGAAAAATCTGATATCTGTGTCTACTATTACAGATCAGAATTTGAAGGTTGAGTTCTTCAAAAACTACTGCATAGTGAAGGACTTACTGGACCAATACAAAACTCTTGCAAAGGGAGTCAGAGTAGGAGGCCTATACAAGTTTGATGTTACTAGTAAAGAGCATTACGCATTAACTTCTGCAATCATGCCAACAGAGAGTCTTTGGAATCAAAGGTATGGCCACATCAATCATCAAGATCTATTGTTATTATTGAAGCATAATATGGTTGAAGGACTTCCCATGTTAAAAAATGTGAACATTACTTGTGAAGGATGTGCATTAGGAAAGATACATAGAAATGAATTTCCTTCTAATCCTGATAGGAAAAAAAGAGATGTGTTAGATCTTGTGCATACTGATGTTTGCGGGCCTATGCAGACTAGATCCTTAGGAGGTGCATTTTATTTTCTGCTATTTATTGATGATTGCACAAGATACACATGGGTTTACTTTCTTAGAAGAAAGAGTGATGTTTTTGAGTACTTTAAGGAGTTCCGAAACATGGTTGAAAAGCAGACAGAAAAATCCATTAAAATACTTCGTTCAGATCAAGGGGGAGAGTGTAAATTAGGGGACTTCAACAAATATTGCAAAGATAATGGAATAGTACAGCAGTTTACAGTACCCAACACTCCACAGCAGAATGGAGTTGCTGAAAGGAAAAACAGAACCCTGGTAGAGTGTGCACGTAGTATGATGAAAGGTAAGGAAATCTCAAATACCTTCTAGGGTGAAGCCATAAATACTGCCGTTTACCTAAAGAATAGAAGTCCAACTAGGAGTCTTGATAATATTACTCCTTTTGAAGCTTTGTATGGTTTCAAACCAGTAGTTCAGAATTTGAAAGTTTTTGGGTGTACGGATTTTGCACATATTCCAAAGGAAAATAGGAAGAAACTGGATGCCAAAGCCATTAAATGTATCTTCATAGGTTACTGTTCTCAATTCAAAGCATATAAATTGTTTGATCCTTCTACTCACAAGGTATTTGCAAGTAGAGATGTACTCTTCCATGAACAGGAAACAGAAAATTCAGAGAACAGCAACCAAAGCCATGAGGAATGGCATAAAGTTCTTGATGAACCAGTTCTTGATGAAGGGGTTACACAAGAACATCAAACTGTATTACAGCAGCCAAACAAACAGGAACAGCAGCAACAACAAGAGGGATTCAGTGATACAAATAGTCCTAGCTCAACTAGTGATGAAGACAAAAGTTCACACAGTGAAGAGGAAGATAAGCTACAGCTCAGAAGATCTTCAAGACAGGTTCGAGCTCCTGAAAGGTACAAAGACTATGCCCTTATGAGTAGCATTTCGAATGTCATAGAACCCATTAGTTTTGATGAAGCCAATGTACATGATGAATGGAGAAATGCAATGGAGGAGGAATATGAATCAATAATGCAAAACAATACCTGGGAATTGACTGAATTGCCTAAACATAAAAAGCCAATAGGATGCAAATGGATATACAAACCCAAGTTTAAATTAGATGGTAGCATAGACAAATATAAGGCTAGATTGGTGGCAAAGGGATACTCACAAACATAAGGTATTGACTATGCTGAAACATTTGCACCTGTAGCTAAATTGAATACTATCAGATTATTAATTGCCTTAGCTACAAAGTATAATTGGAAGTTAAACCAATTAGATGTTAAATCTGCCTTCTTGAATGGCGAGTTAAAAGAGGAGGTGTACCTTACTCAACCTGGAGGGTTTGTGGAACAGGGGCAAGAACACTTAGTGTGTAAGTTAAAGAAAGCGTTGTATGGACTAAAACAGGCACCTAGGTCATGGTATGAGAAGATAGACTCTTTCTTTCTTCAACAGGGATTTATGAGGAGCAAGAGTGATCCCAATCTATATATCAAATGTGATGAACAGGGGTATATAGTATTGATCTCTGTATATGTTGATGACTTAATAATTACAGGAAATGCAGAGACTCTGATTGATGACATCAAGGAACAGCTGTCACAAGTTTTTGATATGAAAGATCTGGGTGAGCTTCATTACTGTCTAGGTCTTGAAGTTTGGAGGAATGCAGGTCAAACATTTGTTTGTCAAAGTAAGTATGTCAAAGATGTACTTCAGAGATTTAAAATGGATCAGTGTAAATCATCTACTGTTCCCATACAACAGAATGTGAAACTCTCTTGTGATGATGGTTCAAAGGAGGTGAATGCTACAATGTACAGACAGGTGGTGGGTAGTTTGAATTATCTCACCACAACTAGACCTGACATTGCATATTCTGTGAGTGTGCTAAGTCAGTTTATCGCAAAACCTCAAGAAAACCATTGGAATGCAGCAAAGACGGTACTCAGGTATCTAAAAGGAACACTTGACTTTGGTATTAAATATACTGATGCTTCTGTTGTTGAGTTGACAGGTCATTCAGATTCTGATTGGGCTGGGAATCCGGATGATCGAAGATCAACCACTGGATATGCATTTAGCATAGGATCTGGAGTTGTTTCATGGAGTAGTAAAAAACAGCCTACTGTATCTCTGTCCTATACTGAAGCGGAATACAAAGCCCTGTGTGCAGCGACCTGTGAAGCTGTTTGGTTGAGAAGACTTCTTCAAGATGTCGGAAAAGAACAAAAGGAACCTACAGTAATCAAATGTGATAACCAAAGTACAATCAAGTTGGAACATAATCCGATCTTTCATGCAAAGACAAAGCATGTTGATGCTCAGTATCATTTTGTTAGAGAGAAGCTACAATCCAATGAAATAGATCTCATATATTGTAATACTTGTGAAAATACTGCTGACATTTTCACAAAGCCTCTCGGAAAGATCAAATTTGAATTGTTTAGGGAAATGTTAGGTGTAGCTGTTAATCCATTCTCCATTAAGGGGAAGACTTGAAATAATGGAGAATTTATGAGTCGGTTAGTTGAACGGTAGTTCACTTAATGTAGATCCTATTTCTGCGGTGTTTGTTGCAACTGTTTTTGTTAATATAAACGGATTGAGTGTTACTCTCCATATTAGTTCTGTTTTCCAAATGTGCTCTGTTTTCTGAGTTCACTGCACTCTGTTTTAACTGGAGATTTGTCTTTCACAGTTCGAAGAGCAGACTGGGGGTTGCGTTGAACAGGCCTACTAGATTTTTCTTGATGTTCTGATTGAGATGCTTCCAGCGAGGATTCTTTAGGGTTTCGGGAGTCGGAGGACGCACTGCACTGAGGCTGATGGATGGAGGAATGTTTTTCTTCATACTTATGTTTTCTTTCAGCAAATGATTTTGAAGAAGGAGGCTGATGGATTGAGTATGTGCAGACGCTGATTTCCAGAGAGATCCAGGATCCAGGATTAAGATTGTTAGAAGTTTTCTGCAAATTATACACTTTCCCATTTTTGGAGAATTTTTGTGGAACTGAAACATCAAATGATTTTGAGTTTTCTGTTTTCAAAAATCTTCATTACATGTGGTAACTGTGTATTTATTTCTACCAATAATATAAACTTTGAATTATTTCAAGTTTTTGTTATTTGTATTTAAATGCAAACTCTTCTTTCAATTTTTATTGTTTCCAGCGTTATTTTGATTATTAATTTTTAATTATAATGATTTATAATTAAAAATTATGTTATCTTTTACATATGAAAAGAATTACTTTACTTTTTTTTGTGTTAATGATAGTTAATCAAAAATGCTGGAAATGTTTTATTTACTTTTTCTTCTTTGAATGTTCACAATAACGGAATAGTTATAAAAAGAATGTACTGTTGAATTATTTCAGGTGTTATATTCTTTATTTCTATTTAATTAAAGTACATGAAAAAGAAGTAAAGGTCTTTTTTGGTCAAGAAATCTTTTAGGTTAGATATACTTTAAATACTTTATTTAGTTTTATTTTCTTTGATTGATTAAAGTATTAGTGGATGTTTCCATTATACTTTAATTCAATTATATTTACTTTATTTTGAGCTTATCCTTTTCTTGGAAAATTAAAAAGATAATTCACAAAAATATCAATTGGGTTTCCTATTGTTTCAATATTGTAAATGTTATTACATATCTGTATATATAAATAAATAGATTAGATTTTTATAATATTTTCTTTATTTTAGATTAGTTATTAGTTTTCCTGTACATTTGATTTAGTTTTATCTTTTAGGTTTCTTTTAGATTAATTCTTTGGCTAACGGAGCCATAAAACTCGTCGGGAACAACCATCCCAAACAACTTGTAACCCGCTTTAAGGATCCCGGTCTGGGTTGTCTCTCCTTGTTGCGAGCAAGTCACATTTTCCAGTCAACAAATTGGCGCTAGAAGGAGGGCCTGATCAACACGAAGGCCATTTTGAGTTGTTTTGATTTTTTTTATTTCATTTATTTTATTTTTTATTTTTTGAAATGATTGATATCATTGTTTTAGATCATGCTTTCAGTTTTCGTACATCTGGTGAAAGTTTTTCTTCAGGGATATCTAATTTCTTGCGACGATTGAGCTTTAATGGAGAAGGTAAGATTTCTGCTTCTCGTCAACTTTCGGAATTTAATTTTTTTTGTGATTTCATAGATCTATCTGATGAGGTGGAAAAATGTAGATTTTTTGCAGCTACTTTCACAGGAAGAATTCTGAGTTGGTTTAAGTTCTTGCCGGCAAAATCCATTCATTCATGGAAACATTTTACGACGCTATTTCTTAATGCTCATGAGGATTATAGGTACAAGAAACTTGGACTCGAGTTAGAAAATCTTCGTAGACATAAAGATGAATCTCTTGATGATTTCTTTTCCAGATTTATGTTAATATGTTGCAGGTTTCATGAGAGACACCAAATTTCTGAAAAGGACACATTGGATTGGTTTCTCTATCTTACCTCTCTCTCTGATTTTCATGATTTGGAAAAGAATGAAAAATCTGCAATAGATAGCATGTATGTTAGTTCATCAGTTAAAGATGATTTAGAATCTATTCTTTCTAATTCCACTTCTGAAAATGAAATTGTTGAAAATGGACAAATCACAGAATCTTATGATAAGCAATTTCAAGAACAAGAGAATAAAGATGATGATTTAACTTTTATATTAAGTGATAATTCTAAAACTCTTGTTGTTCACACTACAATGGAAGATAAACCACAAATTCTTGATTCTTCAACTGAAGGTGCTTGTGATGATATAATTTCATTATCTTCTTCTCATGGTGAGTTAGTTCCTTTCATTTCTTTAAAAAATTTATTAGCTCAGAGTTTTATTAATGATGCTTCTGTTAAAATGGTCAAACAAACAAATTGTATCAACATAGAAGCATTTAATTTTTTATACTCTGAATCTTACTATTCTTTGTATCCTGATGTTTTTGCTGATCATAGATTACATTTACATGTTAATGATTTTCTAAGAAATACTCCATTATGGTCAGATTTTAATAGGACACAAAGAAATACATTTTTTGAGGATGAAGGACATTTTGATATCCATTCTGATTTATTTCAAATTTGTCATGAAGAAGATCATAATTTTTCTACTATCGTCACTCATCAGACTCATGCATATTCTTCTATTTCATCTTTTGTCAGTAAGGATTATGATTCAATTTGTATTATTGAAAGAGATGCACAATTTATTCATGATGTATTGAACATTAATTTTCTTCATTGCAACATGATAATCATATCTGAAGCCAATGTCATCAATTTTAATCTTCACATTAAGAGACACAATGACGTATTTGATTTCAAAATTATACTCAAATGTCATTTTGTTCTTTTTGAATTTAGTCATGATGATATTGTGTTAAAAGATACATTTTTTACTGATCCTTTTTCACGAATTTTGGATCATAATTCTGATAAGATTCTTTTTAGTCATGATTCTCATGTGACATCTATTGACCTCCAACTCAATTTTTATGACACTATTTATACATGGTGGGAGGAATAATTTAGCAAGAGGTTTCCATGTCATCTTTCATGCTTTGTACATGCGAAATTTGATTTAATTTCTTTATTTCAATTTAAAGTATTCCAATTTCCAATATTCATACATAACTTGTTTTCTTTGGCATGTTTCAAGCTACGCAAATGGCTTCATTGGAAATACACATTTACTTAGTTTGTATAAATTTTATTTTATTTGTTTAGATTATGTTTATAATTTAGAATGATTTATGTTTGTTTATATTTGAATAAATGCAGATATATGGAGTTGCGACAACATAATTTTAAGAATGAGATGATGATGTCATTATCAGGGAAGCAATTCTTTACTTTCTCTTTCTTTTAAATCTTCTCATTAAAATAAAGCAACTTTCATCCTTTTATAACTGCATACTCATTAGGATTTATTTTGTTACTTTTATTTCTGAATAAAACATATTAGATTAACATCCCATCAATTATTAAAAAACAACTTTGACTTAATTGAAAAACTTAAAAAAAAAATAGGGATAAAAAAAACTTTAAAACATGTTAATCTATTTTAATCCCTTATTTTCTTTCTTTGCTGGTAATTAGTCATATGTTGTTTTCCATTGATGAGATCTTGATTAACTCATGTGTTATGTGTATATAATTTGATTTAAAATTTCATTTTCTTTACTAAGAGTTTTTTCGTAGACTCTGAAATCCTTCTTTTCAGCAATTTGCTGAAATAAAACTCATGTATATATTGTACACTTGTAATTACTGATTGTTTTCTTTTCAATTTATTTTGCTTTTTCTTTTGATTTTTTGTTTTCCTTTTGATTTTCAAAAACAAAAAAAATGATTGGGATCTAGAATTTGATTATATAAAAGAAGAAGAAAGCTAGACTTTTAGAAATCTGTTCTCATCTCAAGAATAAAATAAAAGGAAATTGAACTATTGTAAACAAAAAATTACTAGACAAAAACTTTTACTTTACTTCGTTTCTTTTATCATTATCCTCAAATTATTAGATTTAATGAATATCGAACCCACTATTACTAGGAATTCTATTACTTATTTAGAAATCAGTTCTGGGAAAGCAGTTGCAATTTAAAAATAAAATCAGTTATCTATAGATCCTTTACGCTATCTTACTCGTAAAGAGTTTCCTATTACGTTCCCCCATTATAAACATGCAAATCTCTTGTAGATGAGCACTTAAATGCTGAGTATGAAACCTTCTTTAAACTTATTAGCTTGGGATATAAGCCGTTGGGTAGAATGGGTTAAAAGACGTACCTTTTCAAGGCTATGGACGCCTGCGGGCAGGAGGGCTCCGTCTATGGTATACTTGGATTCCAAATCATAAATTGTTATATATACAAAATCTATAAGAATCCAAAGCCATCCCACACTCGTGAAGAGGTTCCAATGCAGCTTACCCATTAATAAATTGAGAAGTTCTAAATATTCCTATCTTATCTTGCGACTAGAACGGTAGGATGTATGGTTAAAAGTCAACCCTTTCGAAGCTATGGACGCTTCCGGGGAGGGTCATCACTGTAGTATTGGGATCGTATCTTAAAAAACTGGTCAAATATCAAAATTGCGTTGTTTTTCCCAGGACTAATTTTTTTTGGAGTCTTATGTTTTCTGAAAAAACTTAAAATTCGTATCATTTTTGAAGGTAATCTCTGGATAATGATAAAAGAATTGAATCTGGTATTAGTTTGAAATCTAGTCTTACCAAAAAGCACAGTTCTTTTATCTTCAGGAAAATGCTAATCTGAGTTAAAGAAAAATTTTCTTGTCTTGCTACATACATAAGTCAGATTTCACGTTTTGCAGAGATAACTGCTTCGCCCCATAAAGTCGCCATTTGTTGGCCTCCCAACAGATCCCTTTCCAAACTGCGAGGGAAAGGGAACCCACTAGAGAAATTTTTTGAAATCTGTAGCTACCGATTTCATTTCTGTAGCTTTTGGCTGCAGATTTTCTGTAACTGAATTTCTCTATGAGGTCTTTTGTCTGAGTGTTTTCGGTTTTGATTAGTAAATAATTGGCTTTTGCATTTTATTTATTTTTTGTTAGTTTTTATATATAATTTGGTGATTCAAATTGCTTACCTTCATTTGACTCCTCTTTGGATTTTTAGTTATTTTTGAATGCTAAATTTCCTTCGTTAGTAATGATCCCTGCAAAACAAAACACACAAAATTGTAAATAAAAATAAAAATATAAAAAACAATATATATATATATATATATAATGAATTTTTTTTTATTACTAGTATTATGTACATATATAATTGATTTATTAAAATTTGTAAATAATATGTAAATAGGAAATTTATAATTTTCTTTTAAAAAAATAAAAAAATAAAATGGAAGATATAAATAAACTTTATTATAATTAAACATCCATTTTTTTATAAAACATATGGTTTTTCAAAACATCAAATTTTGTTGGAATATTCATAAAGCATATGTTTTTAGTATACTATATTATATTTGTTGTCTTTTGCAGGGAAAATAAGAAAATGACCAAACAGTCCTGAATAATTATTTAAACAAGAGCATGAGATGACAGGGAATATCTTAAACTAATCTACCATTCATGGGATTTAATAATGTTTTTACAGCCTGAAAATCAAGCAAGAATGGGATTACTGTTGTTTATTATCAAAAGAGCAATTGGATACGTATAAATTCATTTATATAATATATTATTTTAACCCAGTAAAATTCCATGCATTGGGTGGTGCGTATGGTTATAAAGAATTTCAACAACGTCTATTAAAGACTTATTTCCAACATAACAATGGGAGTATCAGACTGGAATTAGAAGCTACAGCCAACAATCCACTCCTCTTCTTCGTTGATCTCCTTTGGCAATTATACAGACGAAACGTGATTTACTTATCACGGATTTAAATAAAGGATTTTGTTCCTATTTTCTCAAAATAATAATACGAGATTCAGGTTTGCACGGTTGAGATTTATATGGTAGACGAAATGAAAATATAACATATATCAACGCTAATTCAAAAGAAAGAACCAGCTATCCGTTATAAGTTCATTTTATACGGAGGTTGAATAGAATTTGATGAGTTTGAACTACTGCTTGCATATATCAAACGTTGCCACGGTTGCATCAATTCTGCCAACAAGATCCAGCAATGTATGGATTACCAGAGAGAGTATTCATTGGAATGTTGAGTTGTCTCGTTTGAAGGGGAATGGATGCCAAAATCTACGATCAAAACTGCCACATACAATAGAGGGCGCTTGTGAATGCGTATCATCCAAATCAGAGAATTGTATTATTTGCCAGGAATAAAGGAACATAGATTTGCTTTATCATCAGAAGTTTTAAATATTATTTAGTTCATTTGCTTAGTTTTTATTTTTGTTTTTACGTATTCTTATCATTAATTTTTTTGAATTACAGGAAGAAGAATTGTTGCCTCATCAACACGTGAAGTATGCAATGGATTTCGTTGATCTGCCGGCATATGCAGATAAAATTCCAACAAATCAGAAAAATAATATTTCATCTGATTAATAGAAGATCACACCAAACAAGTTGGGACTTCTCGTTTTTTTAATGCTATATAAACACGAGAAAAATCAACTGGCAAGGGGTGGAGGAAGGGGGCTCCGAGGATAGTGGAGATTTGTCTTTCACAGTTCGAAGAGCAGACTGGGGGTTGCATTGAACAGACCAACCAGATTTTTCTTGATGTTCTGATTGAGATGCTTCCAGCGAGGATTCTTTAGGGTTTCAGGAGTCGAAGGACGCACTGCACTGAGGATGATGGATGCAGGAATGTTTTTCTTCATACTTATGTTTTCTTTCAGCAAATGATTTTGAAGAAGGAGGCTGATGGATTGAGTATGTGCAGACGCTGATTTCCAGAGAGATCCAGGATCCAGGATTAAGATTGTTAGAAGTTTTCTACCAATTTTACACTTTCCCATTTCTGGAAAATTTTTGTGGAACTGAAACATCAAATGATTTTGAGTTTTCTGTTTTCAAAAATCTTCATTACATGTGGTAACTATGTATTTATTTCTACCAATAATATAAACTTTGAATTATTTCAAGTTTTTGTTATTTGTATTTAAATGCAAACTCTTCTTTCAATTTTTATTGTTTCCAGCGTTATTTTGATTATTAATTTTTAATTATAATGATTTATAATTAAAAATTATGTTATCATTTACATATGAAAGGAATTACTTTACTTTTTTGTGTTAATGATAGTTAATAAAAAATGCTGGAAATGTTTTATTTACTTTTTCTTCTTTGAATGTTCACAATAACGGAATAGTTATAAAAAGAATGTACTGTTGAATTATTTCAGGTGTTATATTCTTTATTTCTATTTAATTAAAGTACATGAAAAAGAAGTAAAGGTCTTTTTTGGTCAAGAAATCTTTTAGGTTAGATATACTTTAAATAGTTTATTTAGTTTTATTTTCTTTGATTGATTAAAGTATTAGTGGATGTTTCCATTATACTTTAATTCAATTATATTTACTTTATTTTGAGCTTATCCTTTTCTTGGAAAATTAAAAATATAATTCACAAAAATAGCAATTGGGTTTCCTATTGTTTCAATATTGTAAATGTTATTACATATCTGTATATATAAATAAACAGATTAGATTTTTATAATATTTTCTTTATTTTAGATTAGTTATTAGTTTTCCTGTACATTTGATTTAGTTTTATCTTTTAGGTTTATTTTAGATTAATTCTTTGGCTAATGGAGCCACAAAACTCGTCGGGAACAACCATCCCAAACAGCTTGGAACCTGCTTTAAGGATCCCGGTCTGGGTTGTCTCTCCTTGTTGCGAGCAAGTCACATTTGCCCGTCAACAGGACTTAGCTAGATTGAGTGAACTGTATTTTGGCATGTTAGACCCGATTATATACTGTTTATGATGTTATGATATTATCATGCTTATGCTTTGATTATGATGTTACGATGTTATTGTGCTTATGAAAATGCTTTGATTATGATGTTATGATGTAATCATTTTTATGATGTTATTATGGTTATGATATTACTATGTTGTGGTCACCATGAGCTTTCTTTGTTTCATAAATGTATGTTCGATTGCTGCACGGGGGATTCACTTGTTGACCAATATCCTATCACGTTAGTTCATATTGCGAGTTTTTAATTTCTTAAAAATAAGGCCAATATATTGTAGGTATTGGGGGGATGAGGGGTTTAGGGTGGGGGGTTAGGGGGGTTTATAAGGATTAGGGTATAAAAAAAGGTGGTGGGGAGGTTTAAGGTATTGGGAGGGGGTTTCAACAAAAGGAGTTTGGACCAATATCTACATAAATTAAGGGTATTCTTTACTATTCCATGATTGCACGTGCTATGTGAGAGGTTCACTAAGTGAAGCCCCCGTGGATTACTGTTCTTGATATAATGTGATATGTATGATGTGATACATGGATACACACTCGTGATCGATTTAATGATTATATGTGATGAGAGGAAATAATGTTGATAATATGGACTTGCTACTGATTTAATAATGTTTTGAATGTATGTTTGTAAAGTGCTAACCCGAAGGGTATAGGGGCTATGTAATAGTCGGGTACATGATGCGAAGTGTGATGTAGTACATATCTTGCAGAGAGCCTTAATTACCAAATCGATGATACGATGTCACATACAAATAACCTCGATAGTAACACAATATGGTTTGATAGGGTATAGACCCAGTATGCTGAGAGGGATGGATGTATTTCCCACCCTATGTCACTATGATACCCGAGGTAGTGGGAGGGCAGTGCTGAGACACACTCCCCAAGTTATTGTGATGACGACGGCCGGATTCCTGCTAGGAGAGGTTACGTCCTCTAGTTAGCCGACGCTACCACTCTTAGGTTCTGTGTGGTTAGGTCAATACAACTGGCATCCACTTTGTACTAGCAGAGGAAGGAAAGGGAGGATGCAGACATAGGTCAGGATGGGAGGCTATGTTGGTTAGTATTGTTGAGGGTTGGGTATTTTATGATAACAAATTAGTGATGGTAGGAACCCATCTTGTTTGACCAGTTAATAAGAACATAAAGGCAAGATAGGAAATCATAAAAAGGGAGTAACTATTAAATAACTGAGAATGTTAAAGCAATTCTATTATATATGTATACTTGTCTTATTTGCGTGACATATTATTAGTATCAGTTAGAATTTATGTGGTATGTTTATAGTACATGTTCAACCTGTGCATGTATTGGCCATGCATGCACACCCTACACATGCACGCTAGTATCAATATACACATATGTAACATGTCAGATAATCATATAAGTTGTAGTAAGCAACAAGATAGTTGCACATTGATCAATTCAAATAATGGATGTTTAGTTGTTAGGGAATGTGTAAGAATAAGTGAACAACACTATTTATTAATTGTATGTAGACATCGTAATAAACAATTAAGCGAAGTGTTGTGAGTATGAAATATCATTGACAAACTTTAACCTTGGATAGTTGTATAGTTTAACTAGTAATCGTGGTTAATTAAACCAGTGAATGTACCTTGTTTATTAAGAAAAGTGTAATAGATTAGTGTTAGGGTACTTAGCGATTAAACATATACATGTCAATGTTATTAATTGCAATCAATTAATGATAAAATTGTTATTAATTATTAGTATTAATTAGTATTATTATTATTATTAGTAGTAATGTTTTTAATAACAATAAATAGTAATTGATGATAGTGTTATTAATATTATGTTCCATTAAGCTTACAATTAAACAGATAAATGTTGGTGTCATTAATTGCAATCTTACAATTAAACAGATAAATGTTGGTGTCATTAATTGCAATCGACTATGTTAAATGAATATGTAAAAAAAATCTGATTTTTAAGTTCCCATTATAAAAAAATGATTTATTCAAAAAGACATTGTAAAATATTATTAACTTAATGAAT
The DNA here is from genome assembly GCA_001517045.1 of Pseudotsuga menziesii. Lineage (NCBI taxonomy): Eukaryota > Viridiplantae > Streptophyta > Pinopsida > Pinales > Pinaceae > Pseudotsuga > Pseudotsuga menziesii. The sequence continues at coordinate 127,744 of LPNX010465058.1, read as the reverse complement.
ACGCCATATAAGTCAAGGCATGAGCTATTAAAATAAAATTATAAAGTAATACCATGTCAGACAAGGAATCCAAATGTATGTGGATAATTTAATTAAACTGCCACCCCAAATCACAAAGAGTCAAGAGGATAGCCATTCAATTACTATTTAATTCAACATATTAAATAAAAGATAAGGACCATAGTACATCCACCGTCTCGTGAAGGGTCCTAAAGTGGGAAATTAGAGAAAAAATTATTAATGTACAATCCATTCTTTAAATAAACTGAACTAGCTTCAATAATACTGGACTGTCCGAGAAATAAGCACATAATACATAATATTTTAATATGAGTTAGGCGGTGGATGAGGGGGAGAGGTGGAGGAAGAAGGGGGGAGGCAAAGGAGGATGGAAGAAGGTATACAAAGAGGGAATTGAAGGGTTTTGAGGAAGATTATTTGGGGAAAGTTTACGAGAAAAGAGAAGAAAGAGTGCCGTAACAGAGGAGAGAAAACCCGATGAGGGGGTTAACTCAAGAGTCGAAAATTCTTGTTGAAAAAGAAGGAAGTTATTGTCGAGTTTATTGGTATGTGGGTTTGGGGGCTAGGAAAAACATTGGTTTCCTAGGGCCAACAAGATCAATGCTGGTCGTCAGGGTGGTTCATATGGTTTTGGTAGCCAAGCCTTTGACGGGTAAGACTACAGGAGAAATGGGACTATCTGCTCCTATACTATCCTCAACTTGCATAATTCCATGTATTCTTCTATGATGATATTGATTTCAATAATTAATTGTTTAATAATTATGCAATAAGGTAAATTGCAGAGGAAATAGAAGAAGTAGATAAAATGAAATAGAAAAATGACTTAGCTATTATACTATGTTAGAATTTTCATGTGAAATTTGAAAACTGATTACTCTTCACTTCTAGAAATCATTATGCCGCCACCTAAGAAAACAATCAGAAAAATAATAGAAATAAGAAAGTAAAATAAATAAGTAAATTTTATTTTTTGGAACAACTTGAGATGATCTCAGACACTATAGAGGAGAGTTTAGAAAATTACAGACTCAATGCCCCTGCCTGGAAAGCAGGGCATTACGTAATGGTATTAGATCCATTGACTCAAACACTAGGACCTTAAGGGGTCTGTCCACACCTAGAAATACCCTGAAACTTTCCCTATTAGTAACTAGAAAGTGCAGTGCTGAGTCAACGAGGGTTGATCGCATTAATGGCAATGAGAAGCGACTCTTTGCTAAAAAAACATTGTGGCTTAGCAAATAATAGAGCTAGATAGCTAGTTGTAAAATAAACCTACAAAGCTAATAAACTAGAGAAACTAGGAGAGGTCAAATAATCCTACGAAATATAAACTATATCAAAGAGGTTGATATCTGATAAGGACTAATGGCGCATAGTGCAGAGATAGGACTGAAAGTGCTCTATAGAATGGTTTCCTTTTCATTACAATAAATCTGTAGCTATAATGACAATAGTAAGAGACCAAACTTGGGAAATGAAACTCCCATCCATTTCTTAAAACAAATGGAGATTAAATTTTAATCTAGGTTGTTAAATTTTAGTTTTATTTGGCATAGGAATGAAAACGCCCAACCCTCCCTTAAAATTTTTAAGATTAAACTTAAAACCTATCTATAAAATTTTAAAGATATGAGCAGTCATTTATGCCTCACAACGTGGGGTAGAAAATCCATTCGTTTGTATTCTACATCGATTAGACTTAGACTCCAACTATTAGAGAGAATGTACATGTATAAGACAATTTCACGAAATCCAAACACCTAACTTTCCAATCCTTCCCATTCCAAACTGCATGGTTCATAAATTAGAATTGTTGCGGTCAGGTCATCATATACGCTTCAATGTTCTTCAAAATCATTCTAAATTTTAACAACTCAATAACTATTCAAACCCACTGATATCTATTGTACTTCTTGGGCATCCTCTCTAACCAACACTTCTAGTAAACGAAACTATCGGTTGGCTCTATGGTGCTCATGAAAATGGTATGAAATCATGACATGCGTGATTCTTTCGGGCGAGTAGTATAAAAATAAACATTAATTACTCCTCAACTAAAAAAATCACGTGTTAAGCATTGAACGAAAAAATTATACTTTCCTCATGAAAATGGGATGAGTCCCTCAACCAAAATATGAGCAGAAAATCATGCATTTGACCAAGGCTATCGGCGTAATTAAAATTCTATAAATATATATATGTGCATATTTGCATGTCATTTAATGCCCATGCATTAATGCTGAAGCCAAGTTTTTATATTATGTTATAAAGAAATATTGTTTATTATCATTATTAAATAAACAAGTTCCTGGGGTTTTTCTCCAAGGAAGGCGCCCAACAGCCTTGTACAGTTTTAAGGTTATAAAATAATTCATTTAGCTGACATAATTCATTTTTCTTAATGTTTCTAGCCATAGGCATATTCCGGGAGGCGAAATTCTCAGGTTCCGTTGAGCTCGCAGAGTCAACAATCTCTTCTAGAAACCTGCCTGAGTTCTTGAGAAATATATTATTAATACAAATACAAATACATTAACATAGTGTTTCTAGAAATAAAGAAAAAAAAATAATAAACAAAAAAGTGGAATATATATTATTAATTACAAGTTATTTGTTTTCTTCCTTAATGTTACAATAATTAGTAGTTAATAAATATTTAAACCTACCCTTATGATTAAATAAACCTCAGGCATATCCGTGGGGTTCACGACCCGTGAATTATGGTATGTGTCTTTTCCAGGGACGGCTTGCGCAATTACAAAACATAATCACCTTGCTCCAGACATAGATTCCTCCAGACTTAGCAAAGTATTATCTACCCTCCCAACGAACCAAGGATCAATACTTGGAAGTTGGGAGTGAGCCAAGTCACCAACCTCATTAGTTACCATTAGTGGGGGGAGGGCCACAGTAACCATGGTTGCACATGCCCACAGGCTACAAACTCTGGAGACACGAATTCTCACAAAATATATATATATAAATAATAATGAGCAGACCCTAACACGGAGATAATAAATAACATATTTTTTTTAGAAAACTGAAACCAATGTAACCCATCAATTTAATTGGTTGTGTACAGGAAGAAAACCTAAAACCAACAATAAATAGTTTATTGCCACATCGGCAAGAATTATGACCGTTGATAGGATTGCAATGCATGGGTAGACAAGCACCGAAATTTTTTTTTATTTTTTATTTTTTATTTTTTAGATGCTACTCAACTCATGGCAGGAAAAAGAACGAAAACAAACTCTACTACCCTCAACATCAATATCAACACAGATAGAAAAATGAATAAAATATCATTTGGGTGTTTAACCCGTTGGGTTCACCGACTGTGCTACGGATGAATGCAAAAGAATAGATACTATGCAATACCATGAGTTCTAGTGCAAATATTAAACCAACCCTAAGGCTGAACATATTTTATGAGCGACACATCGTAGGAATCTTCAAATTTGAGAAACTAAGAGACACACACCAAATCTTAGCCAACTAAAAACCTGTATAAATTCACGTGGGAAAGCTAAATGCCAAAAGGCAAAAAAAAGATTCAGGAAGATTCAAAATATGGAGGTCTCATAGATTAATTACCTCGTCGAAAACCCTGCAACCCTAATCAACTGCCATTCCTTCAAGGATCGAGCACCTAGTGGCTCCTGAGAACGGGTTTGAGTGGGTGGAGAAGGACCTCGCACGTGGGTGAGATCCGGGTTCTTGAAGGGGGCCTCCGTGCCTTGGACCGATCGCTTGACTACATGTTGGTGGACAGGTGGGGTGCATGCAAGAGAGAGTCACATGGGCTTCCTATGGGCAATTGAGCAATGGACTGCCGAGGCGAAAAGGGAATGGAAGAGGAGGAGGCAGGGCAATGGAAAAAGAAGGTGCTGGAAAGTGGGAGGAGTCAGGTGGAGGAAGGGTAGGTGGAGAGCCCACCTGGAATAGCCTTCATGTGGGTGCACTAAGCAAAGTAGGTAGACATGAGATTTCAAAATTTAGTTTTAAATTTCAAATTTTTATATATATATACATACGGAATATAATATTCTCAATGTTATTAGAAATTTCCTAAACTTTTGTATATAATGAATTAATTTAATTAATTATAATTTAATTACTGCATGGTCTAATTTAAAATAGAGGTTATCATTAGTTATTTAGAATTATATGTTATGTTTTAACTAATTATGCATAGATCATGATTATGCATAGATTATATGTTAATAAAATGTCATATTAATGCTTATTTAATATTAGATGTTAAGGTTAAATTATAATATTTTAAATGATGCGTGTCTATACTTAGAGAAGGCAGTTATGAGGCTTCAACATATAGTCGAAGAGTTGAAACAAACACGAAATCTCTGAAACAAGACACCATTGAGACCAACATGACCAACTGAATGGCATGACATTGAATTACTTCATGATGAAATGATTTAATAAAAATTAAAATGCATGTTTTAAGCTAATCTTCACGAATTATTATTTCACGACACAAATTACCCCCTACTCATGCGAGGACAAGTTCTAGGTCGAGTTCGACCATCCTCACCACTGCCACAAGCACTGCCACCGACAACGTTGAGGACAACCTCCACTCTTGAGATGGAGGTCATACTGAGGTCCTTGGAAACCATTATGGCCACATTGAACAGGTAGTCGGAGAGGGCCGTTGAGGTCAAAACCATGCAAGTGAGCCGAGAAAACTTTGAGAGGGAATAGGGCCTGAGGAAATAACCGCTTCAGAATATTTCCAGAGAGCTATAGAAGATCAAAATTCCTGAGTTTTCAGGAGGACGACCAGGTAAACATGCCGAAGCGTGGCTGGAAGGCATGAATAGGTGCTTCACACTAAACGAGTATACCTCCATTTCCAAGGCTAGAATGGTCATCTTTCAGCTAAAGGGAAATGCCCTGACTTAGTGTTCAGACCTAGAGAAACTATTTCATCTGATTCCTTTGACTATTTCGTGGGAATTATTCGAGGAGAGGTTCAACATGAAGTATCTTCCAGATTATTACAGGGAATAACAAGAAGGTGCCTTTCATGCTTTGGTACAAGGAAACATGACGGTGGAAGAGTATGAAGCTAGATTCATGGAACTAGTAAAGTATGTTCCATACTTGGAATCAGATGATCGACATGTGGAGTGTTTTGTGTATGGGCTCAACTGCAAGATCAGGGCCGCAATACAGATGTGGAAGCTAGATTCAGTTGCTATGGCAGTTGAATATGCTCGCTATGCTGAGGATATATTAGATTCAAAGGGAGGAATCAAGTTGATAGCGTCCAATTAGTATGTTACAGGGAAGGCCCCACGACCATAGTTCAGAGGAGGACAATCTAGACCTCCTCCTTATGGTAACATGTTCACTCCGAGAGGTAACACTCCAGTTAAATCAGTATCGCAGGCTTCATTAGAAAACCATGGGAACTGAGGACGAATGCATGGAAGTTCGTACAGAGGATCGGGAGGTTTTAGAGGATCCACGGGAAGGAACCCATCCCAGAGGAGTCCTCCCAACAACATACAAGCACCATCCAATGTCTCTTGTTAGGGATGTGGAGTTCCTCATTTTCAGCGGGATTGTCCAAAGGGGCAGACCAACAACAGGAAGAATGAAGGAAAAACACCCATGGGGAATTTTGGTAACACTCATCGGATTCATCTAGTTGTTCACAACCACTAGGTAGAACATCAGTCCACTGTAGTGTAATGCATAGGTAAAGTAAACAATGTCACAATTAAAATTTCATTTGATCCTGGTGCAACATAAAGTTTTATTTCACCATATGCATTACATATATGTGGGTTGGGAGCCTGCGAGCACGATGATTTTTAATCGGCAGAGATGGCTTCAGGTGTTAAGCAAGCAGTAGGTCTTAAGGTAAGGGGGTTTCAGGTTGAATTAGGAGTATGCACCATTAAGTTGGTGTTGCACCTGCAACGATTCCCAAATTTCTAAAAATTTTGGACCCTCCTTGTTGATTTTGTTGAAGACCGTTTTGTCTCTACTCTGTTACTCGTTTGGATTGTTTGAGGCCAGCTTTTACTTGTTTTTCAGAATTTGTTTGGGTCTGCAAATGCTTTGGACTGTAGAACTTAGCAGGTTTTATGTCGTTTTATCGTTGTCAAAGTTTGGCCGAGGTTTAAAGTGGTATTTTTAGTTGCCGCTTTTTCGGAAGTCAATTAGAGATTGCGCTGATGATTAAAATCTTTCGCCTATCCCGCATTTTATTGTTTAAAAAAATATTGCTTTGCAATGTTTCAGAAGGTGTTGTGACTCTGATTGGAGGTCGAGGGCTAATTGTGTTCTGCCATTGCAGCCCCAGAGTAGACTAACTATCCGTCGGACTGCTTTTCCTTTCGCCGATGTCCTGTTCTATTTTTCTCTGATGTTGACTAGTCTGCGGAATTTCTTGATTGTATAACTTCCGTCGTTGCGGCTATGTAGCGCACTAACCATTCGATGCTTTAGTAGTTTGGACCTTCGACGTTTTATCGCACTAACTTTTGGTTTGTGCTCTGGAACCCCTAGACTATGGGTCACCCGCCGTTGCGGCGTTCCAGTGAACTAACCGATTGATGTCAAGTGTTTCGATTCTCCGATGGGGATAGTTATACGCCCGTCTCTTGGTCATTTTCCCGCTGTAGTTATGAGCTTGTAACTGGTTTCATGAATGACAGTTGTGCTTTGTTTTTATCAAGTTGAGATTTTCACGTGAAAATGTAGCCCTGATTTTTCCTTTCGTTCAATAGTCATTTTATTAGTATTATGGTTTATGTTTATTGAAAATGGTCTGGATAAATGATGAGTTTTTGTTTGATCGCAGACGGACATAGGAAATTTTATCAGATCCATTTGAAGACCATTGCGGTGAAGGAGATGTAGCTAGAGGACAAAGCATGCCAAAGCATAGAGAAGCAAGGTTTGTTCCTCGAGGAAAAGAAAATAAAGAAGGTTTGAGACCAACAAAGTCTCAGAGGGACCAAGGAATTTTAGAATGTAATCATTAAGAGCAAAGGCTCAGGCTTGGGCATTTCGTCAGTTACCAAACCGGCCCCATTTCAAAAAAAAAAGTTATCTTAAACGTAAGGTTTGAATCATGAGCATTCGCAAAATGACAAAACTATTGAGATTAAAACGGTTGGTGGGAAACCCAAAGAGAGGGAGCTAGTTCTTGTATAAATATACGAAAGTTAGTGGGAGAAAGGGGATTTTTCCCAGTGAGACTTGTGAAATACTTGTTGTAAGAGGAACTATTTCGTTTTGCAATAAAAAAATTACAATTTTTCCTGTTGGAGAAAGTGTTGTGTGGAATGTTCAAATGTGGTGAAATGAACAATGTTGAAGGGGAACTATTTCGTTTTCAGCTGTTTTTCATTAACTGTGAGATCGTTCTAACTTTCTAAACCTATGTTCTTGGATGAATGTTCTCTGGTTTATTTTATGATAATTTCCACTATGAGTAATGAATGTTTTAACAGGCGACGAGCTATCTTGTTGTGCACATCTCTATTCATGTTTATGTGTTTTGATTCTAAGAACAGCTATCTGTGATTTATCTTAACATATGAGCAGTAATACATTACTCGTTGATTGATTATCTTGCTCCCTAGGGATAGCTTAGTTAGTCTTGTTTTCAATTGTGTGTGATTTAGATGCAAGAGAGTCTAAGACGAGAGGTATGAACCTGCGCATCACATTGTGACCGCTCCTTGTATTCTTTATCAATCTGCATGTTAGATAGGCACTTGCACATCATACTTAAAGTTAAAAATTACAAAAATATACACGGTGGATTGGGCCGCAACTGGTAAAACCCTTTATTTTTGTTAATTGACCTACGGTAGTCGGACTGCAAACCAGACGGATTCCCCATACCAAACAGTCATGGGCTAGTTGGGAACGTTGACTGGGGAGAATTCCTTGCTGTTGTTGCCTGCAAATTTCCAGGCCTCAACAGTTGGATGCTTATGTCACCAATTTTGGGACCTATGACCTCATCGTAGACATGGATTGGTTAGAAAGACATAGATATTTCATGGATCGATATGCAAAGAAAGTCTTGTGTCTTAACGATGACGGTCGAGTAATTCAAATCCAAGGATGGAAGAAGAAATATCTCTCTGTTTCATCTCCGCGATGAAAGCTAAGAGGTGCTTAAGACATGGATGCCAGTTGTTTGTATTCGAGATGGTGAGCGACAGTAAAGGACCTTCCTTGAATTCTTACCTAGTACTATCTGAGTTCAAGGATGTCTTTCCAAAATAACTGACAGGACTACCTCCAGAACGAGAGCTTGATTTCATGATCGAATTGAAACCCGGTGTGGATCCGATCTAAAAGAATCCTTATAGAATGAAAACCTAGAGCTTTGAGAGTTACAGATCCAACTAAAATATTTGTTAGACTTGGGACTAATTAGACCTAGTATCTCACCATGGGGAGCACCAGTGATCTTCGGTAAGTAGAAGGACGGATCTCTGTGACTGTGCATAGATTATAGGGATTTGAACAAAGCTACAGTGAAGAACATGTATCCTATACCAAGAATTGATGACCTATTTGATCAGATGAAAGGCTTTCTAGTATTCTCTAGGATTGATTTGCGGTCAGGGTATCATTAGCTTAGGATTACATAAAATGACATTCCTAAAACTGCTTTTTGAACTCGATTTGGGCATTATGAGTTCATAGTGGTACCATTTGGTTTTACCAATAATTCAGCGGTATTCAGGAGTGTCATGAATAGTATCTTCCGAAAGTAACTGGACCGCTTTGTTCAGGTATTCTTAGATGACATTCTTATATATTCTAAGAATGAGAAGGAGCACGTGGAACACTTTCAGTTAGGCTTGACTTGCTTAAGGGAACATAAAATGTATGGTAAATTGTCGAAGTGTTCCTTCTTCCAAAAGTAGATTCACTACTTAGGGCATATCATCTTAGGAGAAGGGACCTCAGTGGACCCAAAAAAGGTGAAGGCAATCAAGGATTGTCCAATTCTGAAGAACGCACATGAGGTGTGTAGCTTCATGGTATTAGTGGTGTATTGCCAAATAATCGTGGAAGGGTTCTCCAAGATTGCAAAACCCATGACCACCTTGTAGCGAGAGGGAATCCTATATGAGTGGACCGATGAATGCGATGCCTCTTTTACCGAATTAAAGAGATTGCTAACAAGCGCACCAATCTTACGGGTACTAGACATGGATAAGGTCTTCACTGTGGTATGCACCGATGCCTCGAAGCAAGGGTTAGGAGGAGTTTTAATGCAGGAAGGAGGAGTAATAACTTATGCATCTTGTAATTTGAAGCCTCATGAGGAGAAGTATGCCACACATGATATAGAGTTAGAAGCATTAATGTTGGCACTAAAATTATGGAGGCACTACTTGGTTGGCAGGAGCTTCACACTTAAAACAGATCATCAAACTTGTAGTATATTTTTACACAAAGGGATCTGAATGCTAGGCATAGGCGATGGAGTGAGTTCATGAGTGAGTAAGACTTTGGTATCTCATATATCAAAGGAAAGGAGAATGTAGTGGTTGATTCTTTGAGCCGAAGGCCGAGTATTTTCTCCTTGATTCCCTTGAAGGTAGACTTGAAAGAAAGAGTGCTCGGAAAAAGTTTGGGGGAAAGTTGGTATCTAAAGCTAACCTCAACTATTCAGAGTGGGAAGAATCTAGAGTCGAAGTATCATGGGTACCATCTTGAGGAATATGGATTTCTGCGATGTCAAGGGAGGATGTATGTCCCTAAAGAAGGTGATCTCAGGGAAACAATCCTTAGTGAGGCCCATATAGAACATTATTGTGTGCATGATAGAGTAACAAATATGTATGTAGACATAAAGAAGCTCTTCTTCTAGTCTGGTATGAAGAGAGATGTAGTAATATTTGTTTCTAAATGTCTCGAGTTTCAACAAGTAAAGGAAAATCATCGACACCCAACCGGTATCTTACAACCTCATGATATTCCTATGATTAAATGGGAAGTCATTTCCATGGAATTCGTTGTAGGATTTCCACTCACATCCTTGAGACATAATTCTATACTGGTGGTGGTCGACAAGCTGACCAAAAGTGGTCACTTCATTCCAGTCAGATACACTTATGATGTGACGGATGTAGCAAGAGTGTTCATAAATGAGATTGTACGTATGAATGGAATTCTGAAGAAGATAATTTTTGACTGAGACCCTAAGTTTACCTACAGATTTTGGATAAGAATGTATTCAACATTAGGGACACAACTGAATTTAAGTTCGACTTATCATCCTGAGACATATGGATAGATAGAGAGGGTAAATCAAGTGATGGAGAACATGCCTATGATGTATGTTATGGATCAACATACACAACGGGAAAAATATCTTCCTCTAGTGGAGTTTGCATATAAAAACGGTAATCACAACTCCATTGTTATGCCTCCATATAAAGCATTGTATGGGAGGCCATACATGACTCCACTCAGTTGGAATAGGTTGGAGGATCGCGTTCTAGTTGGACCTGAGTTGATTCAGGAGACGGAAGAGGAAGTGGTACAGATTAGGAAATGATTAAAGGAAGCAAAAGATATACATAAGAGTTATGCCGATGCACACAAAGCTGATAGAAGTTATGAGGTAGGGGATCATGTATTTATTTGCATCAGACCAAATAAAAGTACCATTCAATTTGGAAAGGGGACCAAGTTGTCACCTCGCTTCATAGGGCCATTCGAGATTCTTGAGAGAATCAGATTGATAGCTTATCATCTTGCACTACCACCCCACTTGCACAAAACTCATAATGTATTTCATGTTTCAATATTACGACATTGCATAACTGATGAGACTCACAAACTTCATTAGAAGGACTTGCAGGTCTCAAACGAGGGAACCTTCATGGTCGAACCATTACGTATACTGGATCGTAGGGTTCGACAGCTCCATAGTCGCCACATGGACCAAGTTAAGGTCTAGTGGGACAAGCATACAAGATCTGCTACCTAGGAGGACACATAGACTATGCATTGATATTTTCCCTCACTATTTTGACCATAACTTTGGGACGGAGTTTCCTAAAGGGTGGGTGTATGTAATGCCCCATATTTTGACTTAGGCATGTTTATTAGCCAGACTTATTACACTGTATTTTCTTATTATCTATGGACTCAACTAGATCGAGTAAACTATATTTTGGCATGTTAGACCTGATTATATACTGATTATAATGCGATGCTGTTAACATGATTATGATATGATTATGATGTTATGATGTTATCATGGTTATGATGTTAACATTTTTATGATGTTATTATGCTTATGATATTACTATGTTGTGGTCACCAGGAGCTTACTTTGTTTCATAAATGTATGTTCGATTGTCGCTCTTGATATAATGTGATATGTATGATGTGATAAATTGATACCCACTCATGAACGATTTAATGATTATATGCGATGAAAAGAAATAATGTTGATAATATGGACCAACTACTGATTTAATAATGTTATGAATGTATGTTTGCAAAGTGTTAACCCGCAGGGTACAGAGGGGCTATGTAATAGTCGGGTACGTGATGTGAAGTGTGATGTAGTACATATCTTGTAGAGAGCCTTAATCACAAAAGGATGATACGATGACACATGCCTATAACCTCGATAGCATCAAAATATGGTTTGATAGGGTATAGACCCAGTATGTTGAGAGGGATGTATGTATTTCCCACCCTATGTCACTATGATACTCGAGGTCATGGGAAGGAAGTGTTGATACATGCTCCCCAAGTTGTTGTGATGACGACGGTCGGATTCCTGATAGGAGAGCCTAGGTCCTTTAGTTAGCCGACGTTATCGCTCTCAGGTTATGTGTGGTTAGGTCAGTACAACTGGCATCCACTTTGTACTAGCAGAGGAAGGAAAGGGAGGATACAGACGTAGGTTAGGATGGGAGGCTATGTTAGTTAGTATTGTTAGTTAATAAGAGCATAAAGGAAAGATAAGAAATCATAAAAAAGGAGTAACTGTTAAATAACTGAGAATATTAAAGAAAATATATTATATATGTATACTTGTCCTATTTGCGTGACGTATTATTAGTATCAGTTAGAATTTATATGGTATGTTTATAGTACATGTTCAACTTGTGCCTGTATTGGCCATGCATGCACACCTTGCACATGCACACTATTATCAATATGCAAATACGTAACATGCGAGATAATCATATAAGTTGTAGTAAGCAACAAGATAGTTGTGCATTGATCAATTCAGATAATGGATGTTTAGTTGTTAGGGCATGTGTAAGAATAAGTCAACAATACTATTTGTTCATTGTATGTAGACATCGTAATAAACAATTAAGCGAAGTGTTGTGAGTATGAAATATCATTGACAAACTTTAACTTTGGATAGTTGTATAGTTTAACTAGTAATCATGATTAATTAAACCAATGAATGTACCTTGTTTATTAAGGAAAGTGTAATAGATTAGTGCTAGGGTACTTAGCGATTAAACAAATACATGTCTATGTTATTAATTGCAATCAATTAATGATAAAATTATTATTATTGATTATTAGTATTAATTATTATTATTATTATTAATGTTTTTAATAAAAATAAATAGTAATTGATGATAGTGTTATTAATATTATGTTCCATTAAGCTTACAATTAAACAAATAAATGTTGGTGTCAATAATTTCAATTGACTATGTTAAATGAATATGTAAAAAAAATCTGATTTCTAAGTTTCCATTATAAAAAATGATTTAATAAAAAAAACATTGTAAAATATTATTAACTAAATGAATACACCATATAAGTCAAGACATGGGCTATTAAAATAATTATAAACTAATACCATGTTAGACAAGGAATCCAAAGTTAGGTGGACAATTTAATTAAAATGCCACCCCAAATCACGAAGAGTCAACAAGATAGGCATTCGATTACTATTTAGTTCAACATATTAAATAAAAGATAAGGACCATAATACATCCACCATCTTGTGAAGGGTCCTAAAGCGGGCAGTTAGAGAAAGAAGCACATAATAAATACATAATTTTTTAATAAGAGTTAGGCAGTGGAAGAAGGGGAAATGTGGTGGAAGAAGGGGGAGGAAAAGGAGGATGGAAGAAGGTATTAAGAGGGGGAATTGAAGGGTTTTGGAGGGAGTATTTTGAAGAAGATTATTTGGGGAAATTTTACGAGAAAAGAGAAGAAAGAGTGTTGTAACAGAGGAGAGAAAACTCGAGTACGGGGTTAACTCAAGAGTAAAAAATTCTCATTAGAAAAGAAGGAAGTTGTTGTCGAGGTTATTGGTATTTGGGCTCGAGGGCTAGGAAACCCATCAGTTTCCTAGGGCCAGCAGGATCAACCCTGGTCGACAGGGTGGTTCATCTGGTTTTGGTAGCCAAGGCTTGGAGGAGAAAGACTATGGGAACAAGGGGACTATATTCAACATACGGGAGCAAGGAGACTATCCTCAACTTGCGTAATTCCAGGTTTCTTTTGTGATGATATTGGTTTCAGTAACTATTTGTTTAATAATTATGCAAGATGGTAAATTGTAGAGGAAATAGAAGAAGTAGATAATTGTAATAAATAAATGACTTATCTATTATACTCTATTAGAATCTTCATGTGAAATTTAAAAACTGATTACAGTTAACTTATAGAAATCATTATGCTTCCACCTAAGTAAACAATCAGAAAAATGATAGAAACAACAAAGTAAAATAAATAAGTAAATTTATTTTCCTGGAAAAACTCAAGATGAGCTTAGCCACTATAGAGGAGAGCTTAGAAAATTATATACTCAATGCCCCTGGCTAGAAAGTAGGGCATTACGGATCGATCTTGGTCCTTTTATCCTTTGGGATATGTATGTACACCGAGCAACCAAATATTCTCAGATGGTTGACTTCTAGTTTATCTCTTGAGAAGGCCTCTTCAAGAGCCTTGTTTTCAAGTAATCGATGAACAATATGGTTCTATACATACACAACTGTTCTTACTTCCTCTGCCCAAAGATGCATATGAAGATCCTGGTCATGCATCATTTATCTTGCTGCTTCGATGACGGTTCTGTTCTTTTGTTTCACAACCCCATTTTTCTCAGAATTGTATGGAGTGCTCAACTCCCTCTTAATCCCAGACTCTCTGTAGAGTTCCTTGAATTCCTCCGATGTGAATTATTTGCCATTATCTGACCGTAGAATCTTGATATTCCTATCAGTATGGTTCTCAACTAAGGCTTTATATTCCTTGAACTTACCGAAAACTTCACTTTTCACTTTCAAGAAATACATCCAAGTATTATGTGAGAAATCATCTATAAAGGAAACATAGTACACATAACCGCTTAATGAGCTAGAAGACATGGGTCCAAATACATGTGTGTACTATCTCCAGTATTCCTTTGGCCTTGCTCTCACTGCTGGGCAATGTCTTCTTTGCATTCTTTCCTTTTTCACATCCTTTGCAAATGACTTCATGCTTTTCCTAGATCTCTGGCAATCCTGAGACTGCTTTGCTTGCCATCGGTAGTGATATGTAGTGTACATGTGCAAGACTTATGTGCCACAGTTTGCTTGGTTAATTTGAATCATGAAATAGTGCTTGTTTAGGCTGTCCCTTTAGCTTATACAAGCTCTGGATTCCACATCCACAGCATGTGCTCCAGTAACCGCTCGTGTGACAGCATGCTTGGGGTCCGGAAGAACTTCAGGAGCCCACAGTCCCGTAATGCGGATATACAACCCGCATTTCTCTCGGCAAAAGCATCATCATTGTCATGTGATCTTTCTTTCCATATCACCATGTTTTGAGCAACCAAGACCTGTAAAAAACAATCATAGCATGCATTAGAATTGTCCCTAATCATTAAAAATCAAGAGATTGACTTTATATTGCTCATGCTATTAGTTTAAAATCTCCACGGCTAGCACCGCCTGTGCACCGTTGGAGACAGGCGGTGGCACCTCCTATCAACTATGTTACAGGCGCGGTTCTTGGGAGGTACCGCGTATCCCGCAAGGGGTAGGTGCGATGCCCGCTTTTAAGGTTTTAGGGCTCGCCATATGAAACCACTTATACTATGAAATGAGAACTCGACATAGTTCTCGTTTTTCTCTCTCCTAATTTTAGTAGTTGTTTTTACCTCCATTTCAAAAAGGGTTGATACCAGTATCACACATTTTCAATTTGAGACAGTTTTTTGGGCCTTTGAGTCATCTTTGTCATAAAATATTTTTAATTCCTATTTTCAAGTGTTTTTTTAGAGATTTAACAAAATAACATATATTAGAAGAAATTTATAATGAAAAACATATACATTTTGCAATTTTTTCTTTAAAATAAGACATTTTATGGACAAAATAAGACATTTTTATTGACAAAATTGCAAAAAAATCCAGAAAATAAAGACATGTAAAACCATTTTCAATGGATTTTCAGAGTTTTTTTTAATAAAAATGCTACCATTTCATATTAATTTCCAAAAAGTGACAATTCACATAAATTAAAGAAAAACTATACCATATATTTATAAATAACATATTAAAAATATTACATATAGAAATTTTATTTCTAAAATAAAATGTGAACTCAAAACATTACTAATATATGTGATCATATCAGGTGTTTCATATAGATTAAAAGGAAGCCCTCACTTGATTGTAAAGATCCAACAAATATTCCAATCTGTTTGACATATGGGGTGTACAGGAAAGAAAATATTAGTAAAGCCCTCATAAAATAATAAATCAGAATTAAATGTCCAAGGAGAATTTTATTTTAATTCATATTTAGAGTTTTTTTTACTTTTTATTTTTAATAACACATTTATTAATTTTTATAGATGGTGTAGATGTGAATGGATGTAAATTTTGGCACAATCGTGTCATGAAGGCCGACTTACCTAAATGATGAGAAACTTACACTACCAAGCCATAAAAAAGAACATGTTACCATATTGATTGCATGCAAGCTACCCCACTATCCAATCATCATCAAACTGCTTCGGGAATTTTCAAGAAGAGACCAACAAGAGGAAGGATGAGGCACCGATGTATTAATAGTATATTCCACGTGTTTCCTCCTCTTTTCAAATTGTGTTGCAGAATCAATAACCACACAATTTTCAAGTTACCGAGTAAGAGAAGATACATATCGTTATGAAAGGGGATCACACTGGCACATTGAAATTGATACTATCCATTTTTTGTTACAAATTTCATAAAGATTGCAAGCCTTTATGATATAATATAATGTCGTATTATTCCTGAAGAGAAAGTCCTAAAGATTGGTATATTTCATAAGTCACCATGTTACCATCAGAGAAACTTAGAAATCTTTGTTGGAAATCATGGGATTATATGGTATGATAAGGTTTATTTGAAATCAATATTTTATATTGATTCAAGGATATATGTTCTTCAACAAATTGAAGAGACTCAAAAGATTGTAAGATTTATTATTAAGTTAAATTATGATTAATAATTTTTTCAAAGAATAATATATGTTAATGATATAAAAAAAAAAACCTATGGCCTCCTCCATTTTAAAAAGTCTCATAACCCATAATTATTTGAATTAACATTTAAAACTTAAAACAAAGTAAAATTAAAAAAGATATATTTAACATTAATGTAATATAAACTCTAACATAACTTTTATGTACAATATAGAAATTAAAAAACATATACATATCATTAATGTAATATAAACTCTAACATAACTTTTATGTACAATATAGAAATTAAAAAACATATACATATCATTAATGTAATATAAACTCTTACATAACTTTTATGTACACTATAGAAAATGAACTTAGGAATTATATGTACCATTGGTGTACTTAGATATTCATGTATATATATAAAGTGTATGTAATTTGAGTGGAGAATAACTTTGTTGTTCTCTAATTTTTTCAATATGATTCCGCTTTATAACATGCTAATTGTCACCTTAAACTAATTGTTAAATATATACAAAAACATGGACAATTGTTAAATATATACATAAACATGGACAAATTGTTATAAAATAAATACATACCAATTGTTAAATATATAAAAAAATATGGATGAATCATTATAAAATAAATACATAAAATATTGTTGTCTCCTTAAACCAATTGTTATATATATATATTTTACATTGCGAGTGTTGATGATGGGCCTCTTGCTGACTTTCAAAGCCAAGCACTTTTGTCGACGACCATTCTTGATAACTCACCTGGTCCTGTTGGTTGGTTTGCTGGAGGGGAAAAGAGGATGGAGCGGAGCTTAGGTCAAAGGCCATTCTTAATATACCCTTAAATCACATTCATAACTCACCTGGTCCTGTTGGTTGGTCTGCTGGAAGAGAAGAGAGGAGGGAGTGGAGCTCAGCTCCCTCGGGGGCCAAAGCGAATTGCGCTGCCCGTGAGGGGTGGCGCGATTCTGAGGGGGTGGTGCTTTGGCGCTCGAGGGAGCTGAGCTCCGCTCCCTCCTCTCTTCCCCTCCAGTAGACCAACCAACAGGACCATGTGAGTTATGAATGTGATTTAAGGGTATATGAGGAATGCCTGTCGGCAAAAGTGCTCAGCTTTGAACGTGACAATGCATAGTCAATGAGAAAGAGGCCCATGATCAACAGTTGCGATCTAAAAGATATATTAAAGAAAGAATTGCAGACAGCGAAGACACCGATATGAAGTTTAAATCTCGCCGCCTTCTCGGGGTACGTATGTGTTTCCTTATTTTCTAAGCTTCTAAATTTTGACTTCTTTTGTGATATGCTAAAGTGTGCATGTCGTCTTCCAACGAAGCTAATGGAAGTGTTAACCTTTATATGCTTGCCAATTTATTTTCCCTTTTTTGGTTGAATTCTGAGTTTGTAGACATAGAAGAGAGTGTTGCGTTCTTTATTTTATTGTTTTCCAAGGCTATATGTGGGGCAGGGCAGTTCTGTAACTTTAGTTGTGACGGCCTAGGATTGAACTCGCTACCAACCGTTCGCAATTGCCACCTACCTGTAACTAGTTTTTTCTATCCCGTGGCTTGATCTCAAGGATAACGGTGGCGTTTTCTCACTGGTAGTCAAGAGCTCAATTCTGGCAAAAGGGGAATCCGATTCATACAAAATGATGCAAATTATAATTTCTAGAACATGGGACTCGATGGCTGGGCCTTAATTAAAATCAATTCATAAAGGTTTTGCATGTTCTTATCCTATCCTTGAATTAATTTTGTTTTCCAAGCGGTGAGATATTTGTTTCATTCAACTTCATATCGGTGTCTTAGCTGTCTGCAATTCTTTCTACTCTAAAAGATATATGTAGCAATCGACCACACAGAAATGTGAAGTTCAATGATGAATATAATTACATAATAAATAAATAAAAAATAGTTGCAATACTTATAAATTCAAAAATAAGGTAAGTCACTTTGAAAATAAAGAAAAGATCAAGTACCAGTTGCAATGTAGCTGTAACAGGTTTCTTTGCTTAAATTCAAAAATAAGTGAAGTGGCTTTCAAAATATCATTGTCTCCTTACAAATATTTTACAAATATTTTACGATTTTGTTGAACATGGATCTTTTTTTGTTCTGTGTTGTCTCCTTACTATTCTCTTCTAGCATATAATGGGGTTAACTTACTTTAAAGAAAACTTATTCAGTTAAGTTACTACAATGTTACTGAATGTTTGTAAAATTTTAAAATATCATTACATAAAGCGTAGCTTATATTTTTTATTTTTTTAGATAAAGACTTAGTTTTATATCTTTGTTTCATTTTTAAGATAAAGACTTAGCTCTAAGTTTGTTTTTATATATTTATTTCAATATATTAATGGATTTCCAAAATATTTTAGATATTTGAATCTATGAAGATTTACTTTCTTTTGAAAACCTACATAGTAATCATTAGTTAAAATTAGAAAATTATAATAAAAATAAATCATTATCAAAACACTAAAGGAAATCTTAAATAAACTATTTTTAATTAGAATATATATACATATAGTTTTAATTAAAACTTTGTTTGATTACTTGTGCATTCTCATTCATGGATTTAAAATGTCGTTGTAAGACACAATATAATTTCATATTAAACAGAGTTTTTATTCAAACCTAACTTGGATCACTAAATAGCATTCTCATTCAAGCATTTAAAATGTAGTAAGACAAAATATAATTTCATATTAAATTAACTATCACGATCTTTTATTGAATAAACCCTTGGAAAATATTAAAGGGGTCATTGGGCATCCAAAATACATGGACTTTCCATAATAATGTTATAATCACGTTAACATGTGTTGGTACCATAATCCACTAAATATAACATAATCATATTTCTTATATATAGCATCATACACATGTGTAGATAACAAAGAGTAAGAGGAGAAAGGTTAAGGATGTCCACTTAAGAGGAACATATACATAATACAATTAGAATCATAAGAGATATCCTGCAATTTCAATGCCCTCTATAACCATTGCATTCTAATATATGATTTCAATATGAATTGCATCATAATTTCCTTGATTTTATATGGTTAGTGTGGTGAAATTATTTAAGACTTTTTTTGGGGTATAATATGCAAGTTTCAAAAGAGTTGTAATTTATTTCTTGAAGATTTTTTTTTTCCAATTTAGGGGTTGATTTTAAATTTTGTTGTAAACAAGACTATGTGATGTTTAGGCCATGGCTCTATTTTTTACCCCCCCAAAAAATGTGTATATTGGTATTAACATTTTCTATTTGGGGGGTGTTTTTGGTGTTTTTTATGCAAAAATCATTGTTTTTATGGCTAGAGTTCTCATTCTTAGTATAAAGTTCTCATTTCATAGTATAAGTGGTTATGAGCCAAAAACCCTATCAAAACTCAAAATAAATGCTATGAAATGAAAGAGTAAGGTTTTAGTTATTACCTGCAACTAACGGTGCTCAAAACAGACGGTGGGAACTCCCGGTATCAATTGTTGAAGATCTGGCTAAGAAAGTGCTCAAAATGCTCTCTGTTACGGGTAAATAGTGAAATGATTTGATTTTTTACTATTTACATGACTTATATAAGCATTTTTGGGTCTGACATACCATAGTTTTGATATAAGATCATGTTTTAGTCAAATTTTATTTGTCGTAATCCCTCAATGCTAGTTATAAATGCATTTAACACTTGTTTCTGAGTCGATTGCAGGATAAGAGAACTATAAAAAGAAGCTTTGAAAGTTTGTTTATGACTTTTTTTGCACTTTCATAAAATGGAAAAGGTCGGTGAGCATTTATTACGACACTTTGATCACGCTCTTTAAACCCAGTATCAAAGGTCCAAGTCCATTTCAGTTTCTTTCCAGGCTCGTAAAAAATTGACATTGTGTAAAGAAGCATCATGGAGTCTTCTTTTCACCTCCTTTTCAGGCTCCTTAAACACGAAAAGATCGTCAAGTCCATTTTCGATTCTTTCCAGGCTCATAAAAAGTGACATTATGTATTGAAACCTCATGGAGTTCTCTTTAAACTCTTTTCAGGATCCCTAAATATGAAAAGATTGTCGACCGATCTTGTCTTCTTCACGTTCGTTAAAGTATTTGAAGAGTCATCTGTCTGACAGTAGGTTATCTCTTTTTCGGTTCGGATAGGACTATTTACAAAAAAGGAACACTCTAGCCAATCATGACTGGAAGAGTTCCCTAAGGTATGATTTTATACTTTTTTGGGCCTTAGGGACTAAATCATACGAAAAAGGACCCCTTTGGAGTCTTCTTTTGTATTCGTTCAGACTCTCTAAAGATGAACGATATCGATTTTTCTTTCATTGGACTTGTTAAATTAAACATTGAGAGGCCCGTTTTGGGAATGAACCCCTCCTCTCTCAGGTTCGTAAAACATATGAGTCTGGACTTGTCTTCCGACAAGCTATATCGAGTGTTTGTTACCCTCTTTGAACTCATAAAACCGAAAAGAGGCACTCATCAACCATGATGGGGGAAATGGGAAGGGAATAATTTTGTAAATAATGGTAGTTGTTTGTCGTTACCTTTGAGCATGGCACTTGTCTGCACATCATGTCAGTCAATTGGGTATTCAGCTAATCTTCGTGACGATCCACTTTCATGAGTCATGTCACTCCTTTGAGTCTTTCAAAAGAATACATTGTCCACTGTCACACTGTGTGTTTGTCTTGTTCAGTAATGCTGCCAAGTCTTTTTGTCGTGCCGCCCGAAGTTCAAAGGGGATTTGAAGAAGTTTTACCTATGCAGTCTACACAATATTCTTGTGTCAGTATTTTTGAGTCAGTATTATGGTTACTACATTCACATCATTCCAAAACTATGTTCTGAGTTTCATGTCGTCGATGTGGGACACATCATGGCCCTCCTTCGACGAGACTATTCTCGTCGACATCAGCTCATCATCCGGGAAATAGTCTTAGAAATAATATTTAGTACCTTGAGATCTGTATGCCTTAATGATAGATTCTCTCGCTCTCGACATAGGTTCACATCATCAACCTTTGATCGATAGAATCGACTGGGTATTCGACATTAGGACATCTATTCACACTCAGTAGATTGTATTAGAGTACCTTGGGAATCATTGACATTAATGGTGATCTCCCTCGCACTTGTTAATGGTTCACATCATTGGTCGGTAATCAAGTGGTTTCTACCATGTTTGACTTTAGATCATTGTAATCACATGGATATAATCGTACTTTGTGGAAGACGAGATGAAGACCTTGGGTATTTGTTTAAAGTGCTCATTGATTTTCCCCAGGTTGCGATGGAGTTTTGTATATCTAGCATGGATCCACATTTGTATGGTCGTGGCTATGCTCAAATTTGCGTGTGTATGACATAGATCTACATTGTATGTTTGGTAGCTATGTCCAAGTTTGAGTCCTCTATCACATGGATCTACGTTGTATTTTAGTAGCCATGCTTGTTTATTCCTCTCATGGATCTGCCTTGTATTGGTCTGCAGCCATGAGTTGGTTACTTGTGTCTATGAGTCAACATACTAATGTACTACAGATGCCTACTTGACAACATGCTTCGATCGAGCCGACATTTTCACCTCGTAGCGACGACTTGTTCTCTCAAAGCTCTTGTTTATTGTATCCCTCTAAGAGTCATGATTTGGGGGGCATCCTGTTATACCAAAATCCTATCACCATCATGTGATAAGATTCTTAACATACCGATTTTCCCTTAATCCCAGCACTTGGAGTGGAAACTCATACCATTTGTCAATCTTTCACAAAAATGCTCAGCACCGCGCTTTCCCCTTTATCCATCAGCGATACCTTGCTTGCACCACCTATCCCTTGTTAGCCACAAGCGATGCCACCGCTTATGGTCCTTATTCCATAAGCGTTTTTTACTTGAACCGCTCTGTCATTGAAGGAGAAAAGCGGTACCCTGGGTAAAATGGGAAAAAGGAAAGTTTCTCGAGGCTTCTAGATCATGAGCCTTGTGTCCTCCCTTATCCCTATCATTGTGGGTTAGTTGAGCTTGAGATCCCCCATCCTAGGATCTTAGAGGCCACCTCATCCACAAATCTCTCAACCATCCCTATCTATTGAGCCTTATAAATACAAGCTCATGTCCATGGTTGAGGGGCGAACCATTGAAGTATTGTTATGCTGTTGGATTAATCACTTGGCCCAAGCCATTGGAGAGCATAGAGAGCAAAGTTGGAGCTTATGGGGATGGGAATGTTTGGTTTCATGGAGATGCATGTCAACACTAACGCTTAATTGGTTGTAAACTTCTTCATTTTATCTTAATACAAAGCTGATTTCCGTCCCACATTACTGTTGTTGTTTGATTTCACACGTATATGTTGTTAGATTCCTTAGTCAGTAACATGGATCAGTAGATGATATTCTGGCATCTTTGATGTGTTTGCATGTTTAATCTGATTGCAGGTACACAGGGTTACTATCGAAGCATGACATTCCAGGTATCTACGGCGTCCAGGGAGGGTCTTCAACCTTTTTCCTTCATTTGTTCTGGATTTGAACCATTCAGACCAGTGGAACACGTTACTGTCTACAGAAGGTGAAATATTCCTGCTAACAACTTCCTCTCCTTTGTCAAAATTTTTGTGACAGAGTTTACACTCACATTTTTTCACACTCTTCCATTTTCTATCTAGGATACATTTTTTTTTTAAACTCTGTTCCTGCTGCCATATCTAATGGTCTATTCTTCTTGTAAGTTAACTGACTTCCGCTTTTACCAGAATTCCTTAAGCCTATGCATTTAGATATTCATATAAAAACCTAGCATATATTGTTGGATTCTTTTGGATTTTATATCTATATTATCAACTGTCCAGAGACCCATAACTTCAGATCCTCAACATAGAGATTACTTCAGTTTATTTCATAGTTTCTCTGGTCTCACTATCTTAGACACAAAGACTCATAAAATCAACCATTTCTTTTGTTTTCTTCTTCATTAAGAATGATCTCTCCCTTTTGCAAGTCTTTTATTTCATCATCACATGTATTTTAAATACTGTAAACATTTTTCTCTTTCTTTGGTTTTATATCATCTACTTTCACATCAGCACTTTCTACAAATTTATGTAACCTTTTATTGTAACACCTATATTCCCTTTTGGTGGATGGGTATCCTAGAAAGATTCCTTCATCAGTCCTAGACTCAAACTTTCCAAGGTCATCCTCATTTCTTTTGATGTAACTGTTATTGCCAAACACTTTAAAATATTTGACTGAGGCTGGTCTTCCATACCATAATTCATATAGGGTATTATCCTTATTCACTCTGAGTTGTCCTCTCCAAAATGAATCTGACAGTTTTTCTTCATTGCTTATTTTGGCAAGATTGTCAAAACCTAAATGTCCCAACCTTCTGTGCCATAACCAACTTTCTTCTACCATACTTAAGTAGCATTGGTTTTCATTTTCCAAGATGTATACAATATTTTCATTTCTCAGGTTACTTCATACACCTGTCACCAACCTTGATCACCCATCATCTTGGAAGAAGATAGCTTTCAATATACTTCAACATTAGATACCAATTGAATTTTTCTTAGATACCGATTGGAATTTCCTGACTTTAACTCCCCTTGAATATATGATCCTTTCTAATGTTATTTTTAGGGTTTTCTTTAAATCATGAGATATATTTTAGGAAAGGATCCCACAGTCATCACTACATTCTTCTTCATCACCTTCATTTTTATCGGTGCATCCTTTTACATCTCCATCTTTTTTTCCTTATAATGGATGCCCTTTTTATTTGTGGCATAATTATGTTCATCATCATCTTTGGAGACCTTACTGATGTTTGAAATCTTTATTTCTTCTATATCTTTCGAGTATTTCTTTCTTCTCCATATTTTTCCAAGAGGTACCCTACTTACTGGTTTTTTATTTCTTTGTTCCTTGGTTTTCATCTTCCATACCTTTTTCTAAGTTTCTTGGGAAGATATGCATGTACTATTTTTGCAATGTTTTGCAAAGTGTCCAATATTGTGACATATGAAACAAATAAGTCTTTTTCCATTAGAAATGTTGGTGCCTTATTTTATTATCATCCCTTTATATTCTTCTTTGATTCTACAATCATTATTCTTGTGACCAAACTTGTGACAGCAATTACAATATCCATAGAATGTATGTTTGGAGAATCTCTGGTTTGCTTGTAATGACGCTTTTCTTTTGCATGTCTTCTGAAATTTTTCGTCTTGGGAGGATGATCAGCATAATTATGATAACTAGACTTCATTTCCTTGTGATTCACCTGCTTCCTGGGTGTATCTTTGGAGGAATCATGTTGACATTTAACATTTTCAACATTTTCATCAATGATGGAGCTTGATCCTTTATGATTATATCCAAGACCTATTTTATCCCCAGGGGATCTTTGTAAGATGAGGACTTTATTAAGAGCTTCAGTACTTTCCTTGAAATTATCACTAATAGTCAGCTGATCTTTTAGCTTTTTTACTTCTTCCTTGAATTCAACAACTTCTTGTTTTAAGCTCTTGACCTCTTCCATACTAGCCAACACTTGTTGTCTTGAATTGCGTAGCTCTTCTTGGAGGGTTTTGAATTCCTCTTCTTTTGACTTCTTCTCTTCTTGATATTTTGACCATTTTTCTTTCAAGACTTTGTTCTTTTTACTACATTTTTCAATTTCATCTATAGAAGCCATGTATTGGGATTCTATGTTCACTTCCGATTCCTCATCTGAGTTTGTTGTCCCTATAAATAAATTTTCTTCATCTTCACTTATCTTTTTCATTTTCACTAGCATCCTCGAGAATAACAAGTATTCCTTTTTCTCTTTGCTCAACTGAGTAGAGGTCTTTTATCTTGTCCCAAAGTTCCTTTGCAGAGTTACATTCACCTATGTTCTCTTTGACTTCATCAGGTAATCCATAAAGGATTGAAGCCATTGCCATTGAGTTACTTTTCTTGGATTTATTTTGAGCTGGAGTCCTTATCCTCTTTGGTGGGAAGTAATCAGTGATCACTGAATTCCATACATCATATCGCAATGCCATCAGATAAATTTTCATTCTTGTACCCCAAAATATGTATTTTTCTTTTCCAAGCATTAGAGATCCATTTACTGTGTAAATCTCTTCTTGTTAATCAATAGTGGTTTTAATGGGAATTTTCCTTCCAGTGGTTAAACTGAAGTGAAGGAACCCGCTATAATACCAATTGTTGGTTTATTGGTCAATATTGAGAGGGGGGGGAGGGGGTGAATCAGTATTATTAACTTTTTACTAATTAAACCACTTTTAATTATATCATTAAAAACACATAACAACATGATTACACAAAACACAATTTTAACGTGGAGGCCAGGGATGATTTTAAGGAACCATACTTATTAAAAAGTGTATAAATGTTGGCGAATCTTATCAATTCTTAAAACACCAACTATAAAATGTTTGACGATATTTTTCAAAAAATATTTTAATTTACAACCTGATTTTATATCGTTTATATAATAATTTGGCAATTTTTAGGGTGAAAAAAGTTTACCCCATCAAAATTGGGCAAAACAGGGCTTTAAAAAATGAAAAATGGTGAATCTTTTTTTGGAGAAAAAACCCTAAAAATAGCCAATGGGATAAATTTTGCCCGTAAAATTATCCCTAGTGGAAGACCAATAGGGTAAACCACCAATACGTCCTATTATTGAAAAATTGTTATTTACAAATAGATTTGCCTGCTTCTACATACAAGGATGGTATTACACCTTATTTACCAGCAACTACTGGAAGGAGGCTACGACCCCCTGGTTTATCAACTGCTACTGAAAGGATGCTATGACACCCTATTTACCTGCTACCACTGGAAGAAGGCTATGACCCCCTGGTTTATCGTCTGCTACTGAAAGGATGCTATGACACCCTATTTACCAGCTACCACTGGAAGGAGGCTACGAACCCCTGGTTTATCAGCTGCTACTGAAAGGATGCTACGACACCCTGTTTTGTCAGCTACGACTGACAGGATGCTCCTACACCCTATTTAGTAGCTTCTACTAGAAGGAGGCAACAACCCCCTGTAGGCCTGTTGCCTTCCCTAGCACCACCCTGCCACCCTAATATGTTTTATGTAATATGTTAGATTTATTTTCCCTCCATTCTCTATCACACCCACTGGTCTCTATTTCTAATCTTCTGATGTGGACACCAAGACACTTCTCTCACTCATACCTCTGTGTATAAATACCTTCATGTTTCCTACGGACACATCTCTTTATTCTAGAAGCATACCCTTTCACCATCATGCCCTTTCAAATCTGATAATCACACCTTTTCAACAATCTGTGATTAACGATTTTTAATTAAATAATTAATTAAAAACTTCTTGATCACTTCTGATCTGCAAGCTCCTTTCTTCTCTAATTGTAGGATTCGTCAAACTAATGCCTGTGGACTTCCTCTCCTCCATCATCCAGAATACTCTATCTTCAGACCTTTGGGCTTCTCTTTTTCTCACGCCTGCGGGCTTCTTTTTCTCCTTTGCGAGCTCTCTACGGGCTATCTTCATCGCAGGCTCATCTGTACACGTTTCTCTCACGAAACAAGGGCTTCACCTTCCATCTATGGGTTTCATGTTGGACATTCTTCTTTACCATTTATGGACGCACCTCAGAATTTATTTCCGCAGCTGAGCTTAACATTTTATGGTGCTTCCGTAATATCCTTCTCCAGAATCAATCCAGGCCGTTGATCTAATTTTGAGTCTCTTAGGTTTGTCAATTTGGCACATAGATTTCCCCCTCGAAATCGTATTTTCGCACCACGGTTTCTTCATCAATGATTCCCCACTGTTGATTTTCATCGGGCGTTTTTCGTACCATTGATCTGAGGTAAGATGTGGATTGCGAAATGCAGGTTTGTGAATTTTCCAAAATGTCTTTTCGCGATTTCTGCAGTTGTCTTTTTGCACCAATCGTTCTACACCATTGATCTCATGCGGATGTCTTCCTGTCTGTCGATATTCTGGATCGTGGATTACTGGATGCGGGATGTAACATTTCCTCAAATCGTATCTCGAATTTCCACAAGCTCCTTTCTGCAAGATTCTTTCCGCAATTTTTCTTCCGAACCGTCAATCTTTTGCGGAGTCTTTCCGGCCTTCGATATTCCGAGTTGCAAGTTGCGGGTTGTGGGTTCATTGAATCTTTAAATGTTATTTCTGCAATTCCCTTTCCGCATTTTTCTTCAGCACAGTCGATCTCTTTTTAGCGGAACTAATCTCAGCCATCCGATCTTCCGGATTGCGGGTTCATAGAATATTTAAACGTTATTTTCGCAATTCCCTTTTCGCATTTTTCTTCTGCATCATCGATTTCTTTTTAGCAGAACTAATCTCAGCTGTCTGATCTTCCGAATTGCGAAACTTCATCCTTTCGCCTATCTTTTGCGGAACTGATCCTTAACCGTCGGATCTTGTGCGGGATGCTTCGTGATCGTCGATTTTAGATCGAATGCGGATCTCACCATGACTTTACGGATCTGTACAATTTCTTTGAACAAATCCTACGCGACTGTTTCTAACAGTTTTGAAGACTTATATACACAGAGAATTTCATCATGCTGCTGATTATAAGGAATTTATAAACACTCTCGCAGATATAGTTTCTCTGAAGAATTTATAAACACTCTCGTAGATATAGTTTCTCTGAAGAATTTATCTCTCGCAGATATAGTTTCTCTGTTATTCGATTGTTACATATATTATATCTCCCATTCATTTCACTCTCCTACAGTTCCACTCTTCATTTGTCTAACCAGCTTTGTCATTCATACTGCATCTTTACTTCCACTCGACTTTTATTCTTTATTTCATTAACCATTGTTTACATCATACTATCGACACTGTCTTGAAAGTCTCCAGATCAGTCATTCATGCTATCTTATCATCCATGTCCATCTCATCCATTGCATTTGTTATAAATGAACTTTTATGACATCATCATTAGGACACCATCATATTCCATGTCATCATATGTGTCATGCCACATCCTCAACTATGCCATGCCATCACTACCTTAGTGATATCATCATTAGGACAATATCATATTCCATGTCATCATATGTGTCATGCCACATCCTCGACTATGCCATGCCATCACTACCTTAGTCTTTCACTGAGTTTGTCCTGTGATCATATCCACTGGTTATTCCTTTGTCATCTACGAACACCTTTGACATCAATGACAACTATATACTCAACAAAGCCTACTGACGAGATAAGATTACCCACTATCGTAATTTTAGTGTCTTATTCAGAGTTGAATTCAACTGATGCATGGGGGTTGTCTCCTCTTCTGCCCAGTCAACGAATCTAAAAAAACGAATGGATTGGAATGAATCAATAGCATAAAAGGTTGTTTTTGAAGAGAAGAATATAATTTTATTTAGAGCAAAAATATTGAAACCATGGGTGCTACGATGATTGAGAGAAACGTGTCCGTCAATCAAGTCAGTGATGCTGATATTTCTCTGCTCATGCCGAATCTCACTTGCGATCTATTGATCTATTACGTATAAGACTTATACGAGTGGCGTGGGATAAAAATGACCAGAAAGGAGGGAGAGCACCAATTGCAACATAATAAAACTTTGTTATAGACTTACGGTTAGGTCGCATTCAATAGTTGTTTTAATCTGGCCAGCACTACCTGCAGCGAATAAGGCGTCTCGGGGCCAAAATAACGTTAATTATTAAACTGTTTATATTCTAAAATCTCATCCTGCGATTTTGCCAATTGAGGCCGATGTGAATTTGGAAAAGAATTTTGAACAGGCCGTGATTTAATTGTAAGAGCCGCTTATTTCTTAATGCTCAAAGTGAACAGTCTTGTGATTTCGTCTTTCTTTATGAGCTATGCACTCCATATCAATTTTGTTTTGGCGTGAATTATTTCACAAGAATTTGGCAGAATCCTTTACTGATATAATGGAAATCAATGTAAAGGAGTCTTTGCACCGAGAGAATCGAGGTGCTTTCAGCTTAGTATGGGGAGATCCTATCACATTAATCACATTATGCTAGCTGACATTAAAAAAAACATTATGTTAACTGACATAAATAAAAAAAATAAAAATAAAAATATATTGTGGATTCATATATTTATATAGTGTAAACAAAAAAGAATATAGAGAAAAACATGTCGCCTAATTTATCAAATAATAAAAACCCATTAATAAAACTAAATGAAAAGTAATTAAAAGATCCATGTTAAACCGGGATTTACCAAACACTAAAGGCAGGGATGGAATTTGATGGGTAAATGCCCGTCATGGGTCAATTTACCCATCAAATACAGCTAAGATTTTACCTCGACCGTCAAAATCTGGCTTAGAACTTCAGATTTTGATTGTTACTGGCAATTTTGACGGGTGTCCACCATTTGAAATTCCAACCCTGACTAAAGGGATCAAAATGTTTGAGGTGTAATTTTTTATGAACATTTAAAAATTTAAAATAAAAATAACTTACACCTAAAAAAATTAGATCCCTCTCCGTGCTTTTCTAGATCCAAATTTAAAATAAATCTATGCTAGTTTAATAATTCCAAGATCCTAGCAATAAC
The DNA here is from genome assembly GCA_001517045.1 of Pseudotsuga menziesii. Classification (NCBI taxonomy): domain Eukaryota; kingdom Viridiplantae; phylum Streptophyta; class Pinopsida; order Pinales; family Pinaceae; genus Pseudotsuga; species Pseudotsuga menziesii. The sequence continues at coordinate 97,607 of LPNX010465058.1, read as the reverse complement.
CATGATACATGTGGTTATATTTAAATTAATTATGATATGATGATATGGTCATAATTCCTTTTGGGAAACAGAAGACATGAGCCAAACCGTTTAGTGTAAATATATTACTCACCATGTTAAATTACTTCACTATCCCCAAATGGTAATTAATAAAATATCCATAAAGGAAAAGATAGACTTCAAAAATTTGTGTGAGGGATGACTTATTAAATTCATTTTACTGTCCTTTTAAAATATTATATTTGAATGGGTACCAAATAGATGTGAATGCACTTTTCAAATGAAATATTACGATCAAATCAATAGCCAAAAAGTTGTAATGCATGACCATATTAGCAAGATGCATTTTTGCTTAAAATAACCATTTTCATGACCAAATTAAGAGAAACTTGGTAAAATTTCATTTCCCTCATAAATCAACTTTGAAATATGAATCTACATAATCAAATGTGATATATTACCTCAAAGTTTCAATTTTTTCTCTTCAATATGATATAATATTCTCCTATATCTTCTATAATATAAATGAGTATTATCTTCTATAATATAGATGAGAGCATAAAGGAGAGATAATATTCTCCTATATCTTTTTATAATATTAATAAGAGAATAAAGGAGAATAACGAATACATACTTTCCAAGAAAACGTAAAACTAGTTTGATAAAGTTATAAACGTATAAATTTGAAACCCTAAAAATAAAGTATTAAAATTAACTTATCAACTTAGAGGAAAATCAATGGATTAGCTTTTAATATTTTGCTAAAATAATATGTATCCCATAAAATGAAAATGAGAACTCGTGAGTGAGGGCTTTGTATCCCATAAAATGAAAATGAGAATGCGTGAGTGAGGGCTTAATAATTAATTACTTTATTAGGATTAGATTTGCATCATAATGTAAGTAATGAAAAGTTTGCTTCACTCAAAGAATCTTAAATGTTCAAATTAAGATTTCAATGATGGCTTTGAAATTCCAATATATGTTTTACTTGAGTATGAACGAACATAATTGAATTATTATCATTTGCACATAAAAGTTCAAAGCCCATAAAATTCAATAAATTACCCAAGACTCTAAAACGAAGTGTTTTGGTCCATTTCCTTAACACATGTTTTCAAAACTTAAAATGAAACCCCAAAGATGAATTTTGAGTTTCATTATGTTGATCCACCAAGTGCTCATAAATTCTTTCATGAAATTAAAACCGAAAATTGGTGAAAACATCGAAATCATATATTGATCAATTTTGCAAGAACATCTAAGAAACCAAAAGTTTCAAGCAATACAAATAGTAAAGATTAAGAAAAGAAAGCCTTGGAAATATCTACCAAATCAGGAAAGATAAAAGAAGACTAAAGCTAAGTACTTACAAAATTTACATGAGGGACCCCTTTGATTTCAAAATCTCAAGGGAGTTGTTGGGGTGCCAACAGGTACTTGACTATTATCATCCACTTGACGTAGCAGTTCATTGCATATTATGTTAGATTTTCAATATAAAATGGTTCAAGTTTTTTGATAAAAGTCATCTTTACTGAATGCTAACTCATTCATGTGTTGTCATAAAGACTTGTTTAAAGAAATGTAATTTCCAAAATGAATGTTTCAATTTATTTTATTATATGAAATTAGTACTTGGAGTGTGATTAGATAAGAGTTTACTTGGTATGAGTGTTTCCATACTCTTAAATGGTAGAAGTTGGATTTCTCATCAAGTTGAGCAGGAGTACAGCCTACCCTTTGAATTATTGTTCATATTTTGTTATCAACATGTAATTATGCAGGGATTTATTAACACAACACATGGTGTGTCTTAGGATCTAAGATAACCTGGAATTACACCAAATGATCTTGCTTTGTGCAACAAGGTTCTTAAACCAAGTGATGCATGCCTACAAATGTCTTCTTAGAAAGAAAGAAAGAAAAAATGAAATAAAATTACCTCCTTCGATTTATAAGTAGATATTATGCTATATGAATATATGACCTCCATGGATACATAGGTAGCAGTATGAAGAGCACTGAATGTGATCAAACTTGCAATAGTAGTCCCCACCATTCAGTCACTTGTGGAAGATTCGACGGAAGAAGGAAACCGTGGATGGGATTTCATGTGGCTATAGTTTACATGCAACATTGGAGTTATATTCAGTACTATTTTTTCTATTTTGTTATCTTCCACAGTAGTGATGGGGATTCCCGGTTGGAGAATTTCTTTTCATATCGTTGCATGAGTGAGCGTTGTGGTTTGGATTTTGGTCTATGCTTTTGCAACAAACCCAGTATGCTAAGAATGAGATAAATCATTGGATGTGCTTACCTCTGGTTTCCCTTGTCGAGAGATGTTGGATTCGTAGCAGCTCTGACAGAGTGAAGTCTGAGCGATGTTGGATTTGCAACAGCTCCAGTAGAGTGTGGTTGGGTCCAAGCGATGTTGGATGTTGGAGGGAGTCGAGTTCACAACGGACGATGAGCAGAGTGGGGAGGGTGGATGTGTCACCAACCATAGATTAAAGGAGTAAATGCGAGGGGAGGACGTTGAGGCAGAGGGAGCGACGCGACGATGTATCTGCAGGGATCATAAGTAGAATCATGTGGGACCCTTGAATGAGGCTCGCCCGAGACTGGGAGGGGCATCACCAGAGGAGGTGAGCGTCGTTAATAGAGTATTCTAACTCCTTTTCAATCAATTCTCATAGGCATACTTCTATCATGTCTTTCATCAAACAATTATGTTGTTGATGAGATGGTAAATAAAGTCCCACTTCTATCATGTCTTTCAACTATCAATTATGTTGTTTATGAGATGATGAACAAAGGAGTTACTATGGGAAAAGTTATGTTGAATACAATTGGTTCGGAGGCGGCATCCATGCACTTATATTAATGCTCCCTTTATTAATGCTTACAGTCTCGTTAATTTAATGAATTTTGAGGGGCAATCAAAGCCCTCCATCATTCTTCCAATCTCACACATGCTATGGCATATGTCCTATTCATCATTCTACTTAAAATTGTCGCCATCATTATCCTCCCTATAGTTTAGAGCCTCTTTCATGATTCATTATTTTGCACCAAGCAAACATTTAAGGGTCAAAGATTTCCTTCTGCTATAGTTTTCCATGTCAAAATAATCAACTCTATCTTGAACTCATATCCCCATGCACCACCCTCTCCCTCTCCACAATTCCTTATTTAGTATTAGGAGGTGACGAGTCTCTACCTAACAGATATTCAATGTGGAGCAGTGTCTCATATCCCCCTTGACTAGTATGTATACATAATGTTTTTGATGTTGTTTGGAGAGGACTTGTGGAAGCTATGTTAAGCCACTTGTAGCAACGAAGGAAAATATAAATCGAACTTTATCTTCACCTCCCAATAAATCCAACATGCGTTCAAGGATAGTGTGTGTGTCTAGTACTAGTTCAATTCAGTACTCCACTCAAAACCTAGGTGATGCAAAATTATTTGCAGCACCTTTAAATGAATGGGAAGTTGAGGTCCAATTCTCAATCGTTGGGATAAAGGAAAAAGTGGTAGAGTTGGAAGAAGAAATGATTTTTCTAGAATATGTTTTGGTTCATTTGTTGGTATTTTACAAATTTCAAGTAGAACTCTTAGTTTCCCCACCCTAAAGTCTAATGCTTGGTCCTTTAGAGGATAGCAAAAAATACTTAAGTTTATCATTTGCATATTGAATTTATAGCTAGCGCTTAGGATGAGAATTAATCTATGTTGAAATATAGTTAATATTGTATTCATTGTTTGATACCCTTAGGATAATAAACTAGACAATGTGTTAGTAGATTTTGAAAGCATAAGATATAGATTAGACCATTAATCCTAGGCAATGACCTATCAAAGTTTGTTTAAGTTTGTTTTACTCAGTACAACTCAATTGTTTTAATTAAAAAGCACTAATAACCAAATTATACATACTTACACATACTTCTAAGGTGTTGATTTCTCTCCTTATTATATCTTTAATTAATGAAAGGAATTTGGGCATGGCTAGCAAAATATTTTCTTATCTCCAAATATCTCTATATTTACTCCTAAGATATGGAAAATTATCAAAACATTATGGTAATACTTCATAAAGTAAGGGGCATTGAAACCTCCAAGGAAATGTTGTTTTTCTTCTTAGTATGGTACATTATTAAAGGGGTGATAAAATTTTGTCATACTAAGGGATATCTAAAGAATTTTTTTAGAAATGAGTTAGAAAGCTAATTACTACTACTAATTATTATTATTAATATTTAATTTTATTTTTAAGGTCATAAACCAAATGTCAAATTGATGTCTGAGATCCCCTTGTTTTTGGGACAATGGACCCTCTCTATGCAAATAATTTGTTTGTTTCGTCTTTGAGGTGTACATGTCCTATCCTCTGGATTTGACACATAACCTCTAAGCTGAAACACATGTTTCAAGTGTTAGTATCAATCAATAAATTCCACTTAGGTAATGAAATAGAATGTTAATATTTTTGGAGCATTGTTATTGGTTCTAATACGAGTAGCAACTACCACAATATTAAGCTAGAAATTTAAAAAATTACCTATTAAAACATAAATACAATCAAAATAATAGTATTATTATTAATTAACTTTATATGTTGGTAAAGTTTAAACATAAAACTTAAAAATACTAAAATACAATGAAATCATTAATAAATAATAAAGTGGAAATACTAAAAAGATCATATAAAACTAAATTTGATTCATAGAGTATTTTTTACAACATTAAAATATCAAAATAAAATTAATATTATTAGTCTAATGCTCACAACCCCTTAATGAAATGTGTTGCTAAACAACCGGATTTATAAAATTAATGGCAAATTTTAAAATGAATATTATTAACCCAATGCTCATAACCTAATAAAATAGGTTGCTAAACAACCACATTTATAAAATTTATAACAAAAATTATAGATAGTAAATATCATTTTTTTATAACAAGTTTTATGTTTAATAATACAAATATAATTTTTCATAATTCATAATTTAATCACAAAATTTCTTTAGTACCAAAAATCATAATATTTTTTTAATTATATTCACACTTAAAAATATATATTTATAAATTTAATATTTTCATTCAATAATATTAATTACTAAAACTATAATAACATTTTTATTTTTATTTCTATTTATTCACATTAAAAAATATATATGTATACTTCAAAATTTTTATATTTTTATTAAATAATATAAATTAATTTTTTTATATATATAAAAAACACTAAAAACATTCATCATTTCAGAAAAAACAAGATTGCAATCTCACAAAATCCACTCAGTAAAAACAATTTTATTATTCATAAGAGACTCAGCTAGGAGTACAATAGTGATTAAAAACCTTAAAATTTTCACACTATGAGCTTCCACGTGCTAATATTTGAGACCTCAACGTTTGAGATTTCAATCATCTCTTTAGCAAAATACAAAATATATATTATTGGCAACCGTACCACATTATGATTATCACAATATACCAAAATATTCGGTAACACTACGAAGTAACAATTTATGTACAGTGTCTGCGTGATCTGATTACATCAAAGCTTTCATTCCCAGGTGGGAAGCCAACCTCTAGCCAAGTCCCCTGTCACACTGCCTATCCAGATTACAGTAAATGTCATTAAATATCCTTAATGATAATAATGAGAAAGTGTGGTTTACTGCCATGCATTGAACCTTTTACTTATCATATAATCATTATAAACAAATATTCATATCAATCATACCTGAGCCCAGTATGATATCAAGATGCTCCTGATATCTGGGGTTACTTTAGGATCAGAGACCACATCTGCGAAGAGTTTGATGAATCTCTCTTGTCTACAGGACCAACATTTTCAAGTTGTTTGTTTTATTATTACAGGATTACAAATTTTATCAAATGTGCACACAAATAGCAATGTAAGTTCCTTCCTGTCTCGTGGCCATGATCGGAAGAGATCCCCCGACTGTTTGAAGTTATTTTCTTTCGTAATGACAGTCTCTGAAATTCCCCAAGTTGATTTATCATGGTTTATAAACCACATACAAAAGCTTTATATACGATATGCAAAGTACCTTAATCCTCCGATTACTCATAACATCTGTAGGAATTGGCACCTTTTCAAAAAGCCAAACGGTATCGAATCGTGACGAGAAGTAATCTACCTACACACAGCGAGGTTCATATATTCTCGGTTAGTATCTGCATATCCTTTTAAACAGTACCCTAATGCTGGCTCTGGCTAAGAAAAATGCATATAGTCAAAAGTTTAAAAGTATAGATTGCTGTCAACTATTATGCTTTTTTGATCTACTACAGAATGGTGTGATGGAAATGAAGATGAATAGTAGGGAGGGTTATTGACGATGATATACATCCTCATCTCTATGAAAAAATTTTATGGAACCGTCACGATGGTTGTTATAATGAGGACACTTGAGTACATTCACAGGAATCTGCATGTAATTTGGACCAAGCCCGTGGCGTTATGTTTCCGCATATGCAAACGTTCGAGTCTGAAATAGTTTGTCGTTGGTATAGTATATGCCAGCAACGATGGAACCCAGATTGAATGCTAACATCTCATTCTCATTGAAGAATTTGTCAATGTTCTTGTTCAATACTAGCCGACCCACAGGCTGCAAAACAACACAATCCCCCAAAAATCCATAAAACACAAATTAGACATGAACCATTTGTGTTTGTCTTTTCTGTAGACACCTAGGGAATCAAAGGTTTTTCATGCATTAACAAGAATACCTGCAAGGGAAACAAATCCTCACGCAAAATATTAGTATCATCAAGCGGATCGAAGTCAAACTTATCCTCATCTGTTGGATTCATAGTCTGGATATAGAGCTTCCATTCAGGGTAGTTCCCTAAAGCTACGGCTTCAGTTAAATATTTGGTAGCGTGGCTGTGACTTCTACCTCCCACGATCACAGCTTCCTCGTCAAGCAAAAACTTCAATCCACATGTAGGTTTCCAATGAAACTTGCAATAGGTTTCTCTACCTTCTTTGGTGATCAACTACATTCAAAAATAAAAGCATGAAGAGTTTATTGCTTAAATAAAAGCATTAAGAGTTTATTGCTTGCTCTCTAGGAAGGAAACACACACACCAATCATTCACTCAACATAGAAATGAAGCGTAGATAATTATACCATGATTCATAGAAAAAGGAAGGATGAACTTAAATGTGTGAACGCCATAGACATCCATGTGGCGATAGTCAGAAGGGATTCCCCTGTCATCGAACCAATAGAAGAATGTAAGACAACTCTCAGGAAGGTGGGACTTGAAATCTAGATAGCACCATGGTTCTTGAATGTGTGTCTTGGGGTTGGGATTAAGAGCTCTAATAACATCCGGAAACTAGTCCATGCAAAACACCCACTAAATTAGCACTTGGACTCGTTTTCTATCCATTAATAACAACTTCGTAGTAAACGCAAATGTAATTGGAAAGACAAAATTATAGCAGGGTGAGAATTGATATGCAGAAAAGAATTACCTGGATCGAATCACAAGTGAAGAAAATGGGAATATTGTTACCAACTATGTCAAAGTTTCCTTCTCTCATGTAAAACTTGATAGCAAAACCCCTGACAGTTAGCGTTTTCTAAGGAAAGTGTGCGAGATCACTTGGATGTTGTCATCCAAAGGTCCTACTAGACTTGTCTCAACCAACCAGAACCCACGATTTTATATGGAAAATAATTTTTTCCTATTTAATGTTGATATGGACAGATAGATATGATATACAAGTAAATTTGTTTGTTCATAATCTTAAGTAACAACTTTAAATGCATTGTTACAAAGTATATATATAAGTATTAGCCAAAACCTAACATAAAAATACATCTCTCTATCTAACTTTCATAATCTTATAACAACACCATTAAATTTAACAGTGCAAAATGAATATAATACAATCAAACATAAGTATAAAAGTACAGTTCCAACATCCAGAAGTGTAATGCCTTGTACCATGTAAGGAATCATGCTGAAACAAGAGCAATACTGAACAATGAAAAATGGAAACTGCGATACATAGATCCACCACCCTTGTAGAACGAAATGGGATTCTTCAGGGTCATAGAAGGAGGTAGCGAGGTTCAACAATTTTGGGGCGGTTGGGATAATCTTCATAGATGATAGGGATACCTTATTATGACAAAGACGGTTTGGATAAGATCCAGTGGTAATGGGTGGGGACTGTACGTAAGTTTTCCTATCAATTTTGTACTCATTCCTGCCCACGTGCATAGTATTCCACGACTCCGACCCATCCAAAGAAAAATTGTGCAGAGACTCTTACGCTTTGCACATGGATTGAAAACGGGCGGTCTTGTAGCCACTTTTGCTGATGTAATTGGGCCCTAATCCTCGTCTTGCGCACACGTAAATTTCAATGTTCTGTAGCCTCTACAATGAAGTACTAAGCAGATATCAAATCAAATTCAAATTCAAATTCTTAATTATCTGTAATATTTTTATTGGATATCAATCCTGATTTTGATGGCTATCGGGTACTCTCCGTAAACTTCGTCAGAGGACCTCGGACTGGCTATGGATGCACCTAGTTTTGGGCTAGAGCCTTCATCATTACACTTGATCACGCTGGAATCCCGCTTAGAGCGTGCTTTTGGTCCTCATGTGCGTAGGCTATCTGTAGGTTGTAGCCACGATCATTTGCTGGTCTCCCTGGCTGGTGAAGGGACGGGTAAGATGGACACATTTGTAATAACAATTGGAGTGTTTTGATAGGATGGGATGGTTAATATATACATATTTGTAATGGAGTAGTTTAATGTTTCGATGATTTTGTATGATGTTAGACTACTATGTTAGTTACTGCATTCACGACCCACACAATAAGAAAAAGGTCATTTTAACCCTATATTAGTACTACTATTTGTGAAGGATTTAGAAAATATCCAATTTTCATATAGTGGTGTAAAAGTGGAGATAATGTAGTGATATAAAAGTGGTGCTAAGTTTCATGGTTTTTTCCAGAAGAAAATATCAGTTCCTTGTTATTTCATTGAAATCAAAGGTAACGTGTTACAATATCGACAATAGCTATGCACATGGCAAAAAACAACTATGTTCATCATCAACAAACAACTACAGGAGATAATCAAAGATCAACTTCCTGGTCTATACTGGAGAACTCTGCAATAAGTGTCTCAAGTGGTCTAAGAATATTACCTGCATCCACTCCACTATTGTTCATCAAATAGAGAATACAAGTCATGCACTTAATAGCTTATCCAAAGAAGCAGTACCAGAATGAGTTCAGTAATATGAGGGAATAATCCACCTCAATCATCCCAAGGATGCAGTAATAATGCCAAGCACAAAAAAGACAAAAAATTCAAGTGCTCAAGGCTAAAAAAGCTGTAAAGAGCCCCGATCGGAACATTCACCTTCAGTGAATTCAGAGAACTGTAGGAGGCATGAGGCCAAGGTTAAAGATTCTTTGGATAAGCCATCATCCTTTTCATTGTATTCTCTGTATATGTGAACCGCATCAAGCTGGATGAAGTAGGGTTCCAAATCTCGAATATTTTGACACCAACCTTCAAGAGCAAGAGAGGATAGTGTTGATCTTCTATTGAACCAGTTGATAGTAACTGAGGAGTCTCCATGAAGGTGCATAGTGGGTAAACCAAATGATTTAGCCATAAATAAGAGCGTCCATAATGCAAGAAGGTCAGATCTTGTATTAGTACTCTGACCAACACCCATTTTCATTCAAATATAATGATCCTAACTGATCAAAAGATGAACACCAATGCCTCCTGTTTGATTGGCTGAGGCACCATCAAAGAAACTTGCTGGATAATCAAATGTAGGAGCCAATCCAATATCTCTCCCTTTGTACTTCTGTTGTGAATGTATTGGATAGAGATGAAGTTGTTCCAATATGGAGTGGACAATATAGTGCATATCAGCCTTTTTATAATCAAAGATACATTTGTTCCTGGCCAGCCAAATTTTCCATGTCATCAGAGGAGGAAGATAGATGAGGTTATTTTCTTTTCTAAACCAGGAAGCAACATTTAGTATGTAGGTATCCTCCTTCCAGATGAAAGGTATGCTGAGAGAGGAGCTTATGTATGATAATACTTGTCGAGTGAAGCTGCAATCGAAAAATAGATGATCAACAGATTCAAGTGCTGTTCTGCATAGACAACACCAGTGAGGTCCTATCCAACCCTTTTTGATTAGGTTATACCATGTATGAACCCAATTAGATAGGCACAACCAACTAAAACAAATAATTTTCTGAGGGATCTGGAATTTCCAAATCCGGATGAGAGCATCAGCAGGTCTGCTAGAGACAGAGATGTTAGTAATAAGATCATACATTAAGTTGGCTTTAACCGAGCCCATCATCTTATTGAACATCCATACCAGTGTATAAGTATTATTACTAATGCAGATTCCTCCATTTTGAAGTCCTTTAATATAATGATTCCATACAACCTTCTAATGTCCTCCCAGGTCTAACTCATCCGCAGTGAGCCAGTAGTCAACAGATGTTGTAGCAAACCCCCAGTTGTGTGCATCAGATAGATAGGATATGCCATAATATTCTAGGTATAACCTAAGGTCCTCTGGTAAGATATAGTCTGATGTGAGACCAGCACTTGGATCAATGGCAATTTTTATGCTCTTGCCATTACTAGTCTTCCACCCTAGACATATGGTAATCCAAGAAATAGCTCTAATGAAACCATTCCACATATGTGATGTGCCTTGTACCAAGAAATATTGTTGGCGAATCCATACATCAACAAGCAATTTTTTGGGATATTTATGCTTGATGATCTGAGACCAGAATCCATCGCCATTAAGGACAAGACAGAGGTTTTTTGTGCGTAAGGCCAAGCTGAACCATTCAATATTTTTAATGTTCTAGCCACCCAGTTCATATGGTTTGGAAATGGTGAGCCAGTCAACCAAATGATATTTGTGATTCCCTCCAGTATTCCCCCACAAAAAGTTGAAAATATAGCGCCTGATATAAGTTAATATGGTGTTGGGCATATGATCCAACGATAGCCAATATACTGCTAGGCCCATCAAGACAGACTTGACTGAGTACTAGCCTTCCTCCTAAAGACAATAGCTTATATGTCCAATTTCTTAACTTCTTCTCAAACTTCTGAATGAACCATCTCCAATCCTTAATACCATAACCCAGAGGTTTGAGGCAGTATCCCAGGTATTTGAATCCTGAAGTGAGAGGATCCATTTTGAAAGGTAGAAAATTGCTAATCCTTTGTCTAATAGTCTCATTAATGTCATTAAAAAGGAAGGAGGATTTGGACACACTAATCTCCATTCCTATAGCAGAGCAGAAGGTATCAAGGATTTCCTTAAAGTTCTGCCACTCCTCAACAATACCCAAACCAAACAGAACGACATCATCTACAAAATGTAAGTGAGTGAGATTCAAACTTGGAGACACTTTAATACCAGAAATAACCTCCGTTCCATGTGCATTAGAGATCAGTAAACTCAAGCTTTCAATAATCAGTATAAAGAGTAGGGGGGAAGGGGGCACCCTATCTGATGCCCCTCGAGACTGGAAAGAATTTTGAAGGTGTCCCATTGACGAGAACAACAAAGTTGGATGACTCCACACATCCCATAATCCAATTCACAAAGGAGCCTAGTATCCCAATCTGAAGGAGAACCAGTCTAAGGAAATCCCAGTTAACCTTGTCAAAGGCTTTCACAAGATCGACTTTTAGCACCATAATCTTTTGTTTTTCAACTTTGATGGAATGGAGAACTTCTTGGACAATGGCAACAAGTTCTATAATCTGCCTATTATGTAAGAACCCAAACTGGTGTTTTGAAATAGCCTTGTCCAATACAATTTTAAGTCTGATAGCTGCCATCTTAGAGATAGTTTTATATATCAAATTGCATAAGGATATGGGTCTGAACTCAGCAAGAGAGGTCGACCTGTCACTCTTGGGAATGAGGGTTATAAAAGTAGCATTGAGAGCACCTATAACCCTACCATCAGTCTTGGAATGTCCAATAGCTTTCATAATATCAAGCCCAACAAGGTCAAAAAAGTGGAGATAGAATTTGACCAACCATCCATCAGGGCCAGGGCTTTTGTCTTTTTTAAAACCCTTGAGTACATATTCAACTTCCTGTAAAGTAAATTCAGACAGAAAGAGCTCTTTTTCCTCCTCCTGTACACAGGAAGGGAAAAGTTTGATAACATTTAGCAGAGCCTCATTATTAGTTTTACCATCATCAGAGAAAAGTTTAGAGAAATGTTGAACACCCAAAGCCTTAAGCTTGGTGTCATCCTCTATAAGTTCCCCATTTTGGTTCTTGAGAGCCCAAATGGATTTTGAATTTCTTCTGGCCAAGGCATAGGAGTGGAAGAATTTAGTATTGGCATCCCCCTCTTGGATCCAATCCACTCTACTTTTGAGCTTTCAAGTAAGGATCTGGTGGGCCAATAAGGATTCCTTCCTAGCTTTTAAGTGTGTGAATAAAGTGGAGTCCTCAGCAGTGAGTATACCAGAGGGATGAGAAGAGAGGAGATCAAGTATGGCCAAGTCAATCTCTTTGGTCTCCTTAGCTCTCAAAGAAATCTTCTTTTTTTCCCAAGTCTTGACCAAGATTTTTAGTCTCTGCAGCTTATAGGCAATATCAAACATGGTGCCAATAGAGGGAATAGGTGAGGACCAGGAAGTAGTCACAAGATCACATAAGTCATATTCAAGGAGCCAAGCTCTATTGAATTTAAAAGGGTAAAGGTGATAGTATAGCTTGAAATTCCACTCAAGACATACCGAGTATTGATCAGATTTTTCAGAGGGATGAGTTCAGGAGTGATAGATTCCAAGAAGTGGAATAAGATGTAAGGAAGCTACAAATTTGTCTAATCTTTTGCTTACACCCTCAGTTCCCACTCTTCCATTCCTCTGGGTAGGACCAAGTGTAGTGGGAGAAAGATCAACCATATTCATAGTATCCAATAATTGAGCAAAGTAAAGAGCTTGGTGATCCAATCTAGCACGGTCACCCCAAAATTCAAGGTCATAGAGAGTAAAGTTTAAGTCATTGGCCAGCATGAGGTTAAGGAAGTTAAAGATACCCCCATTAACTGCTGAGTCCCAAAACAAAGTTCTGTTGGCATAGGGCCCATAGCAATTGATAATGGAAAATACAGAGTCAAGTCCTTTGAATCTAGCATATAAAAGGATGCCAACAAAGGAGTGATATGCTTTACAACGAGTCAGAAGAGGATTCCAAGTAGAGAGGATACCCCTAGAGAGGCCATGTGCATCGAGAGCACAGTATTCCCATCTAGGATTAATTTTAGCAAACAGTCGAAGAGTAGTAAAAGGTGGAGCTTGTAAAAGATGTTAGTTTTGGTGTTAAATGAACACATTTGCAACTCACCAAAACCATTATGTTTTGTGGTGCAAAACAACAAAGCTAATCCTACATGGATTGAAATCTTGTGGTGCAAAAAACCTAATTAAAATTAGTATCTATGTATAAATATGAATATTTAAGACATGTATATGGTATAAAACATTACAAAATAGCAAATAAAACAAAAAACAAAATCATGCCATGTTTATTGTTGAGTCATTATGGATATATTTTTTCAATTATTATTATCATTATTATACTATTAAAAAAACACAACATTGCTACATTTAGCAAGGTTGTGTTTGTATGGGTTATTATAGATGCCATATAAAGTTTAATATAAATGTCACTTGTTATAAAAAAATTATAGAAATAAAATAATTATACTAACAAAATTTCTTGATTAAAATTTTTACTCTTAATAAAAATATTTACATTTATTTTTTCTTATTTAATGGCAAAATCCAAAAATAATTACTAAAACATTTATTTATATTAATTTTTTAATAGATATATATTCATAATGTTAACATAATAATATTATTAAAATAACAATGACAATGTATATCAAGTTGGTTATTTTAATTTACATTAATCCATAATCAAAATTTATGAAGTCACTCTATTATATATAACGAAGAATAATGTTTTTCCAATTTATTTATGAATCACAACCACAAAAAAATAATGAAACACATCTTTTTAATCATTAGTTCCATAAATTACTTTATCATGAGTTAATCAATTTCCATCGTCAACATTTATTTTTTTTAGTTTTTTTAAATATACGAGATATAAAACTCATAATTCATCTTCCATAGTTTAACAGCTAATTTTCAGCCACTAAATCTAGTGCATACCAAAATTGTAAAAGAAAAGCATTAACTTTTAAAAATTACAACGTCAATCTCAATTAAAATTTATAAAGAATTTTAAATAATTAATGTATTATCAAAAAAATGTGAAAGAGGTGTACATTATTATTAATTAAAATTAAAATCTTTGTGTAACAAACCCAATCTCTTCTTTAATATTTTGGGAAATATGGTAAATATTTTAAAAAACATTTTCATTTCAACAACTAAAAACATTAGTCTAAAAGAATTATATGGCATTACAATTAACGTACGTTCCTCATTAATTCTTAAATTCCTACATAGGGAAGTAAATGCATGCTTATTGTAAAAGATTATTCCACGGTCTTATTAAGAAGCACTTATACATATTGTCTATCATTCATTCATGATAACACATCACTATTACTTTAGTTTCTCTTATAACATAACAATTGTATTCTTCATGTGTGTATTTAGCCTTAACTTTTATATGAGATAACATGATCCATAGTTCATTCATTATGTAAAAATAAGAAAGTGAGTATTCTTTAAAACATGCCATAATTATGTAGCATGAACTTGGGTGACTTCACATAAATAAAACACATAAAATACAAAAGTAAGAGAGAGAAACACCAATATACGTGGTTCACCCCAACCAGGGGCTACGTCCACCAAGAATGGTTAATTTTTATTATTATTTTATCCAATAGAGAAGGTTACAAATTTACATACTACTAGTCTACTAGTCTATGATATATACTACTAGTCTACTTCTGTGCATTCTCAAGAGTATGCTACTCATCTCCTAAGTATATGTTACCACACATTGATGCATTGTACATCTATAACAAGAAATTTATATCCTTTGCATCATTAATACCATGAATGAGTATGATCCATACGATATAACATTTCCACGTTTGCAATGAATAGTACCTAGGCGCTGAAAATGTGGCTACAACTTTCCACCCAACCTTAGACTGGTTATGCTCTTACATTGCTCTTACATTTTTCAACATGGATTCCACCCTCAATCTGGGCATCAGATCCACTAGGTAGAAGAGTTAGTAGAATCTTTTGCAAAACTTCCTTAACATGGTAAACCCCCATCTACAACTAAATAATAAGATTAGATCCTTATCTATAAGTTTTATTCCCAACTAATAAACTCAATTCTGATTTAAAAACATAAAGACTATTAATTCTTTCACAGGTAGACATGTTGAAACTAGTGGAATCCTGTGGTGAATTATTGAATTTTCTCGACGTTTCGGGCAGACTAGTTCAGCCCATCTTCAGGAGATATAGTGAAGGTACTCGCCCTAAGTAATAAGTTCGGGCAGACTAGTTCAGCCCATCTTCAGGAGATAAAATGAAGGTACTCACCTTGTCCTTTTTTTACATGAATTTTTTATTTAAATAGTGGAAGATTAAATTCATTTAATAGGTTACTATGTTTAAGGTCGGTTTAATCTAATTCGTTATTATTTTAATTTTAATTAAATTGTGTATTTATATTTTAATTATTATAATATTTTTTTTTGTTAGTTTAAGTATTACAAAATTATTCTAATTTTATTTTATTAGATAGTGTGATAGTATGTTAATAAGTTTATTTTTTTTAATTATTTAGAAATTTTTAGTTTTTTCTTATTTTGAATTGTATAAGTTTTTTAGGGTTTAACTTAAATGAGGGTGGTTTTTAATTTGTATAATCCAAATTTTATTAAGGGTGTAGAAAGTTTTTAAATTTATAAGGGTGTTAATTAATATAATATTAAATTTTTTAATTATCTTATTTAAATTGTATAAATGATTTTAAATTAGATTTATTATTTAAAGTTTTTAGAATTTTATTTACTATAATTTAAGGAATTTTTTATTATGATTTATTTTGCTATAAAGTTTGAATAGGATTTAAATTTGGTTTAAGTATAAGTGATTTGTTATTAATGTTTTACTAATTAGAAATTTATAATTAATTAAAGAGTTTATGAGTTAAAGTTAGGATTTTTTTATTAAAGTGATGATAGGTGTCCAAGATTTACTCAATTTCCACCCATCTTCCCTATTGATGTTTGAGGGTGCTTCTCGATTTCAATAGCTTCTCTGACGCATCTTCGTGTAGTGATCAATCCTGACAATGAACTTTGCGTATTCTATGCTAATATGGTGTTTGGAAGTAACATAGTGCTCAGCTAGTGCAGATTTCTTAGTTTGTTCATGGATAATGTCGGCATTGTGATTTTTAAGTCTCAATTGGATTGAGCAACACGTTTCACCAATATAAACCTTACCACATGTGCAATGGATAGAGTAGACTCCTTTGTTCCTCTTGGGGTCGTCTTGATCTTTAGTGTGGTCAATAAAGCTTTGTAAAGTGTTAAGAGGGGAGAAAGCAACCCTATTTTTTTTCTTTCGTGAGATGTTAGAAATTTTATCAGTAGTTCCTTGTATGTAAGGGAGTTTAAAAGTTTTAGTGACATCTTATTTCTTAATTTTTGGTTTTTTAATTTGTGAATTACTTATAGTCTCTTTAGTTTCCTTAGTGTTACAATCGTTATTTATGAAAACATTAGCCAGATGTTCTAGTTCTTGGTCTAGGTGAGAAGGATCCAAGGTCTGTTTGGCCCTAGTGGCTAGGGTGTTGAGAACAACAATCTTCTGGGCAGGGTGATGATGAGAATATGCGTGGATATATTTGTCCATGTGTGTTTTCTTTCGATACACATGATGTGCTAGTGATCCATCCTCCTTTCTAGAAATAAGGATATCTAAAAATGGGAGTCTCTTATTTTCTTCAGTCTCCATTGTGAATTTAATATGTTCTGATTGGTTATTCACGTGTACAAGGAAATCGTTATGCTTATCTTTTCCATGGGGCTAAATGAAAATTGTGTCATCAATGTACCATCTCCATTGTTTTGGTTTGTGAGAGAAGGAATTGATGGCCTTTTCTTCAAAATGTTCCATGAAAATGTTTTCCACGACTAGGGAAAGTGGGGAGACCATGGCCATGCTGTGATTTTGCTCATAGATATAACCTTGGAAACTAAAGTAGGTAGAAGTGAGGCACACCTTCACCAGGTTGGTTGTTTCTTCATCTGTAAGTTCCTTTATTATGTCAACAAATTCATTAACTGGTATTTTTGTGTAAAGAGAAACCACATCAAAACTTACTATGACATCAGATTCCCTTAAACTTGTAGTCTTGATATTCTATATAAAATGAGATGAGTCTTTGATGAAAGATTGAGAATGACTTACCAACAGTTTGAGTTTTCTTGCAAGTAACCTAGCTATCTCGTAGGATGGTGAGCCGATAGTATTTACAATAGGTCTCAACGGACAACCATCTTTATGTATTTTAGGGAGAATGATAAATGCGTGGTATGACAGGATTCTTAGGAATAATTTTAGTTTTTATATTGTCATCTAGGGATGAGTTTTGGATATATTTTTTTATTTCCTTTATGATATTATTGCTAGGTTATTTGGCCATCTTCTTGTAGCTACCGCTTGAGAGATGCTCAATCATCTTTGTGTGGCAGTCTTTGGCACTTAAGATGACCGTAGCATTTCCCTTATCTGCTTTCAGAATCATGATATCCATATTATTTTTTAGTTTTTTAAGTGCTAATGATTCCTTTCCGGTGATGTTAGTTTTAGGTCATTTCTCCTTTCTTAGAGAAAGTGCACAGTCCTGTCGCACTTCCTCAGCTTCATCATCGAGAATATAAATAATGGCGTCTTCGATTCTGTAGATGATGTCTTCATGTGGGATAGAATATGGGGCCACAACAACGTTCAAGTCGCGTTCCAATATATCAATGGATGCATCGTCAAGTTTTATTCCTGAGAGGTTGACCATGTTCACGTTGGATTTTATCATGTTCCCTTCACATCTGTTACTTTTACAACCATTTGTGTGCATAACGTTAAAATTTTTAGCTTGCCTTGTAGTGTCTTTAATAAAGTTAGCATTGGATTTATCCAGGAGACAGGACGTAATCCTGATCCAAAGATCGAATCGAATGACGTTGGCTGGGTTTAGATGCAGACGCAGACAACCCGTGGACAACATGTTCAAAATATTTCATTTATATTTGATTTCACGCTTCATTAATGACGTACCATTTCTACAGAATATATTGCTATTCTTGGTCTAGTTTAAATGGTGTTTAATAATTAAGTGTTTGGGAAGGATGTCACAGTATTTGCAACGTTTTACAAATGTTAGGTCATCTAGACAATGGGCAATCTTGGTTCATTTCCTTTCAAAAAGTAGTACCTCATCCAGCTTATCCCTTCCATACAGAGACAAGATAATATTATTAATTCTTTCACAGGTATACATGTTGAAACTTGTCGAATCTTGTGGTGAATTATTGAATTTTCTCGAGCTTTCGGGAAAACTAGTTTAGCCCATCTTCAGGAGATACAGTGAAGGTACAACATCCACAATCATAAAAAAAATATTATAAAATTTATGATGTAATATAAATTTATCATATTAAACCTTTATATCCATAACTATGATATGGAGGTACTGCTTTAATCATTTCCACTTGGTTCACAAAATAAGTAATCATATTAAATTAGCATAACATGTGTATAATCATAAATACTTTTTTCACATATTCTAAAACATTTTCTAGTCAAAATCATTACCAATGCACAAAGAAACAACCCTTTTATCACAATTGTCACACAAGGATTCCCATCAGATATAAATTTGCATCCATTGCTTCATCATAAAAACAAAATAATAGTCCCACACATACCTCTTGTATGGCATTGTTGTTCCAAGCATTTCTTAGCTAAAGCTTTTTCTACAATTTTTTAGCATATATAAACATGAGGGCCATCTCCTCATGGAAATACTAGTTCATGTGTAGGAATCCTCAACCTGTATATATAATATTCATCTGGTATAAGGATGATACCCTTCATCGACCTTTTTTACAACTCTTAGGCGTATCTCCTACATACAACCTAGAAGCCCACATATCTCGGATCCTGAAATCTCAACATCACAAAAGATATCACTACAGAACTTAACACCTCACTTGGGTGTTGTCTGGTAGTTCTGCTTAAGAGCCTAACTGGTGGCTCTTTGCCTAGGACTTTAATATCATAGAGCGCTCAACAGAGTCTAACACCTCACAAGGGTGCTCACTGGAAAATTTGTACTAACTTATCAAAAAAAAAAGAGCCTAACACCTCTCGAGTGTGCTCCATTAAAACTCTACTTAATTCATAAGCTTTTACAATATTAGAAGTTTTTCCTTTGCTCGGAAAATGTTTCAATTTGTTTATTCTAAAAATTAAGTCTCAGTTTCAAGTCTTATTACTTCTTGCAATTATGCATAATGAGACTAAACAATTTAGGTGTTCTAGAGCCGACACACTCAACACCAAACTTAGTTTCTCTTGCTTAATCACATGGTTTCAATATCCAATTTTCTTCTTCCTCTTCATGAGTTGGTTAATCCTATAATATTTGTTTAGTGTAGAAAATGTTTCTTAGAAGTTAGAGCCTTATAACCCAGGGTGCCCCCCGTGGTGAGCTCAAAAGTTTCATAACTCTTTATCCGATTAGACTTTAGTTGCATTTCTTTTTGTTTTATTACAGGTTTCCGAAATATTCATATTTAGTTCTTCAATTATTGTCTTATTGGATCTGCTATAATTCATTACCTGCAATAATTTCAAGGCGTTGTCAGCCATAATGACAAATATTTAATAGTTTTCCAGAAAGAAATATTGAATACATGAAATATCATAATCATCACGCAATCCTCCAAATCCTACCAGCTTCACATCAAATCAATCTTTTAATAATCTGAACATTCTCAATGTTCCCGATCTCATTGGCTAATCACCATATCAACATCGTAATTCAATAATCTTGTTGCTTCAGAGTTTATCCACTCAACATCAATACATTTTAATCTAGGTATTCCAAGACTTAATTAACATCATTACACACCCAAAATGTTTAATCAAAACATTATCACTTTGCATAACTTGATACTTCTAGCTTCTATGCATGTACAAACTATGTCAAAATCTATATGAATCACTTGGCTCATCACAAATATGCCATATACACAACTAATTATTCTAAAAATGCTACTATTTCCATACTTAAATACTTCAATATAAATTTTCAAAACTTCTTACAAAGTATATTCTCGGAATATCAAGTTATCTAAACTATGTTTTCCCTAAATGCAATTGTTTTATTAAATCATAACATTTTACTAACCTTTCATAATAATTAAGGAATTCATTTTGATTCTAGATGTTACCTTTTTCCATCATATAATTAGTCTTTTTATTTCGATTATCTCATAGATTCCCATTCTGTGGTGCTTCTTGCAACCTTGAATACCTGCATACTTACTCTCAATTTCTATCCAGAAAGTATTTGCATCATAAAGTTATAAACCAAATTATATAATAACAAGATCCTATTTTGATGCTCATAAAATCTTGATGCAACAAAATATCAATGGATTATTTCCTCGAAAACTTAGTCATAACTACACTTACATGAACCTTTTACTGATGTGCACCTTAAGAACATTTCGTTCCTTACTTTCTAATAACTTGGATTTACATTAAACTTTTAGTATTTCCACTACTTTATTTCAACATGCCTCTATTCATCATCCTTGACTTGGTACATTAGCACCATGCAATTAACCTTTCTAGTATTTTCTAATGTAATTGTAAGCAAGACATAGAATTAGATATACCAAAAAGTTTCTTCTTAGATGCATTTAAACACTCAAGAAATATCGAGTGCACAATCTAACGTAATGATTTATCTTTATGCAAAATCCATGTGCAATTGTCATAATCTACATGAAATCAAGGTCATGTCCTTATATTCTAACTTTTCATGTCGATAGTTCAATTTTAGTTACTTCTACTTGCATATGTTACTCATTAACTTTCTCTTTCAATATGTCAATCATAGCATTTACCTTACTTTCCACAAGCTTCAATACCGATGAAATTGTTTAAGCAATTACTAGTTTAACTACATCATGTATCCATTAGTAATTTATCATAGATAAACTCACTATGCATTGAGCTCTTCTAGCCAAAAAATTCAATGAGTTAGATATAAACTTGCACGTTATGCATCAAAATAACATAAGTATGTCCTTACATACGTACACCAATTAAAGCTATTGTTAGCATGGTAATGTATTCATTTTCTAAGTTAACAAATATTTACAATATAATGAAATCAAACATATTACTTTGTTGAGATTTAGACTACACGTCACTCCCCATGCATATATTTTTCTTTTCAGTTTATGCAGCCACCTTAATGCATTCAAGCACATGAGTCTAAGCATACTTGTTCATGTAGTTGATGATCATACCATTAAACCAATATCCTTCAAACAACATACATTCCAATTAGTAATCATAAAATATTGTATTTTCAAGAATCAATTCTTCAAAAAGTGCATAGCATACCTGTATGCAAGCGAGTCCATTAGGTCCTAGTGTTGTAAACCTTATGTGGTACCATTTGTAACAAACACAATCTCCTCTTTAACATTTTGGGAAATGAGATAAACATTTTTAAAATCACTTTCATTTCAATGACCAAAAACTTTAGTCTCAAAGAATTACATGGAATTACAATTAAAGTACATTCCCCATCAATTCTTAAATTCCTACATAGGAAAGTAAATGTATGCTTATTGTAAAAGATTATGGCATGGTCTTACTAACAAGCACTTATACATATTGTCTATCATTCATTCATGATAACACAACACTATTACTTTAGTTTCTCTTATAACATAACAATCGTATTCTTCATGTGTGTAAAGCCTTAACTTTTATATGAGATAACATGATCCATAGTTCATTCAATATGTAGAAATAAGAAAGTGAGTATTCTTTAAAACATGCCAGAATTATGGAGCATGAACTTGGTTGACTTCACAGAAATAAAACACATAAAATACAAAAGTAAGAGAGAGAAACACCAATATACGTGGTTCACCCCAACCAAGGGCTATGTCCACCAAGAATGGTTAGTATTTTTATTATTTTATCCAATAGAGAATGTTACAATTCTGCATACTACTAGTATACTAGTCTATGATATATACTACTAGTCTACTTCTGTGCATTCTCAAGTGCATCTTACTCATCTCCTAAGTATATGTTACCTCACATTGATGCATTATACATTTATAATAACACGTTTATCTATTTTGCATCATTAATACCATGAATGAGTATGATCCATATGATATGATATAACATTTCCATTTTTACAATGAATAATACCTAGGGGATGAAAGTGTGGCTACAACTTTCCACCCAACCTTAAACTGGTTATACTCTTATATTTCTCTTACATTTTTCAACATGGCTGCCACCCTCAATTTGGGCATCAAATCCACTAAGTACAAGAGTTAGTTGAATATTTTGCAAAGATTCCTTAACATGGTAAACCCCATCTACAACTAAATAATAAGATTATATCCTTATCTCTAAGTTTTATTCCAACTAAGAAACTCAATTCTTATTTAAAAACATAAATATTATTATTCAAATATTTGAAATTGAATCCTTGAATATGAAAACACAACTTCCAACCTTTAATATTATAAAACCAAATCTTTACAATTAAATGAGAAAGAGGTTTGACTCACGTAATTGAGACCAATCTACTTTTATAATGATCTCATAACATGGAGTGACTCCCTTAGCATAGGCCGCTCCTTTCACTTAAAAAAACATACCCCATTCACTTTATAAAGTATTACTAATATTTATATGAGTATGAATGTATTTTCCATTAATATATATATATATATATATATATATATATATATATATATTAACCAACATTAATAATATATCTCTTCACATAACAATATTATTAAGTTTTATTATGGAGTTACTTCTCCGATACTTCTCCCAAGATAGAGTTTTCCCTCTTCTTTTCCCAAGGGGTATTAGTTATAAAGTGAAACAAACTCTCCCCCACAACCTTGTACTCATATAATTATTAGTTATAAAGTGAAACAAACTCTCCCCCACAACCTTGTACTCATATAATTACGTTGAAGTAGTTTTTCCTATGGAGACGCAGTCTCAGAAGATTCCTCATCTCCATGTACATTAACAAATCGACAAGTGACATGACAGATTAGCGAATGGAGCCTGGACAACTGTTGTGTCTCGATTTCAAAAGAAATTATTTCCATGCTGATCAAATCGCATGATGGATTTTTTTTTTGTTTTTTTTACTCCAGTTTAGTTGGGTCCCCGATTCTGTAGTCTCAATTCGGGAACTTCTGTCCCACAAACCGCAGGTGTCCTCTGTGTTACGGCCGGTGCTATAGGTGAATGGATTGATGGATTGATTTCCAATTGCGGATCATTCTTTGCATTTGTTGTTTAGTGTGTTTTCCTGACAGGTTGCATGCATCTTTTCACTACACTTCTATATGTTTTCCTAAATGATATAGGATTTTACTGTCCTTTCCTGCAGTATATTTCTATCGATTCGGTAGAGTCCTTGCTAAGACTTTACACCGACGATTTTGTGAAAGTTTCCGTCTAGCATTTTTTGTGGCTTTAGCCTAAGGTATTCTGGATGAGTTTTCTGCGTTTAGGCTCACAATTTGTGGGGTCATTTCTGTTGAGGTTTCGTTTCACTGGTGCTTCATTCAATTGAATACACTTTACCCATGTCCCTTCATCCACTGGCATTTATGTTTCATCAATGCATTCTTGCTCAATTAATGCAAGAAATCTTGTCATATGATTCAGACATGGGCCAATATCTTCATTTTTTCTCACCTTATGGCGATCTTCAAAATCTTGTTACAATACTGCATTTACCGCATTTGCTATTGCACCGCCTCTGCTTTGCACATATAAACAGACCTTCAAGTAACGACTATTTCTTACTGTTTGCTTCACACATATTGATTTTGCTTTGCTTCATTTACACTAGAGAGTTTCCAACAAAAGTTTTCGTACCTTCTTAAATTTGTAGGTATTCCTTTAGTTTGCTTAAATGTTTTGAATATTCATTTAGTCTAGTTTTGAGATGGTCAAACACCTTTGCTTTGTTTTGACTGTGATTGCTCATGTGTTGCAAAATTACTGACTTGTATTGGTTATGTGGCTTCATAATAGTGTAATACTCATGCTATGTCAATAAAATGATATGTATTAGATTTTATGATGGAGTTTTTTTAGGTAAGGAGTTTAGCGTAAAACCTGCAAGGCTACTATAACAATGGTCGCTTCCGGTTTCCCCGATTTCCAAATTTCGTCAATGGGAATTCCGTATTTTTAGTTTATCTTGCCAATTTCCTCTTTCCACTTTGGAGAATGCAGAAATCAGAATTTACATTTTCTAATATAAGTTTCTGTGCTTTTCTGACTTTCGCTTTCCACCGTGCGTGATGCGGAAACCAGAAAAGTCTGTGGTAGTTATTTTTTCGGAGGGTAGAAATCGTACTTTTTCATGCTATGTCGATAAAATGATTGGTATCTTATTTTATGATGGAGCTGTTTTAGGTAAGGAATTCGGCATAAAACCTACAAGGCTACTATATCAGTGGTCGTTTCCGATTTCCGCGTTCTGCTTTCCAAGGTAGGAAAGCTGAAGAAGTTGTTTATGTAAATAGAACCTGGGTAGCAGTTCCACATTCTAATTTCCGCAACAAGGAACGGGGGACATGTATTCCTGATTTCCAATTTTCGTCAATGTGATTTCTAAATTTTTAGTTTATCTTGCCGATTTCCGCTTTCCACTTTGGAGAATGCGAAAATCAGAATTTACATTTTCGAATATAAGTTTCCATTGTTTTGAACTTCCGCTTTCTGCCGTGCATAATACCAGAGTCAATTTTCTCTGAAGCCTCTATCTGCAAAATATCGGAGTCAATTTTCTCCAAAAAAAAATGAATGAAGAATCAATTCCGCTTCCCTCTTTCCGCATTAGAAAGCGGAAAGCAGAAAGGTAAATTGGTATTTTGGAATTTGGAATTTGATATTTGGTATATTGTTGTAGGTACAACACATCCCATCCTTTATCCAAAACATGAGAACCCCAATGTTACATGCAAGGTAATATTTTTGAATCCTTCAAGTCGTTTTGGGGGTTCCCATAATATTTATCATGGTTTCTATGATTTAACTTAGTTCAATTCTTTGAATTTTTGTGTGTTTTGAATGCCTTTGGTGGATTGTGGAAAACTATTTTTTTTCAAAGAATTATGTCCATCCCACATTCTGCATCTCGCATCCCGCAACCCGCAATGTGGATTGTGGGATCTTGAAGTTTATAATTTGTCAACTTTTTAGTCCCGCAAATTGTGATTTATTTTGTGATTTTTGTTGCGTTTTTTTGCAACCTGCAATTTGCGGGATGCAGATTGCGGGAGAGATTGAACAAAACTTCAGTACTTTTGTCATCTTGCATCCCACATCCTGCAATTACGGAATGCGGATTGTGGGATAGTTAATAAAATTTAGATCTCGCGATAAGATCCCGCATCTCGTGAGGTTTAATCTCGACCATTCATTTGTCTTAATCTTACGGTCCTAACTGACCCCGTAAAATCTATATATAGATCGGTCTTTTATGATTTTTTTACCATTTTTACTGATGCAAATTACTGTGTTGCATGAATTTTCTTTGCGTTTTTACCAGGCAACATCATCACAATCCAATCTGATTATAGGTTAGTGTCATATTCGTTTTCATCATTCAAATTGATTACTGTATTTTTGTTTGAATTGGTTTTGATTTTTTGTTTAAGCATTTAAATAGAGTGTTTTCGGTTCCCAAAAATGTCCCGAATTACCCGATGCAAAAACCTTCAAAGAGACATGCTGACCAAGGACCCAAACTTTGGCATCTTCTCTGAGACTAGTGGCAAAGTCACTGAAACCTATCAAATTGATTGGTCTAGGATATATTCCATTTTCAACAACGATGACTTCTCAGACATACAGGAATACCGATTTTACCTTTTTGCTTTCCCTTTCCGCTTTCCAATGCGGAAAGGAGAAAGGTAAATTGATAAATCAATTATCAATTTACCTTTTTGGAATACATAAACTCTACCTTGGGGATATATTCTTTGGATTTTGGTTTTCGATATTTGGTATATATACGTATTAGTATTTCTGAATTTCTGAAAGCAGAAAGGTAAATTGATAAATTCATTATCAATTTACGTTTCCACCTTCTGATTTCTAAGGTAGCAAAGCTGAAGAAGTTGTTTATGCAAATAGAACTTGGGTAGCGCTTCTGCTTTCTGCTTTTCGTAGTAAGGAATGGGGGAAATGTATTCCCAATTTCCAACTTGCGTCAATACAAATTCCAAATTTTTAATTTATATAGTCGGTTTCCGCTTTCCACTTTGGAGAATGCGGAAATCGGAATTTACATTTTCGAATATAAGTTTTGGTGCTTTCCAACTTCCACTTTCCAAATTACGGAAGTCGGTTTAAATATATTACCCTTATTTTTCTTAAACGAACAGTTTTAGCTTTCCCCAGGATAGAGTTTCCGCAAAGCGGAATGTAGAAAGGTAAATTGATAAATTGATTATCAGTTTATCTTTCCGCTTTCCTCTTTCGTCATTAGAAAGCGGAATGGGGAAAGGTGAATTGATAAATTGATAAATTAATTATCAATTGATAGATTGACTATCTTTCCGCTTTCTGAATTACGAAAGTCGGTTTAAATATATTACGCTTATTTTTCTTAAACGAACAATTGCATCTTTCCCCAGGATAGAGTTTCCGCAAAGCGGAATGCAGAAAGGTAAATTGATAAACTGATTATTAGTATATCTTTCTGCTTTCCTCTTTCGGCATTGGAAAAAAGAATGGGGAAATGTAAATTGATAAATTGATTATCAATTTACCTTTCTGCTTCCCATTTTCCGCATTGAAAATCGCAATGTGGAAAGGTAAATTGATTATTAGTTTATCTTTCATCTTTCCTCTTTCAACATTGGAAAGCAGAATGTGGAAAGGTAAATTGATAAATTGATTATCAATTTACCTTTCCGCTTTCTGCTTTCCGCATTGGAAATTGGAATGCGGAAAGGTAAATTGATAAATTGATAATGAATAACAATAACCAGATTCATGAAATATGTTCATGCGTAAAAGAATTGTTATCATATATGCATTTTATTTGTTGTCATTCGATCACATGAATATGTTACATTGCAATTTTGTTTTTTGTTCATACCCTCTTTGATTTCACAGGAAAATATAACCATCACTCTATGGAGACTATGCTAACTGAAGATTCTATTTCACTCCTGCTACACGGTGTTGTTGACCTTTTCCTGCTGGTACAGGTGTCCTCATTAAACCAAGTGAACTCACTCAACTCATCATCTATTCGGTTCTGAGTATCTATCTCGGACGGGCTTCACAGGCCCGAGCTATTGCTTCCAACTATATATAGTAGTCTTGTAGAAACTGGACAACTAAAAGAAGGATCTATAATCAAAGTTACCAAATGTACATGCAACTTTGCACATAGTGTAACGTATGTTTAATTTCCTTGTTGTCTTTCTAAACTTAGTCAATTTCATAATGTTCATGCATCCAACGTTTTCTATCCCATTGAACTCTAACATACTTCTTCTCACAGGATTATCGCATTGCTTGCACTCGAAGTTGTCACAGTGGAAACAATTATTGGAGATCCTGCACCTTACCACTTACCTACATCTTCTCCCTCACAGAGTTGTTCCTCTGCTCTAGTGAATCCTAGCTCAGTAGATGAAAACCCTGCCTTAGCTTCATTAACTATTCCATTCACATCACTCTCCTCTTCTAGCAAAGTTTGGAACATTCAAGGTCGAGTTATTTCCAAGACAAAGCTACATGAATATGGAAACCAATGAGGGTCTGGAAAAATCTTTGGATTTGACATTGGTAATGCTTCACATGATGAAATACATATATCTACATTCAATGAATTGGAACTCTCTTTGTATGACCAAATGAAAATAGGAATAGTGTACATAGTATCAAATGGCACAGTGAAAGCATCCAATCCAATTTTCAACCATTTGAAAATCCATAATGAGATTTTCCTAGGCTCCTCCTCAACCATCCAACCATGCTTAAATGAATACGCCTTAATACATTTTTATTGCTTTAACTTTAAAACTATTCAAGATATACAAACTATACCCATCAATTCCATGGTGGACCTTGTTGGCCTTGTCATTTCAGTTTCTCCTACATCCACAATATGAAAACGAGATGGTGTTGATACTGTTAGGTGCACTATTGGACTCCGTGACATGTCAGTATATAGTATTGACATAACACTTTGGGGAGAACATTGTCAAATTGAAGGATCTGAGCTTTCCAACCTACGTGATTTAGCTACGCCTCCAGCTGTAGCAATCAAAGGAGGTCGTGTTAGATATTTCAATGGAAAAACTATTGGAACTACTTCCAACACTACTGTTTTTATAAACCCAAAAATTGAAGACACTTCAGTTCTCCAAAAATGGTTTCATGACAATGGATTTCGTTTAGCATCACCATCTTTGAGCCGAAAGTTCAATGCCTCTCAATCTGGTTCTCGTAAATTCATTACCATCAATGATCTACAAACTCTTCAGGCATCTGAAAAACTTGTTTGGTACTCTCTTGTAGCAACCATCACAATTGTTAACATGGATGACTTTTATTTCCTTGCATTCCCTTTTTTTGTTGACGGAATACAATGCATGAAAAAGATTGCCCACAAAGTTGGAGACATTTG
This sequence comes from Pseudotsuga menziesii, assembly GCA_001517045.1. Lineage (NCBI taxonomy): Eukaryota > Viridiplantae > Streptophyta > Pinopsida > Pinales > Pinaceae > Pseudotsuga > Pseudotsuga menziesii. The sequence continues at coordinate 68,506 of LPNX010465058.1, read as the reverse complement.
GCATTGTGCTAAATGTGATGGAGAGTTTCTTGATTGTGACTACTGATATATACTAAAGGTTGACTTGGAAGATATCACTGGATACCTTCATGGTGTGATATATTTTGATGATGCTGCAAACCAGGTTATGGGAATTTTTGCAAAAGATCTATCTCTTAGGCTCAACTGAAACAACATCAATTGATGAAATAGTCCAGAGGATCTGCAAAAAAAATTGCTTCTTACTCTCTCAGTTAGAACAAAAACCTTATGTGGAGTTGCATGCCTAAAAGTTGTAATTCTCATGGTTGAAAACACATAAACGACAATTTTAGATGGACACATAAATATATAAGTTTTTTCAACTTTATACTTAACCATTCTTCATTGTTTATAATGAATTTTTTCAATTCTCAATTTTAACTCCTTGTTTCATTGTTCAACATAGCAGGGTATTTTTTTAACTCTCTTATAGCACCACTTTCTTGCAGTTTCATACATGTATGTTGTCTATTTTACTATTATAGTCATTTGTAGAAATAGATAAATTTTAACAGAATAAACTCTTTAAAATTTTATCAGTTACATTAAACCGATAACAGTGGGAAACCAAGGTTATGAATCAGTGCACTCATTGATTGCAAATAACTAATAGTAATATTGATCCATCTGAAACCGGAAAAATCATAATCTGTTAAAGAAAATTAATCAAATAAAGAACAAGAGATATGAAATAATATTTGGTTGTATTAAATCAAGTTTGCAAAATATTACGAAAACCTCAAGTAAACAGAGGTATCTCCAATCTCTTGTCCAGATATTTTCCCTTCCAAAAGGTTCCTAATACATCTGAAGTATACCCCTTAAATAATTATTACAGGTAATAGATCTCCATCAAACTGGGATCGTAAAAACCCAAATAAAGCTAATAACCTAGAATATCACGCCATATGTTCCAAATCTCCAACAGTTATGCTATGTTGGGATAATTGGCTGATTCAAAACCAAGTTGAGCATCACATCTATAGGTCTCTATTTCATTATTAGCCAACTTGTGCCAAATGCGGAGGTAAATATGGATCCTGCCCTCAAGGGAAAGAGGTTGTCGGATTAACTGATCCACGTCTTCAATAGTGATATGATCAAGTGCCTGGATTTTCTCCTTCGCTTCATCTCGTCAGCTTTCGACCTGTTCGATCATCAGTTTTGGCGGATAGGCGTTCTCGATAAGATTCACTGTGGGGAAACACAATGTTTCCATGATACCATCTACAACATACCACCTTCTTCCACAAACAGCCTGTGCCTTTTTAATAGTATCCTCAATCGTCTCATTTAGGTTGAGCCAAGCCTGCAGTATAGTTCTCACCTTTTTTCAGCTGAAAGCTGCATAGGATGGTAATGTTTTCTAGATTTTCCTTCATATATCTTTGCCAATCTAAAAGAGCATCATAAGCTTTGGAATATTTCTCTCTCTTTTCAAGCTGTTCTTCAAGAACAACAAACATCTGACCAAAATCAATGTGGGTTTCGTAAATATCATTCATAGTCTGGAACAATTCCGTTATTAAATCGTAATGCTCCTGATTTGTTTTAATAGCCAATTCTTTGAATTCTTGTTGTGAAAACCTAGAGAAAAAAGATGAAGTTGCACTTGCAGTTGCATCTTCACATTGCTTCTCAAAAAAGGCTATCCTCTGCATCAAGGTAGCATTAGCAGTCTTCTCATACTTCAACTCATCCTGAAGGGAAACATTCTTTAGATGTACTTCATTGTATTTGTCTTGAGATGCCTTCATAAGATTTGCAATATGAGCTTCATGCTCTCTTTTGTTTTGTTTCAGCTCTTCCTTCAGTTTTCTTATCTCTTCTTTTCTTCTATCAAATTCTCTGTTTAGTGTATTCACATCATGAAAATTTGCACCTGTGAATGCTCCCAAAGCAGCAACAGTATCTGCATCATCTAATTGTGGATCACCAGACTACTAAGTCCAAACAGTTTGGTTAGAGAGAGATGTATCCATATCACCTTGATATTTGCTTCTCTGTTTTCCATTCTTAGCCACTGCTTTATTAGACTTACTATAATGATAGTCTCCAAGAGAAATTACAATATCCTCATTAAACTCATCTCTTGACTCTGTAGTAGAAGAGGTTCCAACCACCGTGGAAACCAAAGTGGATGTCTGAGTTACAATGGGGTATGGCATAGGAAAAGTAATGTGAGTAGTAGGTGATGGACAAGGAGAGTCTGTCACTACAACTGCTTTAGAAGTTGAAGAGATAATTGGAATGGTGGCAGTTTCAGGGATTGGAACAGGAATGTTGACAACTATAAATGATAATGAAGACACGAAGCTGATGATGTGGTAAAGTAAATGAGGGTATGTGCAAAGGGATCTTGGAAATTGGGGTTTCCTCAGCAGTTCCAGCCACCATGGAAACCAAAGAGGATCATTGAGTTACAATGGGGAAAGGCATATGCAAATTAATGTGAGTAGCACATGATGGAGAAGGAGAGTCTGTCACTACAGCTGCTTCAAAAGTTGAAGAGATAATTGGAATGGTGGTAGTTTCAGGGATTGGAACAGGAATGCTGACAGATGGAAATGATGGTGAATACATGAAGACCTTCTCAGAAGATTATGATGATGGTAAATTAAATGAGGGTATGTGTAGAGGGATATTGAAAATTGGGGTTTCCTCAACAGTAAAATGCAACATGGGAGTTTGAAATGAATGGGGTATCATAAAAGTAGATGTAGAAGTTGTAGTGTGGTAAAGTTAAGACAATGAGGGAGGTATGGTAGCTCCAACAGGAAAGGTAGAGAGAGCTTTGATGGATGAAAGGAGTAGTGCTGAAGATGAGGAGCTAGGCATAGAATTCGATTGCAGAATGTTGGAAACATGGATGGAAACCTTATTACCATGACCAAACAAAAATGCTTGCAACTGGTCATCCACTTCTTCCAAAACAGGCACAGGAGAAATTTCTTCTTCTTCAACATCAGAATCAGTTAAATTGATAGTAGTAACTGTAGAGGAAGAAACTTGGGTCTTCTGTCTTTTGAATAGCTTCTCTTCAAGTGCATCATCAAAATTTTGAGTAACCGCAGCAACTGTATGAATATTAGCAACATGATGAACAAATGCGTCTACCTGAGTATCTAAAACAAAAGTAATCATACTTAACCTTTGTTTGAACTGCTGGGAAGTATGCATCAAATTTTTCATCTGCTGGGAAACATTTTCCTCTGGATGATCTTCCACGATACCTTTAGATTTATCCTCAGCTGAACCTGTCACCACTGATGGAACTTTGGTTAGTTGGCCTTCCTTTTCTTCATTGTTCTTTCTTACCTTTTCCAGCAGATCCAATTCTAATTCCCTGTAGCTCCGGATCCTATCTCTGAGCTCCTTCTGATAATGTAGGATAAGACTATGTTCTTCTTTACTTTTGGCCCTATCCAAAACCTCAGGAAAGGTATCTACTCCGCTTTAGATAGAGTCATCAGGGATATCTTCATGAATAAAACCACCCTTGATATGGTTCTTCTTGAAGCGATCATGAAGGAACCCTTTGGGATCATGCTGTCTCTTACTAGCAGAGCCAAGTTTCAATGAAACTATGTGTTCACTTAACTCTGCATCCCAAGTTGAGTTTGGGATGTCCAATGACCTGAGATATAAAGGGAATTTAGGCCAACCTTTTCTCTTAGGTCTAATGAGTCTCTTGTAAACCCCTTCGGTGACAGTCTGGAAAGACACCTCCTCAAGGACTAACCTGTCAGGGACAACCTTGGGAAACATGTGAACATCAATGCTACCAAAAATTCTGAAATATGCAAAGGAATCACCAACATACCAATCACCCATTGTAGCAATGAGATTCTTGGCCTCAGTGGAAAAGGTGGGAGCCTCCTGTTTGAAGATTAGGAAATAAATGTGGCCAAGGAAGTTTTCACAGATGTCATAGAACTTGGGTATGTAATTGATATCCCACAACGCTACATGGTAGATAGGCACTGGAGGTTTCGATAAAGTCTAGTTCCATCCCAAATTGGGATAATGGAACTCAGTACAAAATACGTCAATAATGAAGGCTGAAAAGAAGAAATTTGGTTTCTTCCTAGTAGTGGCCTTTTGATATTCCTAGATGACCGTTCTAAGCTCTAGAGACAAAATAGAAGCCTATGGGAAGGATTCTCCTATGGTCAGGACATGATGAGATATTGGAGCGCATTCAGCTTTGAAAAAGGAGCAATTGGGGAGACCGTAAAGTCTACATAGCATGGCTTCTAGCAGAGAGTATGGTTCCCTAAACCAAGAAACGGGGTAAAGGTCATCATTCCTCTGAGAGAACTTACATGATTTGCTCATCTAGGATTTTAACATTTTGTCGAAATTAAACCTGGACTTAGAATCTTTGGCAAAATCAACGTCGAGGGGCTTTCTAGCCGGTTTAAGACCATAGGCTTTGACAAAGACATTGGTGCAGAAATTCATGAGTTGTGACCCTGCACTGTATTTGAAAGAGCAGTCTTTAGGGTTTGCATGTTCAATCATCCATTTAACCGCGTCATTATAAGGAAGGATAGCAGGCCTGGAAGCAATGGCACAGATTCCAGAGTCTTTAATTCTTTGATAGGTCGGTCGGTCTTCTTGTATGTCTGAGAAGTCATCATTGTCGAAAATGGAATATATCCTAGACCAATCAATTTGATAGGTTTCAATGACTCTGCCACTGGTATCATAAAATATCCCAAAGTTTGGATCCTTGGTTAGCATGTCTCTTTGAAGGTTTTTGCATCGGGTAATTCGGGACATTTTTGGGAACCGAAAACACTCTGTTTAAATGCATAAACAAAAAATCAAAACTAATTCAAACAAAATTACAGTAATCAATTTGAATGATGAAAACGACTACGACACTAACCTGTAATCATATTGGACTTTGACGATGTTTCCTGGTAAGATTGCAAAGAAAATTCACGCAGCATAGTAATTCATAGTAGTAAAAATGGTAAAGAAATCGTAAAAGACCGATCTATATATAGATTTTACGGGGTTAGTTAGGACCGTAGGATTAAGATAAATGAGCGGTCGAGATTAAACCTCGTGGGATGCAGGATCTTATCGCGAGATCTAAATTTTATTAACTATCCCGTAATCTGCATCCCGCAAATTGTGGAATATGGGATGTGGGATGACAAAACTTCTAAATTTTTGTTCAATATCTCCCACAATCCACATCTTGCAAATTGCGGGTTGTGGGAACACGCAACAAAAATCACAAAATAAATCACGATTTGTGGGATAAAAAAGTTGACAAATTATAAACTTCAAGATCCCGCAATCCACATTGCAGGTTGCGGGATGTGGGATGCGGAATGCAGGATGGACATAATTATTTGAAAAAAATAGTTTTCCGCAATCCACCAAAGGCATTCAAAACACGCAAAAATTCAAAGAATTCAACTAAGTTAAATCATAGAAACCATGATAAATATTATGGGAACCCCCAAAATGACTTGAAGGATTCAGAAATATTACCTTGCATGTAACATTGGGGTTCTCATGTTTTTGATAAAGGATGGGATCTGTTGTACCTACAACAATATACCAAATATCAAATTCCAAAATCCAAATAATATATGCCCAAGGTAGACTTTCCACAATCTGAAAAAGTAAATTGATAATCAATCTTTCATTTTCCGCTTTCCCTTTCCACTTTCCAATGCGGAAATTAGAAAGGTAAATTCATAATTTCATTATCAATTATCGATTTACCTTTTCTCTTTCCCTTTCCGCGGATTAGGTTTTTTCAATATTTATTCTTAGAGCCAGTAGAGCTCGATATTACAAGAATCCAAGGAGTAACTCATAATTTCACATAAATTTGACTAGGTTCTATTGCACTATACACTTGGTTTTATGTAATGAGTAACACCTACTCGTTAATACAAGGTACTATATAATAAGTCTGTGGAATAACTCCACCTACGTCAAATACTATTGGAAGAGTATCATACATCTACATAGCACCAATGATCCCGTGCAATCTGGGTTCATCTGCACAGACATAATGTGATGTCGAAATGAAAAAGTAAGGGGTGAAATGGAAATCGAAAAGGTAAATTGATAAATTGATTATCAATTTACCTTTTCACTTCGAAAATCCGGATACTGTTCTAAAATTCTGTTGTTTCAATGTTGAAAGGTTAGCTTTCAACATAATTGCAGAAAAATATATACGAAATTGAATTTTTCTAATAACTTACTACGTAAGAGTTACTCTTTTTTTTTCATATATACTTTCTCACACTACACGTTTTTCTTCTATATTGATATTTTCTTACAATTATGAAGCTAGCACTTGAAAAACAAAATTTACTCCCATTATATTATTTTAAGCTACATTCTTACTTCCCCATATGCAATGAATTAACATTTGTTTTTTATATTTTGCCTTATATAGTTTGCAATTAATACATATAGAAAATGTGTCGCTGCCAACAATCAAAGCTTCTAGGTGTTTAACAAGTTTAGAATTTTCTTGTAGGAATTATGCCAAACCGTGACAATGAACAAGGCAATGCACGAAGAAGAGTTTTATATGCACAAAACATAGATAAAAACAACAAGAAACAACATCTTCTTTACAGGGTTCCTTGTCTACTTGTGGATATATATTCTTCAATTTCTCTTACGGAACCTGTCGACATAGCTTCACTTCCATATCCTGTGGCAAATCCATTGAACAACCACCTCAATGATGCACATCAATTTTTTCATAAAAAAATGGACCAAGTAGTTGATATGAATGTCTGCTCGATTTGCAAAGAATGTTACCCCGGTATTGTAACAAAAACATTCCATGGTGCATACGCTTTTTCTCATTGTATTCTATAACAAAAAGGCCATCGATTTTCATTAGAAAACAATATGGACCCAGGAAACCAACCAGTTGTCCTTGCAGTATTTACACAGGTTGAAGAAATGCTCATTAGTCATGCTAACCCAATATTGCAACCGACACATGCTCATGGCGGTCAATATAAACACTCTGGCCATACTATTTGCTTCCCCCAAGACATTTCTAATCTTGCCACATACCTACTGCATTTAGTATAAGAACTTGACATCCTTGTTGTTCAGAAATGCAATTCTACAAACAATCCATATGAACTGCGTGTTAGTCGAACACATGTTCTTGCTGCCCTTCAATTTAAAATGGCAAATAACCCATACTACAAGGATGTACAAGTCAACCCAATTGCATTAGCTTCATTGCCTCTTATTTCAACAGACATTTCTCCTTTGATTCCGCATCTTAATAGTAATGATGGATTATCTCATCAGCAAAGATTGTCCTATATAGATCAACCACCACATTCATTTGAACCATTTGAATTGGAATCCTCGTCATTTATTTCAACACAAACTAATGCTAGAATTGAAGTTGAAGAAATTATACATTTGTTACACATACCAAATATCCCACTACCACCTTCCATTGAATGTCCCCCTATAGAAATGTCCCCTAGCAATGAGTACAACATAGAAGGCCTTCTTTAAATGGATTTTTCAACTTTGTTTCCCACAGGTACATCAATGTTATTACAACTGCGCATTCATGAGGTTGATATGCATGAATATGCACTTCACCTCATTCGCTATCATGGCAACAGATTTGGACAACATCCTCGCTTCCTATACTATATATACAATCTAATTATGCATCATCAAAGTAATACTACTGCCTCTATTTTTTTCAAAAAAAATCTTGAAGATACACTACCTCCCACAGTACTTGAGCTTGTCAACCAATTAGAAGACATGCCTAATGAGAAAATTGGTGAAAGGGTCGCAAGGTTTGGTTCTTCATTACATGGAACACGATCGTATTGGAACAAAAGTAGAACTGAACTCACAAATATGATCAATCAATAAGGTACACCAACTTTCTTCGTCACCCTTAGTGCAACTGACACAAAATGGCCAGATTTGCATGCTCTAATTCCTGCTAAACGTCCTACTGGTTTACCTCAAGAATATTAATCTAAGGTTTACAACATCATATCAAATACACATATTACATCACAGTACATGCACAATAGATTCAAAGCATTTATTGAAGAGGTGCTTCAAAAAGGTTTTCATATAACAAATTCTTGGTGCAGGTATTATACCATCTATTCCTTCTTTTTTTTCTCTTCCTATTTTTCACTTTATACAATCTATTTCTAATATATGATTTTTCCTCCCATGTAGATAATAATGGCAGCATAGAGGATCCACACACATTCATGGTTTTATTTGGTTGGAAAATGCACCAAATATGGATACATTAGATTGAGAAGATGTTGTTGCAGTTGAAGCTACATTTTTTTTTTGACACATATGTGACAGCTTGGAATCCTCGTAATTCCCAGTTGGCCACATCTGGGTCACACCATTCTACTACAAATGATCCATACAGTCTCACATCACCATCGATATTTGCATCAAACTACTCAGCTGACTATGAAGAACTTGTCAATTTTGTTTAAAGGCACACCAGATGTTCAGAGTCAACTTGCCTTCGCAAAAAAGGAACATCTATTCAATGTCGCTATGGTTTTCCATATGAGCTACAAGCTACTTCTTCATTATTCATTGATCCAAATGGACGAAAAACCTACAATCCTGCAAGAAATGGTCCCCTTTTAAATATTCACAACCCTACCAGGCTTTCAATATGGAGGGATAATGTTGATTGCCAACCTGTTATTTGTAAACATGTTGTTCTCAAGTACTTTTCAAAGCATGCATCAAAAGCAGAGACAAAATCAGAAACCTACCATGCAATTCTCTCTCGCCTTGCACATGCTGCACCAAGTGACAACCCCATTCTTCAGCCAATCAAACAATTCCTTGCACAAACAGTTGCAGAAAGAGACATTAGTGCACAAGAGACGTGTCACATGTTGCAAAAACTTCCTCTTGTGCTTTGTAGCCGTCACTTCTTTTCCCTAAATGTGAGCCAAATTTTATTTCTTCATGTTTCTAATGACACTAATAAACCCCCTCCAACGCCCCCCTTCATTTTTGCTTACATGCAAAGACCCATTTTTCTTGAACATCTAACTTTGCTTGAAGTTGCTCGTTCTTGGTATTTCTCTCCTAATAGGAAACAAAATCCATGGAAACAAAACTTGTGTGACAATATTGTTAGAGTCTATCCACATTTCACTTCCATTCCTCCCTCTGATTCTTCATCTTTTGAACCATTTTGTTGTAGTGAACTTCTTTCATACAAACCTTTTCGGTCCATCCCTCACGATATTGCAACCACAACTTCTGAAATTATTTCTCATTGGCATCACATTAAAGGCACATACGTTGTGTGGTGTATTCAACGTGCAGAAGAAGAACCCCCTACACCTCTATCCGATGATTCAAACTCCAATGCTATTACCTTTATGTTGCCCCATACCATGGATGAATGGGAACTTGTCTCTCAAATGCGTCCAGGCAATAACATCCAAGTTAATCACCTTGAAATGCTTGGGCATCGTCAATTTGACAAAAATCACAATTGTTCAAATAACAATATACCCACCCAGTTGCATGAGACAGCAACATCATTCATTGAACTCAATCGCTTGTCCATCCAACTACATGAAGACACCCCATCCTTCTCCATTTCACATAATTCCTTGTCTCCCACACAACGCATAGCCTTTGACCTTGTCATGTCCCATTTCAGAAACACTACATATGCTCAACCACTAAAACTGGTGATTCAAGGTACTGCAGGCACCATAAAATCTTACCTCATATCTTGCCTGAAATTTGCACTTCGAACTGCATCTGAACAAAATCCCTCCCCGCTTCTTCTCCTTGCTCTAAATGGTGTTTCTTCTTTTAACATACATGCATCAACAATACATTATTCTCTTCGAATACCCATTGGTGAAATGCAGCCTCATGAAGGCCAATCCCTTTCAAAATTTCAAGAATAACTTCGCTATATTCGCTATATTCTCATAGATGAAATGAGCTTTATTGGCCCAAAAATGTTAACTCAAATTGATGCACTCTTACGTCAGGCTTTCCCCTTGAAATGTACAATCCCATTTGGTGGTTGCTCCATAATTCTTCTTGGTGACTTTGGACAATTGCCTCCTGTAAAAGACATTCCCATGCATGAAGGCTCATCTATTGGAACTGCTCTTTGGCATACATTTGATACTTTTATCATGCTCGAAACAATTTTTCGACAACAAGGAAATAGTCCTTCTCAAACTGCCTTTCAACAAATATTGCTAAACCTTCGAAATGCAACCCCAACTGTTGAAGACTGGTTACTCCTAATGACAAGAACAACCTCATGTATTTGACATGTCCAAAATTCTTCATTTGTACAATCTATCCACTTGTATCCCACAAATAGCTTTGTTGCACTGCACAACAAACACATGCTGAAACAACTTAATATTCCAATTTCACATTGCTTTGCAGAACAAAGGAACAAAAATGGCCATCAATTTATTGATGATGAACAACTGGCATTAAAGGTCCTTCTTGTTGTTGGGAAATAAGTCATGCTAACTGCTAATATATGGGTTCAAGCTTGTTGATGGCTCACTTGGAAAATTCATTGATATTTTCTACAACACAAATGAGCAACCTCCTACCTTGCCATCATTTGTTGTTGTCAAATTCCTCCATTACAAAGGACCCTTATGGGATGCTTCTACTCCTACTTATGTTCCAATATCTGCAATAACAAGAGGATCCCGTAGACAACTACCACTTCGTATGGCATGGGGTTTAACAATTCATAAAGCCCAAGGTATGACCCTACAAAATGTAACAATATATATTGGAAAGATTGATAGACAAGGGCTTACATTCACTGCAATATCAAGAGTTACATCTCTTTCAAGCCTACGTATTTCTCCACCTTTCTCTTTTTCTAGATACTCTCGAATGCAAGGCAATCGATATGTCCAACATAACAAACAAGAGGAAAGCTTACTTGCTTCAAAGTCTTTAAAAACAAATTGTAGTTGAAGCTTCTCATTGGCTGCTGTATAAATGTACTTTTTTTCTTTACTCAGTTGTTGATGTAAAAGATCTACCTTTGTTTCAATAAACATCCAAGAAAATTTGAAATATTTGGATTCTAGACTTAACTGTCTCAGCAAACTCAAATAGTAACTGTGAGAGTTTTTAAGTATCCCAATTATGATATATAATTGATAGATAAGAAATAATTACTCAATGCACATTTGATATGTCAAATTTGTAATGCAAACTCAATACATAAATCAATACATTTAATACATCCGCAACCTATAATCAATATACCACAAATACTGGAGAATAACTTAAAATTGATGAAACAAATTTAATAAAAAACCATAAATCATTACATAAATAATAGTGTTATCTTTTTCAATTGCAAAGCATTACAATGTCGTTATTCAATACCGGTCATTGCAAAACTGTTCTTTATGGTTTCAATGATCAAATCCCCAATTGACTAAATCCATATCCAACATTAAACCAGGTTTCGATAATTGAAAAAGATAAAGGTAAAAGTGATTTATTTTCTTCACACATAACTATTCAAGCTAGCATCAGTCTCTACAACCAGCTTGAAATAAATCTCAAAGCAAATATTTTATAAGGTTTATGAACAAGCTTAAAAATATTCAATACATCCAAGAATTAATACTAACTAAAGACATAAACATAATAAATGACATAAGTTTAACAAAAACATTCATTTACGATATATGAAATAGAAGAGAACAAATTTATATATACCAGGTAACATTGGTTTAACATACCAGTAATAATCACCAAGCCAATAAAAATAGAAGAATAAATATAATTTGCTAACAAACATTTTACAAACAACCACCGAAAAAACACAAATAACTGTAATTTCATTAACATGTAGGACATTCACACATTCTTATGCTTAGTATCCAAAGAACTGATTTCTTTTACTTGCCGAATTTTTCCCTTTAAATAACATTACGAAGTATTACAACAAAAAAAATATTCCCAACATGTAGGGTTCCAAGATCAAACCGTTTAATTTTGACCAAGGATGGAACGCCCCTTGGCATCTAACTCCATCAATAAAACAATGTCCTGGGATTTAGCCTGTTCAAAATGAATTTGTGCCCTCAAAACCTCGGACGCAATCTCCCTCTTCTTCACCGTTCTCCATTTACCAATATAAACCTCTATCTTAGCTATCACAGAATAAGGTTTCTCGATCCAACTCAAAATATCTTCTAGCTTAATCTGAGTGAAACCCTCAATTATCTTCTTGCCAACAACAACTGATTGTTTAACTTCGTCTAATTTTAGCTGGGGTGTAGATTCCTTTTCAATCACTTCTAGCATATCCAACCCTAAAAAATCGAATAAAACATTTGAATCTTTCCACCTATGCTTGCATGCTTCTTGGCCATCTTTGATGATGCTTCATACTGCATCACAAAGGCTTCCCCAAGTTTCAAAAGTCACTTCAACCTTTTTAACCTGAAATTTCTTCATTATTGGAATATCCTTTTCTTTGTCTCTCATATGTATTCGCCAGCCAGTCACATTTTCCAATGCCTTAATTGCTACAGTTTTCTGAGTATCATGATCCTTACGAACATGTGACTGTTCTTCAAATGTTTTGTACAGTTCCTGTATTTCACACAACGCTATATACAGGCTAGTCATGCATTGATGGTACTGCTCATTTACCCTACAAGCCAACTGTTTAAATTCTTCAACTGTCAGTGTTGAAGATGATGAGGTAGCTGAAGATATTTGTAATTGTTTCAGTTGATTGTCTAGGGTATAATTCTGATAAGCTTGTTGCTTCTTTACGAGCTTTAATTTCTCAAGCTGTTGTTTCAGACTGTGGAATTTTTTTCCCCATTGTGTCTCTTTATCTTGATGCTCTTCTTTAATAAACTTAATATCCTTAAGGTGACATGCCTCAGATGCATCCAGATCCTTTCTTACTTACTGTAGTTCCTCTTCCTTAGTGAAGATATCTTTAGTCAACTGAAACGCTAAGTTACAGTTAGCACCTGCAAAAACTCCAATAGCAGCTGCGGTATTTACTGCTCCTTTCTTTTCATTAGGAACATCAGTTTTTTAGACAATTTTATCAAGGGAAGGCACATGTTTGAACATACCTTCTCTTGTCCTCTCTAAACCTTTCTTCAAAATGGCCTTCTGCTTCTTGCTCCAACAATAATTCCCTAAGCTAACAATTGCATCTTCTCCAAAATCTGATATCTCTTCTGTATATGAAACAACTTCTTTTTTGGGTGAGCTTGTTGACTGAGGTTGTGATTGTGACACCGAAATTTCTACATTAAGTTCTGATTGTGACACCGGAATTTCTACATTAAGAAGACAAATTTCCAAGGCTGAAGGAGAGAATATAGATATAAGGGAAGTGGAAGAAGGAGGAATAGAGCTCTTAGTTTCTGCAGAAGGGATAGTAGCTATAGAAGGATTTTCCACTTGGGAAAAAGGAATACGAAAAGATGTGGTGGGAGGCTCAGATGTATGGGGAGTCAATAAAACACATGAAGAAGGAGGGGTAGTATCACTAGCCATTTCTGCTGATACTAATGGGTCTTCACAAGTTTCCTCAACAATAGGCTTTAAATCTACATGGGAAAAAGAGGACTTAGAAAATAAAGGAACAAAAAGATCTCTTGAAAATTGTGAAAGAGACACAGATGATGTCATCCAGGTAACAATATTGACAGGACAAGTGGGGTTTCCAGTATCCTCCTCTAAATCACTATCAATATCATGGATCTCAATATTACACTCAGATTCAGAGTCAACCTTTCGAATTATAGAAGCTTAAAGAGGCAGTTTCTATTGAAGGATAGGTGCACCTATCTCCAATCCCTATTGATCCATCGCTATATGCTGAGGTATTTCCTCTGTTTGAACCACTACAATATGAGTTTTCTTCTTCTCTGTCTCAGCTTCAGCCTCCTGAACATATGTCTGAAGTTGAGAACTGAGATTCGATAGACCTAGATTAAATTCTTCCCCTCTTTGAAGAACTTCCATCTCTTGCGAAGACTAACCACTGCCATAGGTTTCTATCATAGCTTTTCCTTTCTCTTTCGACTGCAATGTTGAGGAAAAAGTTGTTGTTTCTTGTTGTCTTGCTTCTCTTTCCATGTTTTCCCTATCAATCTTATCCTCTGCTTCAAATTTTGATCTTCTTTTACAAAGGGTGGTTTCCTTAATTTCTTTCTGATATTTGAAAACAAGAGATTTTACCTCTGGATCAGTGATCTTATCCAATTCTTGTAAAAAATCAACAAATTCCCTATACATGGGATCATTTGGAAAATATTTATGTGTATAATTCAACTTAGCCTTTTCTTGAGAAAAAACACTAACGATAAAAGCATTAGGATCATGCATATTTTGGAAGCTTCTCCCAACTTCATAATTGTAATCTCCTTTCCAAGCACAGTTGCATTAGTAGAATTCTGTATAACCAAACAATCTAGAGACAAAGGAAACTTAGGACAACCCTTCCTCTTGTTCTTAGCCAATTTTGGATAAGAGCCATCAATAACCATTTGAAAAGAAAATTCCTGTAACACCATTCGGTCTGGAACAATTCTCGGCAACAAATGGACGGTATTGCTTCCCCAAATTCTGAAATAAGAGAAATATTCCCCCCCGTACCAATCTCCATGGACAGTAATTAAAGCCCTGGATTTTGCTGAAAATGCCGGAGCATCGGCTTTGAAAATCATACGATACATGGACCCTAAGAAAAAGTCAAATATGTCATATATATGATGAACAAAATTTCTTCCCATAAGTCAGCACAGTAAATATGAATTGGTGGACAATTCTTATCCTAATTCCAACCTAGATTAGGAAATTTTGAAGTCGTACAAAAAACGTCCATGACAAACGTCGACATATAAAATTGCGGTTTTTTCCCTTTCATGTACTTTTCAATTTGCTGCTGCAAGTTAAGAGATAATATTTGAGCCCAATTGAATGAATCACCTGTAACAATAATGTGCTGGGATGTCAGAACCCACTCTGATTTGAAATATGTGCAATTTGCCTCACCATATAATTGACAGAACATAGCGGCCAGTAGTGAAAATGGTTCCCTAAACCATGAAATAGGGTAGGAAATACCTGGTTCTGGAGGAAACAAGATAGGGTCTGCCATCCATGATTTTACCACCTGTTCGTAATTGAAACAAGATGCTGCTTCATAAAGGAACTTACGACTCAATAACTATTTCGGGGGACTAAGAGCGTAACCCTTAGCAAAAATTTCAGGTCTAAATGAGGCCAAAAAAATTCCAATGTAATCATTGAAAAATCACTCTTCAGGCTTAGTGTGGTTGAGTGCCCACTTCACTACGTCTGTGTAGGGCATGAATGTTGGTCTGGCGACAATTAGATGAAGCTGTGAACTCTTAATGTTGATGTAAGTCAGCTGATCCCAAGGAATAGCCGAGAGATCATCATTATCAAAAATTGAATAAATTCTTAACCAGTCTACATACTCGTTTTCAGAAATTCACCCACTAGTGTTTGTAAAAACTTCGACATTTGGGTCCTTGGACCTTTGTTCTTGGAGAGTCATTTTTGACCTATCTTTCTGGGCATCAAAGAGGCCATTTATGCTGGAAATACCGCAAATCTGGTCCAAACTTAATAAACTATACAACCAATGACAAATGTAAGATGCAACAAAAAGAAAGCATAGTAAAAATCAATAGGCACGGTAAAATTACAGATAAAACAAATAGTAAAAACCTAAAAAATTGAAACACACTATATAGCCAAAACCTCAATGGAAAAACAAATTTGGACCGTGGATCTAGGGAAAAACAAACGGACGAGACCAGGGCAGAAAATAAAAACTGAATATAAAACCTTTATTAACACAAACTGTAAATTGTGAAAGTGGAAAGTGAAAGGTAAACTGATAATAAATTTATCAATTTACCTTTTCACATTCCACTTTGTGAAAACTCTACCTTGGGGAAAGTTGAAACTGTTCGTTTAAGAAAAATAAGGGTAATATATTTGAAGCAACCCCTGTTACCTCGGAAAGATGAAAGCGGAAAAATAAAAACTTCAAAGTTCCTATTTCCCCATATGGGATAGAGATCAATATCAACATTAACATTAACACAAACAATATTTTAGTTCTGATAAAATGATATAAAATTCTTAAGCAAAAACAATATGTGCTATTGGATTTTCGCTTTGCAAAACGGAAAGTGACACTGATAATCAATTTATCCTTTTACCTTTCCACATTCTGCTTTCCAATGCGGAAAGCGGAAAGTGGAAAGGTAAAGTGATAATCAACTTATCAATTTACCTTTCCCCATTCCTCTTTCCAATGCTGAAAGAGAAAACCGGAAAGGTAAATTGATAATCAATTTATCAATTTACCTTTCTGCATTCTGCTTTGCAGAAACTCTATCTCGGGGAAACTTGAAACTATTCGTTTAAGAAAAATAAGGGTAATATATTTAAAGTGGAACATTGTCGTGAAATAGTTTCAACTTTCCCCAAGGTAGATTTTCCGCAAAGCGGAATGCGGAAAGTTAAATTGATGATCAGTTTACCTTTCCGCGTTCTGCTTTCCTCTTTTGGCATTGGAAAGGAGAATGGGGAAAGCTAAATTGATAAATTGATTATCACTTTACCTTTCCGCTTTCCGCATTAGAAAGTGGAATGTGGAAAGATAAATTGATTATCAGTCTACCTTTCCTCTTTCTGCTATAGCAGAATACTGTTTTTTCTTAAGAATTTTATATCATTTTATGGGAACTAAATTATTATTGGAAATTGGAATGCGGAAAGATGGATTGATAAATTGATTATCAGTCTACCTTTCCGCTTTTTGCTATAGTAGAATACTATTTTTGCTAAAGAATTTTACATCATTTTATGAGAACTAAATAATTATTAGTGTTAATGTTAATGTTGATATTGATCTCCGTCTCGAATGCGGAAATAGGAACGTGAAACATTGCCATGAAACTTCTGCTTTCCGAATTACGAAAGTCCACTTTAAACGAATAGTTTCAACTTTCCCCAGGGTAGAGTTTCCACAAAGCGAAATCTAGAAAGGTAACTGTGACAACGTTGCTTGGTAAAAACGCAAAGAAAATTCACTAATGACATTACTTTTTTTATTGCGTTTGGTGGATTGTGGAAAACTATTTTTTTTCAAAGAATTATGTCCATCCCGAATCTCGCAACCCGCAATGCGGATTGCTTTGTCTTGAATTTTATAATTTGTCAAGTTTTTCATTCCGCAAATTGCGGGTTGTGGGAACACGCAACAAAAATCACAAAACAAATCTCCTCCCGCACCGCACATCCCGCAATTTGTGGGATGCGGGTTGCGGGAAGTGATTTATTGTGTGATTTTTTATTGTGTGTTCCTGCATCCTGCAATTGCAAGATGCAGGATGCGTGATGACAAAAGTACCGAAGTTTTATTCAATCTCCATAATTTGTCCAGTTGTTCATCCCGCAACCCGCAACCCACATCCCGCAAAATGCGGATTGCGGGAACACACAACAAAAATGACAAAATAAATCACTTCCCACAACCCGCATCCCACAAATTGCGGGATGCAGAGATATTTTGTGTGCACGAGTCCAACATCCCGCAACCCGCATCCCATAATTATGGGATGCGGGTTGTGGGACATGATTTTTTGTCTGATTTTTTGTTGTGTGTTCCCGCAATTGCTGATGCGGAATGAAGGATGAAAAAAGTACCGAAGTTTTATTCAATCTCCATATTTTGTCAATTTATTCATCCCGCATCCCGCATATTGCAGGTTGCGGGAACACGCAACAAAAATCACAAAATAAATCACTTCCTGCAACCTGCATCCCGCAAATCCCGCAAATTGCGGGATGCGAAGATATTTTGTGTGCGCAAGCCCAACATCTCGCAACTTGCATCCCACAATTGTGGGATGCAGGTTGTGGGAAGTGATTTATTTTGTGTTTTTTGTTTCGTGTTCCCGCAACTCGCAACCCATGCAAAAATTCAAAGAATTCAACTACGTTAAAACATAGAAACCATGATAAATATTATGGGGACCCCCAAAACAACTTGAAGGATTCATACATATTTCCTTCCATGTAACATTGGAGTTATCTTAGGGTTTCTCCTTTGGTTTTGAGGTATATAAACAAACAATGCCAACACGAAAAGTCTATTGCAGATAATTTGTTGCAGTAAAGATTCAATATTTTTACCCTCTCAACGTTCTTTTGCACCTCCTGATGCAAATGCTAGTATATTACAATATGCACATGACCAAATAGTTCTGGGCTGGCTATCTTTTGTGGCTTCCCTTTCACGATCCACATCCATAAAAGAAAAGTAACGCACAACAGAATGAAAAATCTAAGTCACAACCATAATCAACGCACAACAAAATAAAAAGGGTTCCCACAGAAAAATAAAAAGGGTTCCACACAGGGAAGAACCGGAATGGATGGGTCGGCTCTCCTCTTGGGATCTTTCAATTTACTTATTATTCCTATCGAAACCCAAAAAGTGTATTCCTTTTATTAAAAAGGAGTCTTTGTTATTTTTATACACTCATATATTATTTTATAACTCAATAATGTATCCCAAATCCAACATTATTTATGAAGTTTCACCCGATATTTATGCCTTTTTTATTATTATAATATAAATGTGTTATTAATAAAACTATTTATTTTATAATATTCCCAAGTATTTAACCTTTTTCATTAAGCACATATCAATTCTATATAATTACCATGTTATCGCTCGGGTATCCATACGGAGTAGCAGAGGGGGATGTTACACTTTGCTTAAGATTTCTATTCAAAAAATTAGATTGAAAAAAAGATAGTGTTTGGAAATTCCTTTGAAAAATGTGAGATCCATACCATTTTTTCCTATCAAAATTTAGACTTTCTGGTCATGGAACAATTCTTGAAGAAAGGCGGTTTAGCATAAAACAATCCGCCTAAAGGTAGAAAGAATAGTGTAGTTACAATTTGTTGGCCATAGATCAATTCTTGAGGAGAGGTTGTTTACCATAAAACAATCCAGGACAAATGGCTCTAATACTTGATCATTGATGAATATGAGGAGAGAAGGATCTTGTCTCATACCAACCTGCACTTAGCAAAGCATAAAGTTAAAAAAAATGAAATTTATAATTAATTAAAAAAATGCATAACAAACATTAAAACTAAAAAATCTAGAAAAAAAATATATACAAATTGAATACATTTTCTTGATATTAGATACATTTTAACCAATTTATTGACACTACACAATTTGAGTAATGCATACCAATATTAATTCAAAACTAATAAAAAATATTCACGTCTTTCACCATTGACTTCTTGGTATGGAGATGATTAATCATTGATTTGACACAATGAAAAGCTTATTCTCTTCAAGTACAACACACAATTAGATTAACCATTAAAACAAAATCATTAACTCAGTAAGAAATGGCTTTGCATTATAATTTCTTGAATGCAACCAAAAAATGTGTATAAGAAATGGCTTTGCATTATAATTTCTTGAATGCAACCAAAAACTGTGTATATTTGTTTTTGACATGGAGGGAAAAATGAGTTTTCTTGATAATTTTTTTAAAGTTTCCAATCATATATCAACAATTTTAGTGATTAGTGTAATTTTTTCGTTTTTTGAGGTGGAGGGAAAATGAGTTTTTTGGCAATTTTTTTAAAGTTTCTAACCATATATCAACAATTTTAGTGGTTAATGTAATTTTTCTATTTTGAGATAGAGAGAAAATAAAATTTCCATCTCCATAGGATTCTCAAAAACATTTCTTGAAGTTTCCAAAACATTCATTAACCATTTTAGAGGGATAAACAAAAATCTCAAAAATGTATCGTTACAATTTAACAAAAATAATTTCAAATAATCTAATGATAAAAACATTAATACTCTAGTGTGTGAAACAAGAAGAAGAAATGACAAACAGATGTAGAGATGACCATGCTCAAGTTCAATAGTACCATGACTTTCATATCTTGAGAAAGATGGGAAATATCATGAAGTATTTGAGCTTTGAAAATATATTAGCATACCTACCACAGCCTAGAATCAAACTCATTAATGTATCATAAAATATGATTTTTTTTAGATCAAACAGAATAAAATAAAATACAACTATTATCATTGTTTTCTAATAAAATAAAGATTAGGATTATAATTTAAATATGTTTCATGATATGATTTATTTAAAAACTAAAAATATTTATTTTCAATATTATTATATTAAAAAGTTGTCTAATGGGAAATAAATTTTAGATAATGATTAAAATAATAGGCAACCAAATTGCTTTGAAATATTTTTTATTTTTTAAGTCAATTTAAAAACATATAAAAAAAACTATATAATTGGAAATAGTTTCTAGAGAATTGAAATAATATTGATCGTGATAGTTTGTAATCCCAAGAAAAGAGAGATAGGATCTCAAAGGTTGGTCTAAGAATTTTTATTTTCTTTTAAAAATGAATTAAGTTATTCTAATTATAATGTCTTAGTAAAGGAAGTATCATACTTAGTAAGGGACCGAATATCTTAAGGTGAAATAGTGTCCTTGGGTTTTTGAAATATAAAAAATAGTTGCACCTTTGGTGATTTGATCCCCCCTAAGCATGATAGATCTAGAATTAAGATGGATTTACTTTGATTTTTTGAAACTCCCAATCTATTGAGCACCTAGAGGGATTAAAACAAAATTAAATTACAAATGTATCAATGATTAAAATATCAATATTAGAAGGGACAGACATACTAATTTATTTTATTTCCATATAGTATTATTTTATTACTGGGAAATGGAACTTCAAACAAAATCTATGTGTGCATACATTGTGGATGTGTTGTGGAGACGGTACTGTTTTATTGATCATGATATACACTACCACATTTTTGTTAGAAAATGGTCTTTGTTTACTTGAGTGCTTCAAGTATATATTAACATATCCATGCCTCAAATATAGGGCCAAAGGCATGGTATTCCTCACCAAAAATTCATTCGTGAGGCCCTAGGATAGGTACGTATTATTCAAAACCACCTAATGGAACAAACATCATTTATCATAGGCCAATGATAACTCAAGAGCCCGTGTATTGTTGGTCGAGGCCTTCTTAGCTTCACAGGGCTAGAAGATTCCTTTGGGACTTAAGGTTTAGGTCTCGTCCATTGACCATGTTGAAATCTCCAAGACCACACAACCTATATATATATTTCATGATGGATACCAATGTGAAGTCAGCCGTGATGCTTTGAGACAATGTTCATGGCTTTGGATACATCAATGATTTCTTTTGGGAAAAATGCATGATCTTGTTCCCTGTAATTCCATTCCCAAGGACCTATGACACCTACATAGATCTAAAAATCACTTAATGGCATTTCCATTCTCAATCATAGACCAATTTTACCCTCAATAGGTCAAGGGTGGTTGGTGTAGTCAACCTACTTAACCCTAGATGGATAGAAGATTATTTTAGACCGAGTTCCAAGTCTCCTCCACCAACCATGTCTAAGGCCACAAGGCCACATGACATAGATACATTGTTCCATAGATATCGATGCCAAGTCATGCATGATGCATCAAGGAAATGTTCATGGAAATGTATGCCTCGATGATTTCTTTAGAGAAAAAGGAATGGAATTATTCCTTGGCACACCATTCCCAACGCCCTAAGATACCTAAATACTTATTAAAATCACCTAATGTGACCGACATCCTCAATCATAGTCCAATGATACATACAACACACCATGTGGTTAGTGAAGGAAACCTCCTTAGTACTAGATGGCTAAAAGAATCCTTTAAGGACTGAGGTTTAGGTTTCCTCCACTTACCATGTCCAAGGAAACAAGATTAGAAACATAGATACATTGTGCCATGGATACCCCCACAAAATCATGCATGGGTATTTGAGGCATTGTTGATGGGTGAGAATTCCTCAACAATTTATTTAGATAAAATCACATGGTGTTCTTCCCTTGAAGATCATTCCCAAGGTCGTAAGACACATATATGCTACTGAACACCACCTAATGGAATTTACATCCTTAATCATAAGCCAATGATACCCTTAGGAGGCCATGTGTGGTTTGTGGAGGAACCCTTCCTAGTCCTAGATGGAGAGAAGATTCCTTTAGGGCCTTTGGTTTGGGTCTCGTCACTTGACCATGTACAACACCCCAAATTCTACAAGCTTGGATACAGAGTTCCATGTATACCTTTTGAATTCATGTGTGGTGATTTGTGGCATTATTAATGGGTTTGGATGCCCAAATGGTTTCTTTAGGGGCAAAGGTGTGTTCTTATGTCATTGAACATCATTTCCAAGGCACCAAGACATGTACATAATGCTCAAAATCACCTAATGGCAGTGACATCTTCAATAATAGGCCAATGGTACCCTCAGGAGGCTATGTGTGGTTGGTGAAGGAAACCTTCTTATCCCCATATATTTAGAATCTTCCTCTAGGTCCCTAGTTTTATGTCTCCTCGACTTACCATGTTGAAGGGACCAAGGCCACAAGACCTAGATACATAGTTTCTTATATAACCATGTGAATCCATCTGTGGCACTTCCTAGCATTGTCCATGGATATATATTCCTAAATGATTTCTTTAGGGATAAAGGCATGGTCCTGTTCACTATAGCATCATTCCCAAGGCCCTAATACACGTACATACTGCTCAAAAACACATAATGGCACAAATATACTCAATAACAGGTCAATGATACACTCAAAAGTCCATGTGTGGCTATTAGAGGAAAAATTCTTAACTTTGGATAGCTAAAATATTCCTTTAGGGACTGAGCTTTAGGTCTCTTTCCATGACCATGTCAATGTCCCCAAGTCCCCAAAACATTGATACATAATTCCATGGTTACCCCTACAAATTAATGTGTGGTGCTTTGACAATTTTTTCATGGATTTGGATTCCTTAATGATTTCTTTAGATCCAAAGGTATGGTATTTTTCACTTGAATGTCCTTCCCAAGGCTTTGAGACACATACAGATTTCTCAAAACCACCTATTATCACAAACATACTCAACCATATGCCATTTTTACCCTCACTAGGACATATGTGGTTGGTGTAGGAAACATTCTTAGCCTTAAATAGCTAGAAAAAAATTTAGGGCCCAAGGTTGAAGTCTCTTCCATTGACCATGTAGCAGTCATCAAGACCCTAGGGCCTAGATACATAGAACCATGGATTTCATTGCAAAGTTATGTGTGGTGATTTGAGGCATTGTTCATGGCTCTAGGTTCCTCACTGGTTTCTTTAGGAGCAAATTCACGGTATTCCTTGCTAGAGAATCATTCCAATGTGCTAAGACACATACATATTGCTAAAAACTTCCTAACGACATTAATATATCTCCAAGGTCATCCATGGTGCTTAAAGTCATTATTCATTTCTCTTAATGTGTTACTGCTTTATTTAGGGCCATATGCATGGTCTTCTTCCCTAGAACATCATTTTCAAAGTGTTGAGACAAATAGATAGTACTTAAAACCACCTCATGTCTAATCAAATTTCTCAATCATATGACACTGATACCATTAGGAGGATATGCATGCTTTTTTGAGGCTACTATCTCGTTGCTATAGGTATAAAATATTCCTTTAGGGACTGAGGTTCATGTATCCTCCCTCAACCATGTCCATGGCCCCAAGTCCCCAAGAATTTGATACATATCACCATGGATAATCTTGTGAAGTTATGTGTGGTGTTAAGAGGCAGTTTTGATGCCTATGAATGCTTCATGGTTTATTAGGGAGAAACGAGTGGTCTTCTTCCATATAATGCCATTCTAAGGGCCCTCATACACATAAATACTACTCAAAAAAACCTAATGGAACTGACATCCTTAATCATATGGAAATGGTATCCCTAGGATGCCATATGTGGTTAGTGGAGGCAACCTTCTTATCCCTTGATTTCTAGAAGCTTCCTGTAACATACCTCAAATTTCAAAACTATTTCTTTTTCTATAATCATATCAATATAGACACGGTGTTAAAGTCCCTAACTATAACAGGGAAATATTGAACTCTTTGGAACATATGCATATACCCTATTAAATTTCCTATACAAACAATTACAAACACTTGAAATATATGCCCTAAGTCAGATCATTTATTCATTCTCTGTTATAAATATATAACCATGGACTTCGTGCTTATTGCAAACCTGCCTTATGGATTCCTCGAATTTACAGATGATACCCTAACATCACAAAATTTAAAGAATCACTTCGAAGGATAGTCCTTAAAGAATTATCTTTCTTCCTGTAACTAGTCAGGTTCCAAAACTTAAGCTTAAAAGCATTTCGCAACAATCCTTATACAACGGACCTTTCCTTCCGCAACTCCGCTTCCGCAATGTGGATTGTGGAATGCTTAACTTCTCTATAATGTTACCCTTCCGCAATCCTGCTTCCATAATGTGGATTGCGGATTACGGAAAACACATAATCCATTACAACTTTACCCTTCTGCAATTCCACTTCCGCAATGCAGACTGCGGGTTGTGGAAACCCTTAAATTATTTTACAGATTAACTTTTCGCTTTTCGCTTTCAGCAATGTGGATTGCAGATTGCAAAAACCCTTCAATTATTTTATAGATTAAATTTTTGCTTTCCATTTTCCTCAATGCGGATTGCGGATTGCGGAAACTCTTAAATTGATTTACAATTGTTCCTTCCGCAATTACGTTTACCACAAATCCTATGAGTCGTCGATCTCCTTGCGGCTTCGATCTTAACCATTGATATGCTTTTCTTGTGGATCCACATTTCAGCCTTGTGGATTGCGTATTGTGTACATGCCAACTAACTATACCGAACTGTGCTTCTGCAATTGCATCTTCCACGATTCATGTGAGCCGTTGATCTCGTTGCAGCTTCAATCTCGACCGTTGATCTGATTTCCTTTAAGGATCAATAATTAGCCTTGTATATTGCGTAATGTGGGATGCCTTTCAACTTTTCAGAACTTTTCTTCCCCAAATTCATCTTCTGCAACTCCTATGATCTGTTGATCTCATTGCGGCTTAGATATCAGTCGTTGATCTGATTTCCTTTGTGTATCAACAATTAACCTTGCGGATTGTGGATTGTGGGTTTCCTTTCAACTTTTCAGAACTGTTCTTCCAAAAATCCATCTTCCACAACTCCTGTGAGTCGTTGATATCATTGCGTCTTAGATCTCAGCCGTCGATATGATTCCCTTTGCGGATCAACAATTAACCTTGTGGATCAACTCTTTAAAAATGTGGATTCAAAGGGTTTTGGTTTAACGGTATTTCTCTTTTATTTCTCCTCTAATGCCTCTAATGGAATTAACAATTTCATATACTCTTAGAATATATTCTACAATATTTTCTTTCTCGTTCATTTTTAGGTTTTCAAATTATCCTTTGTAGGTGTGAAGTTTGGATTCCTTGACTTTGGGCGATCCTTCATGGACACATTTTAGTTTTTCGCAGGAATGTTTGGATGTTTTGCATTGCATGGATTTTACAAGTACTGAATGTGTTAACCCACTCAAAATTGCATTCAGATCTTTTTCATTGGCCTCATATTGGCTTAGTTCTCCTTCGTTTATAGGTACATCATCTGGTACTTAATATTATATTTCAACAGTCCTCCAAACTTTGTATCCAAGAGCCATTATATGGAACTTCATTCTTACACTCCAGTATGCATAATTATCTCCAGTAAATAAAGGAGGTATGTTGGTGGCTAACCCTTATTGATCCATAGTTATTGTTAATAGGAACTTCCTTCCAGTGATTAAGCTGTAGTGAAGGATCCTGATTTGATACCAATTGTTAGAATATTGGACAATACTGAGAGGGGGGGTGGATAAGTATTGATAAATTTTAACAATTTAAACTACTTTTAATTTATTCATTAACACACATGATCAACAAGAACACACAGAACACAAATTTATCATGGAAGCCCAATTGGGTAAACCACCAATACTTCCTATTACTGCAAAATTACATTTTACAAATAGTTTTTGCCTGCTACCATAGAAAAGGATGGTATTGCACCCTATTTACCAACAACTACTCGAAGGAGGCTACGACCCCTTGTTTTATCAACTGCTGCTGAAAGGATGCTTCTACACCCTATTTACCAGCTACTACTGGAAGGAGGATACAACCCCCTGTTTTATCAGCTGATGTTGAAATGATGATTCTACACCCTATTTACTAGCTACAACTGGAAGGATGTTATGACGCCCTTGTAGGCATATAGCTTGCCCTATCACCACCCTACCGCCCTAGTATGTTTTTATCAAACTTCCAAATCTTCTTATCTCTCCCTTGGTCTCTGTTTTACTTGCTTCTACATCGATATGAACTCTAGAGACACCTTACAATTAGATCTATATTTTGTTTAAATATTATCCATCATCATTCCCTTTCATCAAACCATTGCATAAGTTCATTGTGTCTTTTCACATAATCGCATCCCTTTGTTAATCATGTTCTTCCAAAGAGTAAATTGTGTCTCTATGTTTATCATTTTAACTTTGTTTAGATTTCAGTCACATCCTCCTGTAGTTTCCTTTCTGAAACGTCCTTTCCGCAATAATCTCTTTGCAACAGACCTTTCCGAATTGAATTTTCCACATTTACCTTTCCGCAATCAACTTTCCGAAATTGAGAATTGTGGATTGCGGACAATTACCTTTCTGCAATTACCTTTCCGCAATTATCTTTCTGAAATTGTATTTCAGCAACTACCTTTATGCAATTTGAGGGAACTCATTCCTTTCGCACTTGCGGTTTGCGGATTAGGAATGTGCACTTTGACTTTTCTCAAAAATTGCTTCCGCAATCATCTTTCTGCAATCTGAAACTTATTCCTTTCGTAATTGATGATTGTGGGTATGCATTTCCGCTTTTCTCAAAAATTTCTTCCACAATTATCTTTCCGCAACAACCTTTTCAAAATCGGAAACTCCTTTCTTCCGCAATTGCAGATTGTAGGTTGTGGGTCTATATTTTGATTTTTCTCAAAATTCCTTCCGCAATTCGTCTTCCACGTGACTTCTTCCTCACTCTATGGATTGCGGATTGCAGATACCTTCCGCATTGTGGATTGCGGATTGCAGATGTGCCTCCAATTTTTTTTGAAATGGGCTTCCCCAACTCCTGTGAACTGTCGATCGCTTTGCGGAATCCTCCTCGTCTGTTGATCAGTTATCAAACACAACACTTCACTTTGGCACTCAGGAATTTTATCTTCCATGCACATTTACTTTGTATATTTGTTCCCTACCTTCGATATATTTTCTTGATACGATCTTATTATTCCAACCTATACTAAATAAGAAACTTCACTTTGGGACTTTGGAATGTTATCTTCCACGCACATTTACTTTGCAAATTATTTTCCCGCCATCGATCAATTTTCTTGATATGATCTTAGCCATCCAAATTTTTCTAAATAAGTTGTTTGTAACTCCACGACTCTACGTTGATTGATCATAGGATTGATCAATCAAGCTCAATCGGACTTCTCCTAACTTGATCCCCTCGCTAGATATACACATTATCTTTGTGGATTCATTTGTACAGGTATTCAAACTATCAGTCCATTCATGATTTAGACTCCACAAGGAGTCAATTATTCATTTACACAGATATATGCATAAATAGTCCTTCTCAATTCAAACATAATGATTTTATATTGAAACAATGACTTCATGATAACACCTAATGTTTCTTTCCATGCTCATCACATATGACACATAATTATGCATAACATGTCATCACTTCCTTTGTTATTCTTGTACATTACACTTGGTTTTCCCTGCCATCATGTCTTTGGTTATTCCTTTGTCATTACTGAAATCCTTTGACATCAACGACAATTATTTTCAACATTACCCCCCTTTGGTATCCATGGAAATATATAAACATTATCCCCCTTTGACAACAATGCAAAGGATAACATGTTATGCCTTTACAGTCTCTTTTTTTAAAACTTGAATTGGTACTAACCTAGTATGTTATGATCTGGTTAACATTTTATTTCTTGCAGCAAGTTCTTTGAATGATAACTTGGATGATAAATTCATATACTCCCCCTATCACAATGGTTCCTTATTGTTAGAATATAATACGCTGGGATTATATTGTAAATAAATAAATAAATAGGAATATGAATAGTGGCATAGGAAGGTCAAAAGGATGGTTCTCAACCGCCACATGAAATGTATAAATGTATGATATGTCAATGGAATAGAATGGAACCGGGAGTTATACCTAACAAGTGGTATCAGATCCTGGCTGTTTTCCATAACTCCTTCCTCCATGTTTGCATGCCTGCCAGACCTCCATTCCGCCTGCCTGCCCATCGGCAGTCTGTCTCTGCGTGCGTTTCTCCTCTCCTAGCCTGTGTGCATTCATGTATGCGTTATTCTCCTTCAAACGTTCGTTTGAGGTTACCTTGGAATGATATGCTGCTGCAGATGTCGAACCCTCCGCCCTCCTGATCCGCGTGAGGCATCACCGCTTCTTCTTTTTGTTGTTTTTGATAATGCTCTCATTCTGTCGCTTGGGTATAGTGCGCTCTCAGTTCTAACAATCTTTGGCTACCAACACTCAGGCTGTGCGATTCTTGTTTTAATTTCTGGCATCGGGATACACCAGAATTGTGACTCGAACTCGAATCCCAACATAAACTGTGAGCGAGGATTTGAAGTTATTTGTTAGATTGTCTTTCCCTCAGTGGGATACACAATAATTGTGAGTGAGCAGAGATCGGATACCAACGAAACTCTCCCACGGGATTTGAAGTAGTTGATCAAGGAACTAGAGAAGGCGTACTTCACTCAACTGTATCCTATGCAGAGATAATATTATTGCTATTTCAGCTTCTCACTCAGTGGTCCAGCTCGCTACGAAGAGGCCTGTATTGGAGCTACTGTGATTGCAATGCTGCGTATTGAAGAACTGCGTAGTATTTACATTAATTTTCTCTATATTTCACAGCGTGCGTTGAAGGCTGCATTAGAGACTGCCTGCATGGAGACTGCTGCCTGCGTGAAGGCTGCGTTGGAGACCTATGCTGCAACAACATTGTGTCAGGAGTTGCGAACTCGTGGAGGTAGAACGATTTTCTTGCAATATTAGGTATAACCGCTGAGGAATGCGTAATACCTAACCCTAATTGGATTGCATAATACCTAACAGAGCTAAAGAACTTCAATATAGCTCTGTCAATTTTTCTGTATGAGCTACAGAGAACAACTATTGTTCTGCTAAAGTTTTCAGTGCTTGTCGTGGAGTTGGTCTGCGAAATCACCTATTGTCTACCAAGATTCAGTGTTGAGGATAAAGCTGTGTCGATATTGTTTCGATAGAAAAATGTTTCATCAACTGGATGTTTGATGATGAATATTGCATTGAATACTGATATTGATAAAATTTTATTTTGAATATTTTTCATCACAAAGATTGCTGTATATATGCTGCTTCTTATTTCCTGAACTATTGCGACAGAAGCTGCGAACTATGGTATGATGTGTTGGAGAGATGGATTTGGTTTTGTTATTATTATAACAAGATTTTTCGCTGCACCTGGAGGTTAATGTGAAGCTGAGATACGAGCTATGGTGTTCTTGATTGTCGAGCCCCTTGTCCAGACTGTGAAGACTGTGAAGTATTCTTGCCGAGCCATGATCGTTGATGAGTCATGCATGCTATGTATCGTACGTTGAAGCACTCCTTTGATGCTGCGTTGAAGTGGTGTGTTTGATTGTATATATGCTGCGTGGAGAGTGACTGATATATATCTTTTATGCTGAATAATAATGTATGCTGTATATCATGCTGACTGATATATTGTGATTGATATGCTGACTGATATTATGATGAATATTGAAGAATAATGTATGCTGACTGATATATCATACATTGAAGAATCTTGTGAAAGCTATATGTTGTTTTGTTGGTGTTGATTGCATTGAGACTGCTCGTGCAATTGGGAATATTGCCACTGAGCAATTTTTCTGCTGCTGCAAGTTCTTGAAGCTGCCTGTGTGGAGTCTTTTGGGTGTGTTGACTAGAGAACTCATTTCTCTGGGTGCTGCTACAAGCCTGCTGCTGTGTATTTGAAGCTTGTATATTTTGTATATTGAAGAAGCTTGTGTATGCTCACCTGAAGCCTGCATTGTATTCACCTTGGCAGAGACTGTAGACCTGCAAGGTTATTGATTTTCTATTTCTCTTTGTCATATCAAGTTCATTATTGTAAATTACACTAACAGTTGTAAAAGATGCAATCTTTGGCATCAATAGTTGGTGCCACTCTCTCTGGAAAAGATCATCCCAAAGGAGAAAGCAGCAAGAGAGGCAGAGGAAGAAGAAACTTTAGAGGTAGAGGGGGTAGAAGCAAAAGATCAGCTTTGAAGTGCAAGCGTTGTGGAAAGACTGGGCACACATCAGATCAGTGTTGGGCTTCGTGGGACTCCATCAAAGACAAGCATAACTAGAAGAAATATGACAATAAAAACCAAGATGCTAGTAAATCTTCTGATTCTTGTATTGTTGCACATTGTAATCTTGGAATTAATGAAATGACTTCACTTTCATCTTACAAAGATTGTTGGCTGCTTGATACTAGTGCAACATCACACATGACATTTAGAAAAGACTGTTTTGAAGAACTTAATGAAACAATAGATGGCATAGTTTACTTTGCAGATAAGTCAAGCATTAAACCAAAGGGAATGGGAACCATTCGATTGAAGATGCCTGGATTCCCTGATTTCTTGTTGAAGAACGTGCTCTATCTTCCAGAGTTGCAGAGAAGCCTGCTATCCTTGGTGGAGATTCGACAGCGAGGCCATTCCATCCACATGTTTGATGGAATCGTTGAAATAAGAAAGTCCTCTGACAGCCAAGTCATTATGACTGGATACGAAGATGGGAAGCTAC
>LPNX010465058.1:0-35559 GCA_001517045.1 Pseudotsuga menziesii | reverse complement strand
GATATGGGACATCTCCACTATTACTTAGGAATTGAAGTCACTCAACATCATAAGTATATTTTCCTATCTCAGAAAAAATATGTTGGAGAACTACTAAACAAATTTTCCATGACAAAATGCAACCCTATATCTACTCCAATGGAACAGAAAGTGAAGCTCACATCAAGCGAAGGAAACGAATTTGAGGATGCGACCAAGTATCGACAACTTGTAGGAAGCCTTATCTACCTTACAACAACTAGACCATATATTTATTATGTTGTTGGCATACTTTCAAGGTTCATGCATAAACCTTGTGAAGGACACTGGTCAGCTGCAAAAAGAGTTCTAAGATACTTGAAGGGGACTCAAGAAGTTGGACTCAAGTACTCTAAAGTGGATGACTTCAAACTTATTGGGTACTTAGACTCAGATTTTGATGGCGATAAGGAGACAGGAGTATCAACTTCTGGATACACTATGAGTCTTGGATCAGCAGCTGTCTCATGGAGATCACGCAAACAGTCAGTTCCAGTAAATTCAACAACAGAAGCAGAATATGTGGCTACAGCTGAAGCAACGAAAGAAATATTATGGCTCAGGAAGATACTTGAAGATTTGCAAGAAAAACAAGAGAACTCCACTCCATTGTTGGTCGAAAATACTTCTGCAATCAAGCTGGCTAAGAATCCTAGATTCCATGATCGAACCAAACACATCAACACAAAGTATCATTTGATTCGACATCATGTAGAGGCCAAGACAGTCCATCTTCGACATTGTTCCACAAATGATCAAGTTGCAGACATCTTCACCAAAGCGCTTGGACGAGAAAAGTTTGAAAGATTCAGAACCATGCTCGGACTTATGAACACCCCTTCGGATTAAGAGGGGGATTGTTAGAATATAATCCACCGGGATTATATTGTAAATAAATAAATAAATAGGAATATGAATAGTGGCATAGGAAGGTGAAAAGGCTGGTTCTCAACCGCCACATGAAATGTATAAATGTATGATATGTCAATGGAATAGAATGGAACCAGGAGTTATACCTAACACTTATGTCCCATTGATGAGTTTTTTTTGTTACTTCAAACCAATGCGATGATTGTCTAGAGAAAATTTCTATGTGTGAGTACTGTTGGACTTCTATGCATTATTTTTCACATAAACTTACAAGAGTTCTCACAATTTCATCTTTGTCACTCATCAAAAAATTTCCTGTATGTATATCAAGGTAGTTTATGAGGATATTTGGAAGACATTTGTCCTGGATGGAGACTTTAAAGGAAACCATTGTTCATGGTTGGAACCCATAGGTTACACCTTCCACTTTTTAACAAAAATATTTCCAATACACTTTCAACAACAAGCTTTGCAACAATTTCATATACACACTTCTATGAGAACTTCATCAATTGATATGTGCATGCATCCCAATTGTTCCCTTCAAAAGTCTGCCAAATATGTGTCTTCAGTCTTTAGTCCTCTCATAGTGAGTCTTCCCATTTGTATCAAGTGCGTGCTTTATTCATGCTTCCCACAAAACATGGATAGATAGTATCTCAATTTTCTTACTAAGTGATCATATTCAATAGGTAACTCGATTAGTTCTAGCACATGTTCTACGATTGATTTTTGAAATCAGTATGTTTTTTGAGTTCATTCAACTAACCTATATCTTCTTCGGTACATTCATCACAATTATGCTTCTGTCTTTCTTAGACTTAAAATATTAATTTTTTTTCACTTGTCATAAAGTATCCTTCTTTTTGTGACAGAGTTTATAATCATCGGTTTTACTGTTGATATTTTTCAGCCAACCTTTAGTTTCTTTCCATACTGGATTTCTCTGTATCATATAACTTGTTCTTCTTTTAAGGAGTCTTTAATGACATAAAAATAACTTCTTTTATCTTAGTTACAGACTTCATCCTCTTCATGAATCACATGATTTAATACTTTCATGTTGCTTCACTTTGTCACATGGATGGTCTCTAGCAAAGTCTTTAATTTGTCACTTCTACACTTCTTCTTGTTTATGAGGAAGATAGATTTTACCAATTATTTCTTATGACTTTTCTTCTTGTTGTTTTGATGGAAACCTCAAGACATTCTTTTCTTCTTGCCAACTGATATTTTTCTAGTACCAATTGCAATTTTCTGTTATTAACTCCCCCTGAGAATATGATAACTTATAATGCTAATTTCAGGGTTCTCTTCTAGGTCATGAGAAACCTTTTTAGAGAAGGTATCTACCATTATCATATTGATCTCCATTGGTGTATTAATTTACATATTCATCTTGATTTCCCTCGGAATGGATGTCATTTTTATCTATAGCATTATTTTTCTCATCATCATCTTTGGAAGCTTTACTGATATTTGAAATTTGTGTTTCTTCCGAGTCTTTGTAATCTAGCTTCCTTCTCCACATATTTCCATTATGTACCTTGCTTACTGGTCTTCTATCTTTTGAAGTGTTTGTTTCTTGTTTGCTTCTCAAACTTTAATATTTTCTTTTGGTTCTACAATCACCAGCCTTGTGACCAAACTTGTCACATCAATGAGCATATCCAAGGAATGCCATTTTATAGAATCTTTGATCTTTGTAATGGCTATTTTCATTTGCATGTTTTCTCAATTTTTTTTTTATCTTAGGAGGATGAGAAGAGTTCTGATGATTGGAATTAGTCTTCCTGTAATTCTTCTGCTGCTTGGGTGTATTCTTCTTATAGATATGAAACTTTTCATATTCTTTGCAATATAGGACTTTATGTCCAAAATTACAAGAGTAGAAATGGCCCAATTTTTTTTGTTGATATCTACTTCACATTGGTCTTCTAGGCACCATATCTGTTCTTTGTAAGAGAGGAGAAAATTTCTTACTTTCTTCTCTTTTAATTGGGCTCTTGAGTGTAGCATCATAGCTTCTTTTATTTCCATATTGGTTTGTGAAAGAGGAATATATTGGATTCTTTTCTTTGTCAAATCCTAATCCATATTTATCGCTTGATGGTATTTGGACACTTAGGATTTCATCTAAAGTCCTTGAGTTGTTTTCAAACTTTGATTTGATATATTCTTCATCAAGTTTCTTTCTAAGGTGCATAATGTCTTCTTCAAGCCTTTCAGATTCTTGTATTCTCTTTTTTAGCTGTTGTTCTAGATTGTTTTCATCCCTTTTGACTTCTAGAATTTGATTATTTAAGTTAACAATTATTCTTTTTGCATCATTGTTTTTCTCTTCAAGTTCTATCATGTGAATTTTTTATTTTTTGCACATCCTTTTATACTTCTCTAATTCTTTATGAGCATTTATAAGTTCTTCTTCAAGATCTACCACATCTTCTATTTCTTCTTCAGGGATTTGGATTTCGAAACCCATGAATAGGACTTGAACATCTTCAATGATTTCATCATCTTCACTGTCTTCTTTGGAATAAAGGTTTTTCTTATTTTTTTGAAACTTCTTCTTGTATATGGTCTCATTCTTTTGATATTTATTATGAGAAAAAGGCTCTTCATCATCACTATCATCTTGTTTTGGGTAAGGACACTTTCTGTCAAAATTTCCAACCCTTCCACAATTAAAAATTTTCAATGGCAGATTCCATTTGTACTTGCCAATGCCTCTCTCAAGTTTCTTTCTGAAGAGAGATTCATCATCATCTAGTTCCTCAGATTGGATCTTGGATACGGCCTTAAAGATTGCTTCCTTCTTTGATGATCCATTTTGTCCTGTTCTCCTCTCATAGGTAACGAATATCCAATATAGTTTATCTATTGTCATAAGTTTAATATCATCTCATTCTTGTAAAGAGGACACCTTTGAATCATACTTCATTGGAAGGGTTCTCAGTACCTTGTCGACTACATCTTTCTCTTTTAGTTCTCCTCCAATTCCTATAATGGCATTAACAATTTCATCTACTCTTAGAAGATATTCTCTAATATTTTCTTCCTCATTCATTTTTAGGTTTTCAAACTGTCCTTTGTAGGTCTGAAGTTTGGATTCCTTGACTTTGGGCGCTCCTTCATAGACACATTTAGTTTTTCACATGCATGTTTGGATGTTTTGCATTGCATGACTTTTACAAGTATTGAATGTGTTAACCCACTCAAAATTGCATTCAGAGCTTTTGCATTGGCCTCATATTGGATTAGTTCTCCTTCGTATAAAGGTACGTCATATGGTACTTAATATTTTGTTTCAACATTCCTCCAAACTTTATATCCAAGATCCATTAGATGGCACTTCATTCTTACACTTTAGTATGCATAATCATCTCCAGTAAATAAAGGAGGTATGTTGGTGGCTAACCCTTGTTGACCCATAGTGATTTTTAATAGGATCTTCCTTCCAGTGATTAAGCCGTAGTGAAGGATCTTGATCTGATACCAATTGTTGGAATATTGGACAATACTGAGAGGTGGGTGAATAAGTATTGATAACTTTTAAGAATTTAAACTACTTTTAATTTATTCATTAACACACATGATCAAAAAGAACACACAGAACACCAATTTATCGTGGAAGCCCAATTGGGTAAACCACCAATACTTCCTATTACTACAAAATTATATTTTACAAAATGTTTTTTCCTACTACCATAGACAAGGATGGTACTAACACCCTATTTACCAGCAACTACTGGAAGGAGGCTACAGCCCCATGTTTTATTAGTTGCTGCTGAAAGGTTGCTTTTGCACCCTATTTACTAGCTACTACTAGAAGGAGGCTATGACCCCCTATTTTATCAGCTGCTGCTGAAACGATGCTTCTACACCCTATTTACTAGCTATTACTGGACTGAGGTTATGACCCCCTTGCAGGCATATAGCCTTCCCTAACACCACCCTACCACCCTAGTATGTTTTTATAAAACTTCCATAGGCTGATTATGTCTTCGTTGGTCTCTGTTTTACTTGTTGCTACATCGATCTGAACTCCAGAGACACCTTTCTATCAAATCGATCTTCTGTTTAAATATTATCCATCATCATGCCCTTTCATCAATCCATCGCACAAGTTCATTGTGTCTTTTCACAGAATCACATCCCTTTGTTAATCATGTTCTTCCAAAGAGTAAATTGTGTCTCTCTGTTTATCATTTTAACTTTGTTTAGATTTCAATCATGTCCTCCTGCAGTTTCCTTTCTACAATGTCCTTTTCATAATAATATCTCTATGATAGAACTTTCCACATTGAGTTTTCCGCATTTACCTTTCCGCAATCATCATTCCTCAATTACCTTCCGCAATTAACTTTCCAAAATTGCAAATTGCGGATTACGGACAATTAGCTTTCCGCAATTGTCTTTCCGCAACGACCTTTCCGCAATTTGTGGGAACTCATTCCTTCCTCAAATGTGGGTTGCGGATTGCGGATGTGCACTTTGAATTTTCTTGAGAATTGCTTCCACAATCGAAAACTTCTTCCTTCTGCAATTGCGGGTATGCATTTTGAATTTTCTCAAAAATTTCTTCCACAACAATCTTTCCGCAACGACCTTTCCGCAATCGAAAACTTCTTTCTTCCGCAATTACGGATTGTGGGTATGTATTTTTATTTTTCTCGAAATTGCTTCCACAAATCGTCTTCCGCACGAATTCTTCCACACTCTGTGGATTGTGGATTGTGGATACCTTCCGCATTACGGATTGCGGATGTGCCTCCCAACTTTTTTGAAATGGGATTCTGCCAATCTTTTTCTGCAACTCCTATGAATTGTCGATCTCTTTGCAGAATCGTCCTCGTCCGTTGATCAGTTATCAAACATATAACTTCACTTTGGCACTCTGGAATGTTATCTTCCCCACACATTTATTTTGCAGATTCTTTCCCTTCCATCAATCTATTTTCTTGATACGATCTTAACCATGCAACCTCTGCTAAACTTCACTTTGGCGCTCCAGAATGTTATCTTCCATGCAAATTTACTTTGAAGATTCTTTCCATGCCGTCGATCTATTTTCTTGATAATATCTTAGCCGTCCTACTTCTGCTAAATAAGCTAACTGCAACTCCACGACTCTACGTTGATTGATCAGAGGATTTACCAATCAAGCTCAATCAGACTTTTCCTAACTTGATCTGCTCACTGGATCTACACATTATTTTTATGGATTCATTTGTACAGGCATTCAAACTATCAATCCATTCATGATTTAGACACACAAGGAGTCAATTATTCATTTATACAGAGATATGCATAAATAGTCCTTCTCAATTCAAACATAATGATGTTATATTACAACACTGACTTCATGATAGCATCTCACGTGTCTTTCCAGCCTCATCAAATATTCCACATCATTATGCATGCCATGTCATCGCTTCCTTTGTTATTCCTTTACCTTACACTGATTTTTCCCTTCCATCATGTCTTTGATTATTCCTTTGTCATTACTGAACTCCTTTGACATCAATGACAACTATTTTCAACATTCTCCCCCTTTGGCATTGATGGAAATATCTTTGAAATTCTTCCCCTGTGTTGAAATACTGAGAGGGGGGTGAATCGGTATTTGTACAATATAAAATTTTAATCAAAAGCAGGTTTTTGATCACCAATCAAAGCACATCATCAATGTGTATAAAAATAACAATATAGACAATACACAATAATATTTGACGTAGAAACTCAAGTCTTGGGGGTAAAACCATGAAATCCTTTTAAAATAGTTTTTCAAAAATAACTGGAAGGAGGAAACAACCCCCTTTTTACAAAGACTTCAAGTTTCCAACTGCAACTGGAAGGAGGCTACAACCCCCTAATCTACAGGATGCAACCTGAAGGAAGCTTCAACTCCCTAGTTTTTAGGCCACAACCAAAAGGAGGCTACAACCCCCTTTCCTTACCCGGTCCTGCCACTCTGATATGAAAGAAAATGTCGAACCTGTGGACTTGTCAAACCAAACTCTGAATCTGTTGCTAATAACTTCTGTACTCTAATCACTACCAAACCATCCATGTATGTCACTGCCAAACACTACTAATGTACATCCTCGTCATACACAATGCATCAACATCATCGTCATCACCAAGTGTTCATCATAGTGCATAGAAATGTATCATCGATATGGTGTGTTCATCAAGTGCATCAATATCATAGAGCGTAGCATGTATCAAGTATCATCATATCATCATCATATATCAAATCATGGCTTTGGTCATTCACTTGCTCATTAATACCTTACAACTAGTATGCTTTT
Source organism: Pseudotsuga menziesii (assembly GCA_001517045.1). Lineage (NCBI taxonomy): Eukaryota > Viridiplantae > Streptophyta > Pinopsida > Pinales > Pinaceae > Pseudotsuga > Pseudotsuga menziesii. Next base: position 28,357 of record LPNX010465058.1, on the reverse strand, counting down.
CATAAATAATCATCGCTATCGTACATTGTACAAGCTATTTCATTATACAAACCACTTCTCTGTTGTACATCTACTCACACTTGTATCAATACCACTTTTTATACTACCATACAGTATACATACTGTTTACACTCAACTATGTACACTTTATACTGTACACACTATATACATGGTTTTTCTCACATACTAATGTACATCATTGTATACTTTCTACACTGTTCACACACTGTTGTATTTGCTTGCAATATATATAATTCACTTTTCATGTAAATATTATACAACAATAACACACCTTTGTTGTATTTAATGACTATGTAGACGTAAGACAACTCATATTGTTCCAGAACTAGAGCTAGGTAGAAGAAAAATCTGTTTACACTTCAAAAACCTCGGATCTATGGTTGGACTCTGCGGAAACTTCATATTCCTCAGTTAATTGCAAAACTCGGATTGTAACAACCTTGAAAAGAGGATTTCTCTGCTACTACAAAAACTTCAGTCAACTGACACCCAACAATTAAGTAAAATTGAGACTGTTTCCCAAAGAAAAATCCCTATAGAGAAGTTCGGGTCATCTGCTTTATTAAAAAGAAACTCAGGACTGTTTGGCCTGCTATTCTTTCTCTGTTGATTTGATAAACCAAACAAAGGATTGTTGCATCATCTATAATAGACTTGGACCATTTACCAAAACAACTCGGGTGTGAAAGAAAGGGTCTGTTGTAACCCTCAGTCAACGAGGTAAAAAATCAGCGAAGAACCTTAGTAAAACCCAACGTAAAAACCTCAGTTTAGCTGCCAATTCGTTGTATATTGAGATGACAAATAAATAGTATATTAATACATTTTTGGCATGAGAAGGAGGAACGGTTTTAAGTATTTTATTAAAGCAAGTTTTAATTAATGGAGACTAGTTGTTGAGATAATACCATTTAATAATTAAGAGTTGTTTTATTTATTAAGTATTTTAATGTTTAATTATTTTAATATTACATTAAAACATGTTTTAATACAAGACCACTTTTATTAATTAAGGTTTTAATTTAATATTTAATTAAAGCAAGTTTTCATTAAAAATTAAAGAGAGGTTAGGGTACTTTGTGTTTCATTGATTAAGGTTTTAATTTAATATTTAATTAAAGCAAGTTTTAATTAAAAGTTAAAGGGAGGTTACGTAATTTTAGGTATTTAATTTAAAAAGAGTTTTAATTAAGAGGGGTTAAGTAATTTATTAAATTATTATAAGATGTTTTAGTACTTCAATTTAATATTATTTTAATCATTATTACTTGTTACGAGTTTTGTTAGTGTTTTATGTATAGGGGATCTTTGTATAAAGTTGGGGTATTACTAGAGTTTCAAGGCATAGAGTAGAATATAGGCTTAGGGACCAAGGTAAAAGGTTTTGGGGACTTTAGTTAGGTCAACAAGGTTGTCACATGCTTTATGGACACGACCATCAAGGTGTGGGGGTGCCTAGGCTTCTCCAAGGATTCCATAAACCTTAATAACACGCAAATGACAACTGAAAGGGTAATTTGGACTCTTGTAACTTATTTAACCCACAAAGAACATAATATAGAGTAATAGGGCATGGTTGTGGTACTGGGAAACCTTGAAGAAACTAATGGGGAACCCTAAGACCACTTAGGGGAATTTGAACACTATACAGGGATTTTGGAAATGTCCCAAGGGCTCCAAGGGCTTTGGACTTGGGCTTGGACAAGGTCAAAAGGTCTTCGTAGACACTGAAACTTACTTAACCCTCAAGGGATCCTCAAGGGGCACCAAGACATACCAACACACAGCTCTTGGCATCAATGACAATTTAGTCAAGAACCTATTATGCCTTTTCAATCTCTTTTTTTTTAACTTGACTTGGTACTAACCATTGTGTTATGATCTGGTTAACATTTTCTTTTTTCGCAACAAGTTCTTTGAATGATAACCTGGATGATAAATTCATATACTCCCCCTATCACAGTGCTTCCTTCTGTCACATTGATGCGTTTTTTTTTTTTTTCGTTACTTCAAACCAATGCGATGATTGTTTAGAGAGAAATTTCTCTGTGTGAGTAGTGTTGGACTTCTATGCACTATTTTTCACATCAACTTACAAGAGTTCTCACAATGTCATCTTTGTCACTCATCAAATATTTTCATGTATGTTTATCAAGGTAGTTTATGAGGATATTTGGAAGACATTTGTCATGGATGGAGACTTTAAAGGAAACCACTGTTCATGGTTGGAACCCACGAGTTACACCTTCCACTTTTCAATAAAAATCTTTCCAATACACTTTCAACAACTGGATTTTCTACAAACTTAACGGTCTTAGTTACAAAACTTTGTTTATCTTAGTTACAAACTTAATGGTCTTCATGAATCACGTACTTTAATACTTTCATGTTGCTTCACTTTGTCACATGGATGGTCTCTAGCAAAGTCTTTAATTTGTCACTTCTACACTTTTGCTTGTTTATGGGGAAGATATATTTTACCAATTATTTATTATGACTCTTCTTCTTCTTGTTTTGATGGAAACCTCAACACATTCATTTCTTCTTTCCAACTGATATTTTTCAAGTACCAATTGCAATTTTATGATAATAACTCCCCCTAAGTATATGATCCCTTCTAATGCTAATTTCGGGGTTCTCTTCTAGGTCATGAGAAATATTTTTAGAAACGGTATCTACCATTATCATCTTTATCTCCATTGGTGTATTGATTTACATATTCATCTTTCTTTCCCTTAGAATGGATGTCATTTTTATCTATAGAATTATTTTTCTCATTGTCATGTTTGGAAGCTTTACTGATATTTGAAATTTGTGTTTCTTCTGAGTCTTTGTAATCTAGATTCCTTCTCCACATATTTCCATGAGGTACCCTGCTTACTGGTCTTTTATATTTTGAATTGTTTGTGTCTTGTTTGCTTCTCAAAATTTGATCTTTTCTTTTGGTTCTACAAGTAGCAGCCTTGTGAACAAATTTGTGACATCAATGACAATATCCAAGGAATGCCATTTTATAGAATCTTTGATCTTTGTAATGGCTATTTTCATTTGCATGTCTTCTCAAATTTTTCATCTTAGGAGGATGAGAAGAGTTTTGATGACTAGAATTAGCCTTCCTGTAATTATTCCGTTGCTTGGGTGTATTCTTCTTATAGATATGAAACTTTTCATATGCTTTGCAATTCAAGGCTTTATGTCCAAAATTATTACAAGAGTAGAAATGGCCCAAAAATATTTGCTGATATCTACTTGTCATTGGTCTTATATGCACCATATCTGTTCTTTGTAAGAGAGGAGAAAATTTCTTACTTTCCTCTCTTTTAATTGTGATCTTAAGTGCAGCAGCGTAACTTCTTTTATTTTCGTCTTGGTTTGTGAAAGAGAAATATCTTGGCTTATTTTCTTTGTCAAATCCTAATCCAGATTTATCACTTGATGGTATTTGCACACTTAGGATTTCATCTAAAGTTCTTCAGCTATTTTCAAACTTTGATTTGATAGATTCTTCATCCAATTTCTTTCTAAGGTGCATAATGTATTCTTCAATCCTTTCGTATTCTTGAATTCTCTTTCTGAGGTGTTGTTCTAGATTTTTTTCAGCCCTTTCAACTTCTAATTCTTTATGAGCATTTATAAGTTCTTATTCAAGGATTTCTCTTTTGAAACCCATGAATATGACTTCATCATCTTCACTTATTTCAGCATCTTCACTGTCTTCTTTGGAATAGAGGTTTTTCTTATTTTTCTGAAAATTCTTCTTGTATATGATCTTATTCTTTTGATATTTCTTATCACAATAAGGTTCTTCATCATCATTATCCTCTTATTTTCGGTAAGGAAACTTTCTGGAAAAATGTCCAATCCTTCCATAGTTAATACATTTCAAGGGTAGATTCCCTTTGTACTTGCCAGTTCCTCTCTCAAGTTTCTTGCTGAAGAGATATTCCTCATCATCTAGGTCCTTCGATTGGATCTTGAATACAGCCTTAAAGGATGCTTCCTTTTTTGATGATCCATTTTGTCATGTTCTCATCTCATAGGCACTGAATATCCCATGTAGTTCATCCATTGTCATAAGTTGAAGATCATCTCGTTCTTCTAAAGAGGACACCTTTGAATGATACTTCATTGGCAGGGTTCTCAGTACCTTGTCGACTACGTCTTTCTCTTTTATTTCTCCTCCAATGCCTCTAATGGCATTACCAATTTCATCTACTCTTAGAAGATATTCTGCAATATTTCCTTCCTCATTCATTTTTAAGTTTTCAAACTATCCTTTGTAGATCTGAATTTTGGATTCCTTGACTTTGGGCGCTCCTTCATAGACAGATTTTAGTTTTTCTGAGGCATGTTTGGATGTTTTGCATTACATGACTTTTACAAGTACTGAATGTGTTAACCCACTCAATATTGCATTCAGAGATTTTGCATTGGGCCACTAGTACATATGGCTCAAAAGTTCCATGAAATATTTCCACGAATAAGTTAAAATGGTAATTTTCATGGATAAATTGATAAATATTTTGAACAGATATTCTTATGGCCCCCGATCATCATCGCTACTAGGACGTAAATGACTATTTTTCTCTATAGCGACGAAAGTCCATCTATATTTCAACGAAGATAGAAGTTCATCGCTATAGCGATGGAACGCTAAACACTTGCAAATCAACTCCATCAACAAATTTGAAGGGGAGGTCCTGTTGGGGAAAGGTAGAACAATGAAATTGAAAGGTAATTATAATGAGGATGAAAAACCATCATGTTCATCCTCATTATAATAATCGCAACCATCGTCATCTTCATCTTTATGATCAGCAATGCTATCATAATCATCATCATCAATATCATCATCATCATCACCATCTTCATCATCGTCATCATCGACATCAAAATCAACCTCATCCTCATCCTCAGCCTCATCATCGTCAACATTATAATCATCATCGTCATCAATGATATCATCATCATCATCATCATCATGTTCGTACTTATTAGAATAATAGAAATCATCATCATCATGTTCATCCTCATTATAATAACCACAACCATCATCATATTCATCTTTATGATCATTAATGCTATCATAATCATCATCATCATCACCATCATCACCATTGTCATCATTGACATCATTGACATCATAATCAACCTCATCCTCAGCCTCATCATCGTCAATTTTATAATCATCATCATCATCAATGTTATCATCTTCATCATGTTCATGCTCATTAGAATAATAGCAATCATCATCATCATGGTCATCCTCATTAGAATAATCACAACCATCATCATCTTCATGTTCATACTCATTAGAACAATAGCTATCATCATCATCATGTTCATCCTCATTAGAATAATCACAACCACCATCATCTTCATCTTTATGATCAGAAATTCTATCATAATCATCATCATCATCATCACCATCTTCATCAACGTCATCATCGACATCATAATCAACCTCATCCTCAGCCTCATCATCGTCAATGTTATAATCATCATTGTTATCAATGATATCATCATCATCATCGTCATCAATGTTATCATCTTCATCATCATGATCATCATGTTCATTATAATCATTATAATAATAACAATCATCATCATCATGTTCATCCTCATTATAATAATCACAACCATCATTCTCTTCATCTTTATGATGATCAATGCTATCATAATCATCATTGTCATCATCGTCATCATCATCATCATCACCATTGTCATCATCGTCATCATCGACATCATAATCAACCTCATCCTCAACCTCATCATCGTCAATGTTGTAATCATTATCGTCATCAATGTTATCATCATCATCATCGTCATCAATGTTATTATCTTCATCATCATGATCATCATGTTCATACCCATTAGAATAATGGAAATCATCACCATCATGTTCATCCTCATTATAATAATTGCAACCATCATCATCTTCATCTTTATTATCATCAATGCTATCATAATCATCATCATCATCATCATTACCATCATCATCATTACCATCATCACCATCTTCATCATCGTCATCATCGACATAAAAATAAACCTCGTCCTCATCATCGTCAATGTTATAATCATCAATGTCATCGATGATACCATCATCATCATTGTCATCAATGTTATCATCTTCATCATCATGATATTTACACATTTTCAATATTTAAATATTTGTAATAAATAAATTGTATTATACAATGAATTCCATCTAACCTTATTACTTACTTATGTGTGCCTCAAGTCTTCTTGATAGTGGACTTTATTGAGCATCCTCTATATGTCAAACTTCGAAATGGTCACCATCTTACACTCATATGTCAATTTTTTTTTCAGGAAAGGTTTTATTGACGATGATGATGTTCTCTATGATGACAATGATGGCCATAAAGACAATGATCATGATAATCCTGTTGACTACAATGATAACGATAATTTCACTATCAACATCATCATCATCATCATCACTAACGATGATGATGATGTCGATGATGTTGTTTATGATGATGATGATGACGACAATGACGATGGTGTTGTTTATGATGATGGTGATGATCATTGACAATGACGATGACAATGCATATGGTGATGATGATGTTCTTGATGATGATGATGATGATGATGACGACAACGATTATCATGATGATGATGATTATCAATATGGTGGTGATGATTATTATGATGTTTATCAAGATGGTGGTGATGGTGATGATGATGATAATCATAAGTATTGATGTCGTAATTTTTTGCTACCTTGCCTCTGTGTTGCTGGCATAAGTCCCTGGATTTATCCTTTCCCGAAGGGTTATAGTGGACTTATTGGATTCAATGAAAGGTAATAAATCACATTAAAAAAGTAAACATTAAAATAATAAAAAACATTAAAGTAATAATAAACATTAAAATGTTAATAAACATTAAAAATAATAAATATAAATAATAAGAAAAAAACAAAAAAATAAACATTAAAAAACAACAAACAATTAAAACTATCAATATTACTTTCCCCTTGTCGCAACAATGAAATTTTACATCTTTCACTTACCACGAACTACGATCGAGGTCGTAGAGGAGTTTCCAAGGTTGCAGAGGAGTTTTTCCAGTTACCTCATGGGAATATTTCACTTACCTCACCCATGAACTACGACTGAGGTCACAGAGGAGTTTCCAAGGTTGTAGAGGAGGTTTTCTAGTAATCTCACCCACGAACTAGGCCTGAGGTCACAGAGGCGTTTCCAAGGTTGCAGAGGAGGTTTTCCGGTTACCTCACCCATGAACTAGGCTCGAGGTCGTAGAAGAGTTTCCAAGGTTGCAGAGGAGATTTTCTAGTTACCTCACCCCGTATCTTCATTGGATGGGTGATTGAATGAGATTAAAATTACTAGTAATAATTGCAGTTTTGGTTTATTATTCAATTTTTCAATCACAATTTCTTACTATAGGCTAAATTCTTCATTTTAAAATGACCCAAACTTTTGAAATCGTGAATTGAACACTTGAAATCGCATTTTCAGGAATTACTTCTCCGCTGGATTTCAGTGGGTAGGGGTCGATTTGGTTAATGCATATACTTATCCCCTGTTTCACCCATGTGGTCAATAACTTTGGAATCAATCAGGTGGAACCAGGAATACTGACAAGTAGTACCGTTGCTGCCATTGTTTCCCCGATGGAATCTATGGATAACAACGACCCGTTGGATCTCCCACCGCAACAACCAGAAGAACCACCGATGTTACCACTAGCAGTAAGACCCCTAGATTTGGGGCTTGGGGGGAGCCCTATTTCTCTTTCTCCTCAAATTTTTCCTGAAGAAAGAGGGTCTACACTATCTGCAGATACCATAATCATTCACACATAACCCTTTTTAGAACCTCTTTGGAACCCTACTTCATCTACGGAACAATTTTTGTACAACGATTTGGAGTTGTTGGAGTCGGGATGGCTAGGATCTCATCCAACTCCACCTGCCCTACCTTCCTTATCGGACTCAGAAGAAGGGGAAATTTTTATCCCATAGGGTTACATTTCTTCTTTTTTGTGGCCGAAGGATTTTCTAGGGACACCACCTGATTCAGGATCTGACAGAAGCAACAAATATCCACAAGTGGAAATTCAAACCAACATCAAGGGTTTATCAAAGAGCCCTAGAAAAAAACATAAGAAAAATTGCCTCTCCTCAACCAGTGGGCCTCTTAATCTCATTTGTGGTGTCAACGTGTCGATAGAGGATTTTGGGCCTATGGCAGACTCTGCTTTGGTGTGAAAAATTTGTGGGAAAAACCCTAGCTCGGAGGATATGGAAATTTGGGTCAGGAAGAATTAGTGAAGTGCTCTCAACTATGAACCAAAAAATGGATGCCCTTACAAAGGATTGGTTTGGATTTAGATTCAACTGCACAAGTGATGTTGAAAAATTTCTTGCGAAATAGTGGGGCTATGGAGTTGTTCCTATTCTATTAAAAAAATGGACTCCTCTCTTTGGTGCGGATAGTGAGAGATTGGACATTATGCCAGTGTGGGTGCATCTTCCAGGACTCCCCTAGGAATTTTTGAACTCGAACTCGTTTCCCGATTTGGGGAGTGCTCTTGGAGTCTTTCTGGAGGCGAGTCTTTCTTTTCTGAAGACAAGAAGGAAAACTATAGAACGCATACTTGTCTCTTTAAACATTTGAACAGATCTCCGAGAATACATTAATCTTAACTGGGGTGACTATGTTAGGAAGGAACTACTATACTATGAAGGGATCCCCTTCAGATGTCACCGTTACCATGGAACAAGAAATATAGAAAAAAATTATCACCTGAGTTTTTCAAAATCCCCAGTACAAAAAAGATGGATCCCAAAGGAGACTGCAGCTCCGAGCACTAAACAGATCCCTCAAGGGATGCATGAAGAAGCTTCTCCTCTCCAGGATATTGATTGAAAACAGTATGGAAACTTCAACAAAGTTTTCTTTTTCACTTTACTTTTCAACAGATTAATTCTCTTTTTTGTTTGCATTCCCATGGTTGAAATTCTTCGAGTGTCCTCGAAAGGATTTGGGAAATGAGACTAAAATAACCATAACTCGATAACCGATGCTTGGATGGAAAAACCATTAGTTCTGTTCGAATAGTGAAATTGGAGTACCACTAGGGACATCATTCTACCATGAGTCCATTGATTGACCATTTTCTATTTCGATGATTTTTCAAAGTAGGTTTTGCTCAGTAACATGCAATGCAATTTTTGCATTAGAGAGTAAATTTTTGAATCCTTTTCCAAATAGGAGTGTAGGAATTTTCACCATATTGGCATTGCCCAAACATACTTGTAGGAGGTTACGAAATTCATTCCATTGCTTAGTTTTGTTTTTATTCCCTAGATGATGTTCATTAAGAGTCCTTAAATGAATTTGGGAAGCGAGTTGAAAATTACCATAACTTGATAACCAAGTCTCGGTTGGACAAAACATTAGTTCCATTTTAATTGTGACATTATATTACCACTAGGGACACCACTCTATCATGATTCCATGGATCGATCATTGTCGATTTACACAATTTTTGCAACAATGTTTTTCTCAGTAACATGCAATGCAATTTTTGCATTAGAGGGTAATTTTTTTAAAACTATGCCAAGCGAGGGTGTGGGAATCATGTAGATATTTTCCTCACCCAAAAACACTTGTAGGATGTTACGACACTCGATTTCATTTTTCGGTTTGTTTTTTATGCCCCCAGTTGAAATTCACGAACTGTCCCCTAATGACTTTGGGAAGTAAGTTGAAAACCATCATAATTCGATAACCAAGTCTCAAATGGACAAACCATCAATTTCATCGGAATTGTGACATCATATCAAGTATATGGAAACCACTCTACCATGAGTCCATAGACCAATCATTTTATATTTCGACGATTTTCACAACTAGATTTTGCTTAGTAACATACAATGCAATGTTTACATTAGAGGGTCAATTTTTGAAAATTGAGAAAATTGAGGGTGTGGGAGTCATGGTAATACTGGCCTTGCTAAAAAATAATTCTAGTAGGTTACACCACTCAATTTCATTGCTTAGTTTGGTTTTGATGCCCCCAGTTGAAATTCACTAACTGTCACTGAAGGACTTTGGGAAGTGAACTGAAACTTACCATAATTTAATAAAACCAGGATCGTATGGAAAAATGTCAGTTCAGTTGGAATCATGACATAGGAGTACTGCGATGGACACCACTCTACCATGAGTCCATGGATTAACCATTTTCTATTTTGAAAATATTTGCAACTAGGGTTTTTCTTTGTAACAAGCACTACAATTTTTGCATTAGAGAGTAAAATTTTGAAAACTGTGCGAACCAAAAGTTTGGGAATCGTGGACATATCATCATTTCCCAAACACACTTGGAGGAATCTATGACACTCAGTTACATTGCTTAGTTATGTTTTTATGCTTTGATTTGAAATTCACCAAGTGTCTTTGAATTGATTTTGGAAGTGAGTTGAAACTCATAATAACTCAATATGTGAGGCTCCAATATACAAACCATCAATTTTGTTGGAATCAAGACATTGGAATACCACTAGGGACACCACTCTACCATGAGTCCATGGATCAATCATAATCTATTTCGAAAATTTTTGGAACTAGGTTTTACTAAGTATCATGGAATGCAATTTTTCTATTAGAGGGTAGATTTTTTATAACTATGTCAAAAGAGACTCTGGGAATTATGTTCATATTCACATTTCCAAAACACACTTGTAAGGGTTTGCGACACTCGGTTCCATTTCTTAGTTTGGTTTTTATGCCCAAGTTGGTTGAAATTCTCCAAGTATCCTAGAATGGCTTTGGGAGGTGAGTTGACAATTACCATAACTTAATAATTGAGGCTTAGATGGACTAGCTATTAGTTCCATTGGAATATTGACATTCAAGTACTACTAGGGACACCACTCTCTGATGAATCCATGGACTGACTATTGTCTATTTCAATGATTTTTAGAAGTAGGTTTCACTTAGTAACATTCAATACAATTTGTGCATTAGATGGTAATTTTCTAAATACTATGCAAAACAAGCATGTGGGAATCATGTTCATCTCATCCTTTCCTAAACATACTTATAGTAAGTTACAACACCCAATTCTATTGCTGAGTTTTGTTTTCATGCCCTAATTGATAACTGCCAAGTGTCTTTAAATGGACTTAGAAAATGAGTTGAAAATTTCCATAACTCGATAATCCATGGGAATATGGACATACTGTATTTTATGTTGGAATCATCACATCAAATTAATTCTACAAACACCTCTCTACCATGATTCCATGAAATAACCGTTCTCTATTTTGATTATTTTTTCAACTAGGTTTTGCTTAGTAACATGCAATGAAAATTTTGCATTAGAGCGTAATTTTTTAGAACAATTCCAAATGAGGGTGTGGGAATTGTTTTCATCTATACCTTACATGAACACACTTGAAGGAAGTTATCACACTCAATTTTGTTGCTCGGTTTTGTTTTTCTACCCCCGGTTGAAATTCTCCAAGTGTGCCTTAATGGATTTGGGAAGCGAGTTGAAAATCACCATAAATTGATAATAGAGGATCAAATGAAAAAACTATCAATTTCATTGGAATCATGACATTGGAGTATCGTTAGGGAAACCTCTCTAGTATGAGTCCATGGATAGATTGTTGTCTATTTCAATGATTTTTACAGCTAGGTTTTTATGAGTAACCTACAATGCAAGTTCTGTGGTAAAGGGTAAATTTTGAAAGCTATTCCAACTAATGGTGTGGGCATCATGTTTATCTCATCCTTTCCAAAACACACTTGTACATGTTCATTTCACTCAATTCTATTGTTTAGTTTTTTTCTATGACCCTAATTGAAATTTGACTAAGTGTCCCTGAATGGATTTGGGAAGCAAGTTGAACATCACCATAACTCGATATATGAGTCTTACATGAAAAAAATTCTAGTTCTATTGGAATTGTGACATTAGAGTACCACAATATACTCTTGTTTAGGATGATTCAATGACCAAATATCGTCTATTTTGATGGTTTTGGAAACTAGGGTTTCTGCTAGTAACATGCAATGGAATTTTGTAGCACAGGGTAAATTTTTTAAAAGTGTACCAACTAAGGGTGTGTGAATTATTGTCATCTAGGAATTTCCCAAAAAAAAATTGAGGAGGCTACAAATAGTGTGATGTTCAAAATAAAGGTAGAGTTAGTAAACAAAAACAACTTGTACGATAGGGAAAGAGGTTTCCTTATAGGTTGGGGTCATCCTATAAGCAACCTTCTTTTTTAATTTTATTTGGCATGCCCGCATAATGAATGTATCAACACACATCTAGTAAATTCATAAAAGGTAAGCATGCATCAATGACAACAACACAATATTGCTTCATTTTATTTCCTTTCCTTTATCTAACCATATTGCTACCCCTATCAACCTTGCTTCCAGATATAACTTTGAGCTAGTGAAAGCTTTTCAATACATTTAAATCCCGCACTTAATGGACATAATGCATGCAAGAGTAAGATAAAATGTCTGCAGCTAGTTAAACATGCCCACATGGTAATAGATAAATGCTTGATGAACGCAAAAATGCCTAAAATAGAACATATTGTATCTAATTTCTTTCTGCATTTTACTTCATCTATTGTCATGGCTGCTTGCAGACATTTTTCAACTTTTTGTGCATTTTTGCGGGCATTTTTATGGACATACATGCATATGTTTGAGGCATGCGGGCATTTTATCAGTCCAACAGGCATTTTCAAACTTGTTTTGGGCATTTCTCCAAATCATTTGCTTATCCAATTTGGAAAATTGATTTAAATGTATTTTTCAACTTAAATGTATTTACTTGCATAATGACTGTATGCAAGTTAATATGCATATCACCTCCTATGTCCTCATAACTAGAACACTCTAAATAATAAATGTTTCAATGCAACATAATTAGGAAACTTATTAAGAGGACGACTAATCACCCTCCAAAAAAAGACTCAAGCTCTCCTACTTGCTCTTGTGCCTCTTGTAATCTTTATGTAACCTATCTGGGTCCTTTGAATGAACTATAAGAAAAAGAAGTATCTATACTTGTGCTAGAATTTGACTATCCGTATCTGATTTATTTGGAATCTATGGATCAATATTTGGGGAAGCAAGCTTCTCTACCTCGTCAATGTCTATTGGAGACCCCTGAGGCTTAGGGGACATTGCATCCTGATCAAATTTGACATCTTGACACACTTATATTCTATAGGGATTGAATGTAAACTTTGGAGTCCTTAGAAGTCGTGTCATATCCCACATAAATTTCATTCAAACTAAAGGGTTTGAACCTGGACAATGTTTATAAGGGTAATGATGGAACCCCATCCTTCTCTCTTGGTACCATACTAGTCATATAGGATGGGTTCAATTTTGGACTTGTTGTGCTTACTGGTACCCTAAAAGGCATCTGATACATCCTATCCACCCATCAATAGGTCAATTAAGGCATGGATATCCTGCACATGAATTGGATAAGCCATGTCTAGCCATAAGCTGTCCCCATGCACTCAACTAACAAGGAACTTGGTTCATCTAGCAATTTCCCCAGTGGTGCCAAATACTAGTAGGTCAAGTAGATATCATTGTGAGACAGACCACATTTCAGAAGGGGTGCACCACCAGAGAAGAGAGACACTAGTCTTTAGCAAGTGTGCATAGTGTAGATCTTCCATGTAGGTCTATATAAGTGTCCATGCAGGCTCCACAAAAGTCTCATAATTAATTTTGGTGGGTAACATATGGAGGTTGGTGAGTTGTTTGAGACTAGTAAGTTTACACTAGAATTCGCAGCAAATATTGTACTTCAAATCTAGGCATACCTTTAGGATCTTACAATGATGTTGGTAGGAAACAAGTATTAGAGACTAGATGTCCTCCTCGAAACTGATGTCCTCCTCAAAATTGTATATGATAGAATATATATTTCAAGCACATAACTTATTACTTATTAGTATAGGATTTATTTAAGTCTAGAGAATTATTATTAGGAAGAAAAATGAGAAAATGACACACATGCATCCTCCTCAAAGTATTGAGAAACATCCACCCAACCCAAATATCCTACTTTCAATGGCATCCTTCTATCATATCTTACCTCCATTTTTCTACCTCATAAAACTTAACAAGAGCAATATTTCATCTTTATGTTATGCTACCTCCATATAAAGTTTGAACCATTCCCAGCCTATAAGAAATACCATTATCATGATCAGCAGTCAATAGATTAAGTTTGAACACTCCATATATCATTAGATAGGATAGATTCAGAATGTCTAATAATGGTAGCATCTCCATTGGATTCCATCAAAGGACTAAACACTATGCTCCAAGGTATGAATCGTCCCTCACAAAATATTTATATCTTTTTAAAAGAAATTGTGACTAAATCATGTGGAAAAAGACAAAATAACTTTATTATTAATTTGAATTAATAAACATGTTTAAGTATATATTAATGGAACTTTCGAAACGTGTTATTATTATTTTGAATTATGAACATGTTTTAAGTGTATAATAATGAAACTTTTGAAATGCCCTTTTTAAAACGAATCGTGACTAAATCATGTGGAAAAAACAAAATAGCTTTAATATTAAGTTTATACTTGATGATCTATTGGTTAATATTATAATTAATGCACTAATAAAATGAGATGTATTATACAATTTAGTATGGAATGGAAGGTATTAAAGCGTTTGTATTATTTTTTTAATGTTTCCATAATGATTAAATGAAGACAAAATAATAATAAATTTAATATTTAATATTTATAAATATAAACATAATGATTAAATGAAAACAAAATAATAATAAATAAGTATGTATATATATTCATTTAATTGAATATTTTTCAAGTATTAAAAGATTTATATTTCATTTTTTTATTATTTTTAAATATTTAATAAATTTAAAGTTAACAATAAATTTGGTCCTACTAAATGAACATAACACAAGGTTGAATTTTGAATGATTGATGAATGTGTTATGATTTAAATGCTATGATTGAGGTGATTAGGGTTTGTTAGTATGTTGCAATGTATAGGTTTAATAGTTGCCGAACAATAGAGAACGAGGCATAGGACAAGCTAGGGGGTTGTTGGCAAGCGATGGTCAAGGATCTCCTTCAAGAAAATTGTGTTAGGTATTTCAACTATTCCAATAAAGATGGGGGGCATAGGAAAGGCTAAGGCAGAGGATATAACACCTATTCCTGGAGAGCATGAGTAACTTGAACTCGTTGGTGGATCTCCTGTCATGGAAGGTGAGCTCAACAACCTCCAATTCAAAGAGTGGAAAAGAGTTGGTCTGCAATCCGAAATTTCGACAGGGAGATGCTAAGCTAAGGAAACAGTCACTCCCAAGTATATATTGAAGTCACTTCATCCATCATGGGAGGGTATATCCAATATATGAAGGATCACATAGTCATCAACAAAATTATGGGGATCTAGCCCTCTAAGAAGGATTTAAGTGGAGTAATTCGAGGTGGAAACCCAAAGTACACGTGGATCTCAAATTAGGCTCCAATGGATTTTTTATTGCAATCTTTACCAACACCAAAGATAGAAACAAGGTTTTTGAGAATAGTCTATATTTCTTCAACTCAATCGAACTTCACCTTTGAATCTAAACAAAATGATTTACTTTTGAAATGAGAGATTTCACAGTAGCTCTAGTCTAGATAGAAATGTATTCCCCACCCCAAGAGTTCTGGGAAGAAAAAACCCATTTGGGTTTAGGGAATACTCTAGGTAGATTCGCCAAAACCTCAAAGGTCACCAGAATGAGCAAGTACAAAATATATGGTTGAGTATATATTTACATGGATGTTTCAAGGTCTCTTCTAAATTATATTGGTATAAGATTTTAGGAAAACGAATGGAACTAAATGCTTGATTACACGTATATTCATTTTAGATGTGAAAAATGTTATGAGCATGCATCTTTTTAGGGATTGCCCCTTGAACTCTACTTAAAATAACAAGAAGCGGGAAGGCAAAGCATACAAGGGAGGCTTTATTAAGGTCCAAACCAAAAGGAAAAACAACAAAAAGTATAACCCTCAAGCCACCCTGTCATCTCGTCTTACTAATTATAACTTTCAAGAGTCGAGTATCATGGAGGAGATTTAAATCAACAAATACCAAGGATAAAAAACTAGAAAGACAAATACCCGTCATCATCATGATACACAGATAAAAAACAAAAAAATAAAAAACATAAATACCCATCATCATCATTCGAAATATATGTAAATATTATGTGCATAAATAATAAAATGGTCCAAGAATGGATGTGTACACTTTAAAGAGCACCAAAGGGGCTACGATTCCACCAATGAGGAAGAGGAAAGGGGGCCTAAGGGAAACTCATCCTTTGTTTCCAAGTGTCAACCTTAGAAATCACCCAAAATTCTGTCATGTGCCTTGAATAAGCCAAATATCTCATTTTTTTACTATTTTCCAGTCATTGAATGCATGTGTAAAGTTGGCGGGAAAAGTCACTTCATGTAGTTATTAAAGCATGAGGCTTACTGCACTTTTGGATAGTTATGTCACAAGTCAGAAGTCAGTATGCAACAATCGGGAGTCCTTTCTTCTAATGTCATAAGTAATGCTAGTTGTGTTTTCACCATTTCCTCATATCTCTTGGAGTCAACCCTCATTCTCTCATTATTCCATGCATATTTACCTTATGTAGATCTCTCCATTGTTGTTCATAACCTTTAACAACTGTGTACAACCCAGTAATTCGAATATGGAGCTAGGACAACAGATTTGGAAGGGAAAATTGATTGTTGTAGGTGAGTAGAGAGGTTGGGAAAGCTAGGAACCCTTAACCATTGGGGTTTTGTTGATGTTACATGATTGAGAAGCCACAAATTGATGTTGCAGGCGGTTGTCCAGCAACATTTAGTAGGTTAGTCTTATTCTATGCACACAAAGGAAACACTCGTCAAGATGGATTGCCCAAGAGAACCATGGATCGATGAAGTGGATGCTTGAGCCAAGGAGGGTGTTGTGTGGGGTAGACCCTGGTATTGTGGAAGCTAAGGTTGTGATACCTAAGTGAGACCCATGTAGAGCTCTGTATGAGCATTTGGCTTACCATAGAGAGCATATTGGGTTTTGGGTTGAGAGAGAGAAGTCTATGGGTTGTGGGTTGGGTTATGTATTTTATTTGTTATGAATTCGTAGCAAGACTGTGGGGCAAAATTTCAAGGCCCTGATTTTAATCAATGTCCCCTCTCTAAGTCGAATTGGTGGAAGGGGACGTTACAGTGAGGTACCCAAGAGGATAATGCTATGTATTGAGGCCATATTTATTAGATAAGGTCAATGTAGTGTGAAAACAATAATTGTAATAAGGCTTACTAGAAGGAAACCTACTATAAATTAGTTTCTTCTTTATAAAGTATTTGGAAGATTCCACCTATTAGAAAGTTCCTTCTTTAGAAATTACCTAAGAGGTTGGATATACAATATATAAAGAAGTAGAAGCAATGAGATGAGATGTGTTGTGAAATATTGATGGATTATACTGTAGCAAGAATGAATTGTGGAGTGATTCCTTCCATAAGGAATGACTGATGGTGTTACCTTACCTTAAGGATCTTCTCTACATAGTGTGTTCATTATCTTGTTTCCTTTTTGTGTGGATATATTTCTATTATTTGTAAAGTTTAAGGGTTCGATCTTATTTGTGATTCAATGTTTGTGTTAAGGACCACAACATTGGGAACTAGAGCCCTTTCTTGGGCACAAAAGCGAGGAATAGTTTTTTTTTGTTGTAAATCATTTAGAGGAAAAAGGGTGAAGTCTTAAAAAAAAATTGAACATTTCCATGTAGAAATTAAATAAATAGTTGTAGATATGATTTCCTTTCTCAAAAATCCCAATTAAAAATTAGATGTCCAATTCGAAGTCCAAGTAGAGGAGTTATTGTTGTTTTAAAATAAGTTTCCTTGGGTTTTTTTCCAGTGAGGACCATGCAAATTGCAACTCACATATCTTTTGATAGAGCACCCAAATTTCCATCATACCACCTCTAGTATATGTAGAATGACAGTGGCATTTCATAATCGTGCTCATAATAGTGATTTGAGAAATATTGAGGGAGTTGTGATCAAACTTGGTGGCCTCAAAAGTAAGTGATTATGTTAAAATCTCTACCTCTGTTTTTAGAGCGATAGCAAGCAAGATATCTTGTGTAAGGAAAATTGACGGTCCTAATATTCAAGAATGAATACAAAAGACAAAGTCACTATATCCAAAATGTTGGATATATATGCTATGCTTGGGTTTAAATGAAGATGCTATCATATGGTGGAAGTTTCTTAAGCATGATAAGATGAAATTTTAGATGAAGATTTTAAATTTTTTATAGATAGGTTGTCTAATGCTATGAAGAATGATAAAGAAAGCACTAAAGGTTTGTTTTCATGTGACAAATCCCTATTACATGTCAATGAATGCATTCAACAAAAGAATGGCATTGTCTCTTTAAACCCTAATAACAAGAATAATTCCATAAATGTTAATGTCGCTAAAAGGTTGCAAGTCCTCATAAAGACCATTAAAACCACATAAATTGAGGGTGAAAATATTCATTTTTTAAAGTTTGAAGATTACTATGGACAAATATGTGTTACATTCCGATTTTCATACTATAGATATGGATAATGTGGATATTGTTTTGGGATATACTTGGATGGATTCAGTGAATACAATTAATATTAACGTGCAAAACAAGTTTTTGAAGTTTTGGTATAAGAAAAATAAAATTACAATGCATGAGATTTCTCATACTAAACAAGAAGGGCTAATAGAGGAACATGAAGAATCCCTTGTAGGTAAAATATTTGAAGTACCTAGAGACACAACAGGTGAAGAGTCTGAAATTGAATCATAAGAAGGGCATGCATAAGGACATGGAGAGAATCCTAAAGAAGGGCATAAATGGGAAGAATAAATTAAGGGGATACATGACTCATAGGAACGACATGTTACTGAGAGTCAAATACCAAAGAAAATAATTAAAGTTGGTGTATATTTCCCCTCACACCACCATATGAAACAACAATACTCATTAAGGAAATGTCATGAGCATAGACACACTTCCTATGGACAAACATGGAACCAAAAAGGGAATCAATATGGAGGTACACGGAGAACTAAAATAAATCTTCATGGATATCATGGTAGCACAACTACGACATGGAATCAAAGGATAACCCGAATCAATAGTGAGGTGGAAAGTAAGTTGTTGGACCCCATGATGGATGGATTCTTTTTCTTGGTACTAGTTGAAAATTGCTTATGGGTGATTCCATGAAGGTGGGTAACACTTTTTGGACAAATTTGGCGATGAAAACCTGATTTTTTACTCATGTGCTAGGTAAAAGCCCTCGAAACGCATATATGCCATGTGAATTTCGAATTGTCGTAAATAAACAAATTGTAGAATATTATGTTGTCTTCCCAATGATATTTTTTTTTAATTTTTCGATGTCATTTATTGTGTGAAATTTCGCATTTAATAAACTCTGTGACCTTAAAAATTTGAAGAAGTTAATAAGTGGCTCGTGTCCCACCCCAATAATTCAATCTTACATTAATAAATTAAAAATTATATATATGTGAATATGATCTACACAAAATGGACTATGGTCTGCATATTTCTTTGTTAATTTATTTCACAATATACAATTATATATTATATTTCGAAAGAGACCACATCTGATTTCAACATCATTTTATAGACATGTGTGTCCATCCCAAATTTTTTTTTTCACTGTTTTCAAAAATTGAAACACCAAATATACCCTTTTGAAGAGGACGCGTCATAGTGTGGGCTGTGCATTTTTAAGAAATTTTTGGATATGTATTTTTTACCCTGCGTATTTTTCTTTGAGCTGCTTCGAAGTTGTCAGGTTTTCTAAGTGTAAGTTTTAGAACTAATTAAAAAAAACCATACGAATGCAAAAACATGTGCATGATACCTCAATGGATAGAGGATTCGGTGATGAATCTATCGGTATGAACTCCGCTCAGTCATGTTCCATGAATGGAAGGGTTTACACCCCTAGAAGACACATATAAACATTGATTTTCCTGTAAGAGGGTTAATTCTCTATTTTCCAGGCCCTCGATCGAGGTATTAAAATTCCTCGATTGAGGATGTAACAGAAGCTCAATCGAGGTTTTATTAAACCCTCAATCGAGGGTCGAATAAACCCTCGATCGAGGTCCTGTTTTTGTTAAAAATCATACAAAAAATTCCCGGTAAGGAACTTAGGAATTGATGGCATTAATGCCATTCCAACTACCTTCCTAACCTCATTTCCCACCCGAATTCCTAAAGAAATTATATATAAACATAAAACATAAAACATAAACATGTTACTAATTTTATCCTTCACAATTGATTGACCTATTTGAAACAATGCTTGTGTTCTAATACAAATTTAGCATTGTGTATTGTGTTTACATAAATTGTCGCAAGTATGAATTTGGATTGTTGATATTTGTCACAATGGGAAGCAAGAAGCATCGAAGTAAAATATCTACTAGGAATCAAAGCAACACCGAAGAAATAAGAGAGAAAGATAGAGAAAGAAAGAGGAAAAAAAGAACAATCTTAAGAGGAGAAGAAGTCGCAAATCAACATATGATGGGAGAATCAAATGCCATTGCTAACAATATTGGTGTAATTTAAAAGTTATGCAATTTCATATTCAAATATATAATTTCATTTTCCTAGTGATCTAGTTCATATAATTTCATATTCATATATTCAAATAATTTCATATTGCATAGTATATTCAATTTCATAGTGTTCTAGTTCATAATATATATATATATATATATATATATATACATGTTAAATTGTTTAGAATGTAAATATAATTTTGTAATTAATTCATAAACTTATATACAGTGTATGTGCATGTATGAATTCATATATATGTATTCATAATTGTATGTAAATTATATAATTTGATATTCGTGAACATATTCATATAATTTCATATTGCATATTCATATATTCAATTTCATAGTGTTCTAGTTCATAATTTGTATATATATACATGTTAAATTGTTTAGAGTAAATAATTATATCTTGTAATTGTAATTTTGTAATTAATTCATAAACTTATATACATTATATGTGCATGTATGAATTCATATATATGTATTCATAATTGTATATAAATTTTATAATTTCATATTCACATATTCATATAATTTCATATTGCATATTCATATATTCAATTTCATAGTGTTCTAGTTCATAATATATATATACATGTTAAATTGTTTATAATTTAATTGTAATTACGTAATTAATTCATAAACTTATATACATTGTATGTGTGTGTATGAATTCATATATATGTATTCATAATTGTATATAAATTGTATAAGTTCATATTCACATATTCATATAATTTCATATTGCATATTCATATATTCAATTTCATAGTGTTCTAGTTCATAATTTATATATATATATACATGTTAAATTGTTTAGAATTTAATTATAATTTTGTAATTGTAATTTTGTAATTAATTCATAAACTTATATACATTGTATGTGCATGTATATATACAACCTTGTAAAACCACTTATGTACATGTGAAAGAATGGTATGTGTTGTGAAAGAATTGAAAAAAATGTTTAACCACTACACTAAATTACATATATTCAAAGTAAGCGTATTATAGTATGAGTAGTTCTAGTTGTCCAATGAAATTAGAGAATGGTTATTGAGTATATATAATTATAATGCATAATTATATATAATATCTAGTTCTAAATGAATATGCATATATCCATTAGCCTCGCATAACCTAACATACAAATGAATTTTATACTTTGATGATATAGCTTCGCATGTAAATGAATTTTATACTTTGATGATATAGCTTCGCATGTAAATGAATTATAATTTGATAATATAGCCTCACATATATATAATTTTTATGTTAAAAATTACAAAGATTGTTCTCAATGGGAGTTGATTGCACCATCATAGGTTGACTTGCATCTTCTCCTTTTAACATTGCACTTGTTTTCTTCATCTTTTCTATAGCCTTATCTCTCCTTTCATCGATTTTAATATGATTTTAATTTCATATTCATATATGAACATTTTCATAGTGTTCAAATTACAATTACATTACATTATGATAATGATGATAATTACATTACAATTACAATTACATTACATTACAATCATATACAAATGACTAGGAATCATATGGATTTAAGCATTGATGACAATGATGATCTCAAAGAAAATCAACAATTACAATTACAATCACATTAATGTGCAGAAGCACCAGCCTTACGTCAATGGGACATTAAGGTAGAGTTCATGTAAAACAGCTAAAACATCAAACAATATCAATAACAATAAACCAACTAAACATCTACGGCTAAATTAATAAAATAAAAAAAACATGAAATTTATACCTTATTTTCTGAAAAATAGGCCGTCGTGGTCATCTCGGGATTGGTTTTCCTCTCCATAGGATGGGTCTCCAGGTAGGTACGGAGGATGGTTCAACGTGCTGAGTGGGAATGGTAGGGGTAGGGTAGCGGTATGATGGTGAAAGGTAGGGTGTGAATACTTTGATAATGATGGTTTCTCACCGTACTCACAAAATAAATAAATAAATGGAAAAAAAGGACTAAGAATCTTTTGAAAGAGACATTCACAATGTTTTTATAATATATTTTTTAGGTTTTTTTACCTATTCTCTCTTTTAGGATTTTGGAACGGTTAACGCAAAAAAATGCTCACCAAGCTCTACATGGTCTAAACCACATACATACATCATATTCCTACCATATTTCCCTTACTTTTGACCTTCACAACTATGGTTTACCCTCATTCTCTCTCAAAAAATCCCAAAAACCCAAAAAGGGGCTAAAACCCCTAAATAGGACCCCCTGTTACTTATTTTTTGGAAGGAAAGTTTCATACACAGTGCACACACTCACACCATTAAAACAACACGCTCGGTTCATGACCCCAAGAAAAACCTTAAAAGTAACCTTATTTACTCAATGACATCTGGTTTGGGACATAAGTCTCATCCGCAACAACTATGGGAAGTACTTGGGATTTTCCCTAAAACTCATTATGAGGAGTACCACAAGAACCCCGAAGTAGTTGGCCATTGAGAGGACCTTCCAAGCAAAAAGGGAAACGACCCCTACCGGATTGACTAGATTCCCACCTGTGAGGAAAACCAAAGAGCTGTCGTTTGTGGTCAAGTGGTTAGTAGTTTTACATGTGCCGTGAAGTGAGGGGTACTGCCCCAATACTCAAGCCTATGACAGCCTTGGTGGCTGAGTGACTACCTTTGAACCAATAGGAAGCCAATTTAAACCGGGGTCCATATTCATCTCCAGTTACTACTACAACCATCATTGCTCTATCACATTATTCCTCTCGCCTTAGGGGGCAATCCCCTCAGTTTGGTTCTTTGGACCGTCGCCGTCGAAGCCCTCTTAGAAAACACTCCTCACCTTCAGAGGGACACACAGACTCTGACTCTGATTCGGATTCGTACCAATCCGAACATAATCTTTTCGCTGCTCCGTCTAGCCCCATGTATGACATACATTTGGATCCCTTCCGCGGAGGGGAAGTTGGCGGTGGACCTACGTCCTTGCCACCCAATTCATCGCTTCAATAATTCATTAGCCTTGAATATGAGAAGTAAGAGATCATTGTAAATATATGAGAATCAATACATTTAGTGAATATTCAAGCTTGTATAAATATTTACTATTTTTTTAACAAACAATGACAATATGATAAGTAAAATAAAATGTTATTCTTGAGCTTGTATTTATTTATTGCTAGATCCTAGCCAGCCATCACAGGATCGTGCACCCTCTGATTTATCAAGAGTAATTGAGAACTTTAATGACATTAGAATGGTTGCTAATTGTTTAAGAGGGTTGGATGATGTCACTCAAGAAGAGTTCGGGAACCCGACCCCTGATCGGACAATCAGAGAGCATGTTAGCAACATAATCAAGTTGTACTTTGAACAACAATCAGTGATTACCGGGAAAAGACGATCATGTGGCATACTTTTTGATGCGGTGTACACAAATCAAAAGCGATTTGGTGCGGCCCTATGTTGATGGAGAGTTCACGTATCAGGTTGGTGACCTAGTTGTGATGGGCCACTTTTTTGAAAAAGTGAGAAGACAAGGTGATTATATTATATATAGATATTTCATGCCTGAATATATATCTTATCAGTACAGTCATTTGGTGGTGGCAGCTTGGATACATCTCATTGAAATCAAGGTGAAGAGGGGTGAACCAAAGAGATGGAAGATGTCAGTATCTGACCATGATCGTATTATGGAGACGTGCATTCCTATAACCCATTGGCCGGATGAATGAAAGTTATATGTCATTTTTGATGTTGACATAGTTGACATGCTTTTGAAATGTAGCAAATCAAAATTTCTTTTGAAATATATCATTTGTATTTAAATGTAATTTTTGTAAACTTATATATGTGAGTATGTGCATTCACATATACTCTATGTGCATGAACACCTATACCTAGGAATACCAACAATGTCCTAAGACCATGTTATAGAAGCTCAATTTTGTCTATATAATTTTTTTTTTGTGTATTTGTGCAAATACATGTATATCACACTCTATTTGTGCAAAGTTCTAAATTACATGCTACATTGTAGACAAGTTGTAAATTGTAAACTTGTAAATTGTTAGTGATATGCAATCCAAAGAACAACACATACATTTATTGTGTCCTCATTAAATCTACGAATTGCAATTGATATTAATTGTAAGTTATGTTAAATTGTAAGTTTCGTTTGATTGACAATTTTGCAAACTTGTAAATTGTTTTACAAATGAAACCAAATTTTAAATTGTAGTTGTAATTTTTTTGTTAAATGAAATCAAATTTTACATTGTAGTTGTAATTTGCACCTAGTAGATCTTACATTGTAAAGTTGTAAATTTTGTAACATTTTAATTGTAAATTATGTTAAAAATTGTAAGTTGCGTTCAATTAACAATTTTGCAAACATGTAAATTTGTAAACTTTGTAAACATTGTAAGTTTTGTAAACTTGTAATATATTAAATTGCAAAATTATACAATTTCGTAAAATTGTAAAACATTAATGATTGTTAAATAACATTAAAATTGTAAAACATAAATAACTTTAAACTATAACTACAAATAATTAAAACATTTAGCAGACCATCATGTTTAAAAAAAAGTCCATATATATATATATATATATAAAGTACAAAATAATAACGTCCACAAATAACATAGTCTACAAATCACTCATACGCCATTGACCGAGAGATTGACCATCATGGCCACTACTGTCACTTGAACTATGCCCATGGCCTTCTTCATGCACATCACAAAGAAAATTGCCCAAGTCTGAGAACTGCAGAAGTTAAAACCGTGAACTCTGCAAGTCAGTTACATACCACATATTTAAATTACATGATTAATGTGACAAAATATTAAATATATATGAAACACAGATCTATGAACTCACCTCGCTCGAGTCGAGTGTCAGGTTTGGGAGGCTGGGTATCTGCCGAGACGCACCTACATCAGGACTCGGCTGATGAGTGTCAACCCACTCATCCATAAACATCAAGGTGGCTTCAACGCCCTCATCTGCAGCTGCCTTTGTCTGCGTCTATTTCCATGACATGAAAATAGTTATATTAATGAATTACAATTTGAACATGTAAATTATAATCTGAACATAATTATGCAAATAATTTGAACATAAATAACTAGTACCTCCTTGATTGGCATGACATGAGTAGGACTTGGGCGGGGCTGTGTGGAATCCTATGCAATTCCCTTGCCTATATCTTGTACAATATGAACAAGATAAATGATGAAAGTTATATCAAACCAAATTATTACATGTTCAACAATTAACTCATTTAGAAATTCAAATTTAGGATGATAGTTAACACATACCTCATAGACGTGGGAAGACAGAACTACAGCGGGACCTCAAACAGATGCATCACTACCAAAAAGGACCTCCATGAAACTAGGCTCCTGCATGGAGGTCTAACACAAAGCAAAGTATTAGTTTAAAAAATGATTCATTTGAGGATACATTACAAGTATGACAATCAAATGATGATGATAAAGATATACATGTCCCATCGGTTGAGTCCTGCATCTATCATGCAATCAAAAATATGCGTCGCGTGACATGATAGCATACTACAGCACTGTGTCATGATCAAGAATGTTGAGAATCCAATTGGCCACCCACTGTAACTCAGGATTTGCAGGTGTAGTGGGTGCTCTGCGTCTCTCTACTTGCACAACCATCATGGTAACATGCATTGTCATGTGTGTCGCCTCTGCTAATGCACTCCGCTCCTCAATCGCTAGTTGAGATGACTCAGCTGCATCATCTGTCCTAAGCATGGTCCTGCTAGGGTGACCTACCAAAGGCTCTAGATCTGACTGAGCTCCAGGGTCTCTCTTAGCCCCAGGATGCGCATGATTGCGTCCCCCATCAACACCATAGAAGCTCGAGGGTGTGCTGGTGTAATCTGGGTGCATCCTGTTGAGGCCTGTAAATTCGCAGGCGGAAACAGTAAGGGATTCTCCCCAATCAGCGTTCCCAACTAGCCCGCTGACTGTTTGGTATAGGGAATCTGTCCGGTTTGCGGTCCGGCTACCGCAGGTCAAAGTAACAAACACAGGCTTTACCGGTTGCGGCCCGACCCACCGAGTTTTTTGTATTTTGACTTAAATGAATGATATGCACGTGCCTAACTAAATGCAGGCTGGTCTAAATGCAGGGAGCGGTCACAAAGTGATGCCCAGGTTCTTACCTCTCGTCTTGTGCTCATAAGCAACCAAACCAGATACGAACAGAAATAACTAACTACCTAAACTATCCCTAGGGAGCGAGGTTATCATCTTGACTGAGCAATACATTATCGCACACAGTAAGAAAAATCACAGACAGCTGATGCTTTTCTCACAGCACATGAAAGTTTACAAATATTCAAATAACCAGATAGTCGATCATTCTATAACAACATTTATTGCTCTTAGTGAAATTGCATCCCAGAAACTACTGAAAAATAGTTAACAAGAACGTAGGTTCAAAACATCAACTATTCTTACAGCAAATGAAATACAGCTGAAAACAAAATAGTTCATCTTCAACATTATTCATCGAATGCTTTGGTACATTCCACTTCTTTACTCTTTCCAGCAGACAAAATTGCAGTTCACTTTGCAAAACGAAATAGTTCCTCTTACAAGCCAACGATTACAAAATTTTCTCAGGAAAAGCCCTTCTTTTCCTCAGGCTTCCCGTTATTTAAACTACCAATCCTGTCTCCTGGGCTGCCCTCGGCGTGTGACCTTTCAGCGTCCCTCCACGATTCAGTTGCTTTTCTGGTCGTTTCGCCTTCCCCATCATTTCCACAGGCGTTTATTTTCTGACAGTAACTGCTAAAAATGCCCCACCGGCGCCTCTGTCATTCGTTTATGTTGTCCTTTTCTGCGCGGCGCTTTGCTTCAGTGATTCATGGGATGATTTCTGCATACAAACTTGGTGCATTATCCACTAAATTAAGACATTAGGCATCAATAATCTTTAAATTATAATGATACATCCACAACGAGCTAGCCTGGTTCATCCAGGTGAGGGGAAATGCGTAGGCTCGGGATGGCAACAAATAGGTAAATCGGCAGTCGGGCGATACACGGATCGGATGGGACACGACTTCTGCACCGGATGGGAGAAGGATCCAGGAGCCACAATGGCGGAGGAGCGTAAGAAACGGGCGAGTGGCAACGCAGGCGACCAAGGAAATCGGACGGTGGAGAGGAGTGGGTCGGCGGATAGAATGCTCCGTCACCCGCAACGGCGGACGGGCCGCAGGTCAGAGACAGGTGACGAGGGAGAAGAAAGCTCGGGTGAGGGACGACTGGTCAGACGTCGGATGAAACTCGTGTCGGCGGCTGACTTCATCTCCCCAGCCGCAACGTCGGGTAAGAAGAAACTCGGGAGAAGCGATTTGAACAACCACGAATCGGGCGTCGGGTGACACTTCAATCGGGCGGAAACTTTGGTCTAGGAGCCGCAACGACAGGTGAGATAGGACTCAACTTCTTTTGAAAGAGGCCCGATCCAAAGAGAAAACTAACAGCGCTGAGGCCCAATTACGGTCAAAATCGAATTCTTTCTTTAAG
>LPNX010465049.1:470441-484468 GCA_001517045.1 Pseudotsuga menziesii | reverse complement strand
AAAGAAGGAATCAAGGTTGACTTTGCTAAAATTAAGATTATTCTTGACCTAAAACCCCCAATAAACCCTAAACAAGTTAGGGTCTTACTTGGTCATACTAGCTATTATAGGAAATTCATCAGACATTATTCTAATATGACTTACCCCCTAGAAGAATTACTGAAGGATGATATCGAATTTAAATGGACAGAAGAATGCCAGATCTCCTTCGACAAACTAAAGAGAAAACTGGTCGAAGCACCCATACTTAAATTCCCAAATTGGTTGACCAAATTTCATGTGCATATCGACGCATCAGGAATAGCAATTGGAGCAATCCTGACTCAACTAGGAGAGGATGGGATGGATTACCCTATAGTTTACAGCAGTCGAAAATTAAATAAGGCTGAAAAGAACTATTCGACCACGGAAAGGGAAGCCTTAGGAATGGTATTTGCACTTCAGACGTATCGACACTAACTATTAGCTAACCCCTTCATATTTTACACCGACCATCAAGCTTTGAAGTATCTCGTAAACAAACCTCTTCACCATGGGAGAATTTTTCGATGGCTACTTCTCTTTCAAGAGTTTGAGTTTGAAGTAGTGGTCCGACCAGGAAAGCTCAATGTCGGACCTGATCACCTATCCCGAATTGACACAGGAGAAGAACCGACCGGATTCGACGACGACTTTCCGGATGCACATCTA
Organism: Pseudotsuga menziesii; assembly: GCA_001517045.1. Classification (NCBI taxonomy): domain Eukaryota; kingdom Viridiplantae; phylum Streptophyta; class Pinopsida; order Pinales; family Pinaceae; genus Pseudotsuga; species Pseudotsuga menziesii. The sequence continues at coordinate 483,778 of LPNX010465049.1, read as the reverse complement.
TTTCGTATAGAAGCAATACCAGAAGAGTTGGAGGAGATTGCTCAGTTCTTAGAGACAGGTCAGGCACCAGAAGGTCTAAGCACTAAGAAGAAGCAAATCCTAGCTATGAAGGCTGCTCCATACAGCCTCATCAATGGATTTCTATACAAGATGGGGTTGGACGATGTTCTTAGAAGATGTGTACTCGACCATGAACGAGAGAAAATCATGCACAAAGTACATTGTGGACCCACAGGAGGACATTTTCAGGCTGACACAACTGCCAAGAAAATCCAACATTCTGGATTATGGTGGCCGACCCTTCATAAAGATTGTAAAAAATTTGTCAGTCGATGTGATAGATGTCAACGACTCGGTTGACCACTGCCAAGAACAGAAATGCCCCTGATCTCTGTAAATCCTAGTCTCACATTTGAAATTTGGGCTATAGACTTCATAGGGCCATTCCCTGTCCCAGCCCGACGATCAGGTGCAAGATATATCATCAATGCAGTGGAATATGTTACTAAATGGGCAGAAGCAGAACCTGTTGAGACCTGTTCAAGTGAGATAGCTGCTAAGTTCATATATGAAAACATCATTACTTGATTTGGTTGTCCGCTCACTTTGATCAGTGACCAAGGGTCTCACTTCGTTAACAAAAATATCAAAAATCTAATCGACAAGTTTCACATAGACCACCGACGTAGTACAGCATATCACCCCCAGTCGAATGGTGCAATCGAAGCTTTCAATAAAACATTGATGAAAGGATTGACTAAAATATGCAGTGCCGACAAGGATGACTGGGATGAGAAAATTCCCGCAGTCTTATGGGCATACAGGACAGCCTACAAACGGTCAACTGATCAAACCCCTTTTCGACTGGTATATGGCCAAGAAGCAGTCGTCCCTCTACACTTCATACAATAGGCACCTATAGTTGCACAACTACTACATGTTGATGTCGAACAGGCCAGGAAGGATCGACTCTTTCAACTTAATAAACTAGAAGAACACAGACTTATGGCCATCCAACACCAGGAAATACAAAAACAACAGCAGAAAGCCTGGCACAACCGTAATATCAAAAACAAAAATCTGTCGGTTGGTGACCTTACTTTACTCTATAACAGTCGAGTAAAAGGAAAACCCAAGAAATTGCACACAGAATGGATGGGCCCGTACATAGTCGAAGAAATACATCCCAATGGGTCAGTCCGACTAAAAACATTGCAGGGCTTGGTATTTCGGAAGCTCGTTAATGGAGCCCGACTTAAACGATATAAAAATAAATAAATAAATCATATAACGGTCTTAGCTGACCACCAAAAACCTATAAAAAGCTAGAAAATTCCAAAAATCAAAACCGTACACTCATAAACCATCAGCATGACAGCAACTCACCCATCCAACAACCGACATCACTTCCATCGACCATCTTCATCGACCAGTCATGCCGACCATTTTCACCACCGACACCGACCGTCGACCTCGAGAGTCCCATCACATATTAATGGCCTCGAGCGCTAAACCAGATCCCCCAAATCACACTCGAGTATTGCAGTTGGACTGTCAAGTCCGCCATTAATACGACCAGTTCAACACTCCACCATTCCCACACCTATAAATAATGGACCGCCGAAGGTTCATTCACCACACCCCTTACACTCGCATTCCCCATCGACTAAATCCCACGAACCCTGTTACCAGTCCGACCAGTCTGATATCATGGCACCTAAGCTTACCCGCGCCGCGGCCAAGGAAAAAGAGTTACAGGCAGAGGACACACCCTTGGTCCAAAGATTAAAACATATCCAAAACGCCAAAGTCCAGGAGGGTCCTTTCCATAAACTCTGGACAGAAATCCAAGAGTGGGCCTTTGTCGATAGTAAAATGACCCAGGCCGCTGAGAAAATCCAAAATAGCTCTATCCTCCAGTACCCTAATGCACTACTGATGGCAAGCTTCGGTTAGACGAAGGAGGCAGCGGTTAAATTTATTATCAGTCGTTACCACAACGGCCGATTCTATTTCGACCAACCGATTGACATCACTGGGGATGTTATTTCGGTTCTTACAGGTCTGTCGAACAGAGGTGACCCTGTCCCAATTGGGATTAAGGAAGGACTCGTCCAAGAACTCACAGGCACACCGAAGGGCAAAAAATCGAAGGGACTGATGATAGGCCAGATCGCGACAAGAACGCCACAAATTGTGGCTAAAATCATCGCCGTCACCCTTACCTTGGCTGGTCGGAGCAGCGACCTAAAACTGGAAATGTTGGAGGTGGTCGACACAATTGCAACAGACGGACGTATTTACAGATGGGGCGACTATGTGCCCGACATGGTCAAAACCATCTGTGAACGTTGCCAGGAAACGGGAGGTATTATCAAATTTCCCTCCCTTATTATATGGATTGTTATGTACCATATCTGTCCGAAAGGTAGTGCAGTCTTCCGGGAGCCCACAAGGTTTGAAATGCACAGGTTCAAACCCTTTTCACAGAGAGGAACCCTGCATGAGCTGGCCCAAGGAAAATTATTTCTAGAGACTTGGTTCTAGCAGCTGAAGGTCCGAACGACGAGGTGGAGGGTGCCACAGATCATCCGACGAAACCTCCCAGCTCAGTCTCACATCTAGTTAGCTCTCGACCATACGTCAGTATGGTATATGCGAGGTCAAGTCCCCCAAGCAAAGGACCTCGACTACTACCCAATAGTCGAACAGATCTTTCAGGAGTTGAGTCGACAGGCAGGCACAAAGGTACCAATTCCAGCAGCTGCCAAAGCGATCGACTTCTCTATCGTCGAGCCTCTTACAGACCAAGAAAAGGAGGAGGATTATGAGCTAAATTTGTACATCAGCACTTTCGTGTCAGAGGATACTCTGACTGTGCCCCCTACTCAGGTGCACTTAACAGTGAAGCACTCGACTGCACCCGTAGTGGACCCCCCATCGACAGAACAACAACAACAAACACCACCACCAGCATAACAACCAGTACAGCAGCTAGTTACTCTAACTCCAGCAGCTGCCGACCCACTGCAGGTATCGACAGAAGAAGTCGAGGAGGAAGAAAACCCTGAATATGCTGTGTCTCAGAGCATTTTCAAAAAGCTGGCAAAGGAGATAGCCGTCGCCCGAAGGAAGATCAAGCTATAGAAAAGACAGCAAGGCAAGGGTAAGCGTAAGCTTGTCCTTGTTGACTCCATCGATGATGACGAGGAACTAGCAGCAGCAGCACTCGACATTATCGAAGACGCCCGGGCTAATAAGGTAACTGTTGAAACCCAGTTTCAATGATTTATTGATGTAGGAGCTCCGGAGGGTCGGCCCAAGAAAGCCAAAACTCAGTCGACACCTGAAAATATAGTCGACCTTGTGTCGACCCCTCCCCCTCCATCCCCGACCACCATAGTTGAGGAGCAAGAACTGGGGCAGTAGGCTGACGTTTCCCCAGAAGTCTATGAAAGAGTCATCCCAGAGGCACTCAGGGCCAGGTCCAGCACGGACGCTGAACTCAAAGCTTTCTTTCAAACGCTACCTGCACTATTCCAGTCGGCACAAACAATACAGACAACAACTCCCCTGAAAGCAAGCAAAAATACATATGCCCAGCAAACAACAGTATTTACAAGGGTTCGCGACGGTGGCGACATAGCAGGGCATGAACAGACCTTCACCGACTACCAACTCCCACCAGAAGAAGACATTATGTCTTCTGACCAACGTTCACAAACCCCTTCTCCATCACCACCAGGATCAGGAAACCCTCCATCCCCACCTCCACCACCATCATCTCCACCACCTCCACCACCCCCTGATTCACAGCCAAAACCACCATCATCTTCATAGCCGGAGGTGGACATACCACCTCCTCAACCAAAAAAACCCCCGACCAATGAACCACCCCTTCAGACACAAGCACCTTCGACCTCTGGTCCAACTTCTACTTCTGCAGGTCCTCAAGACAAACCAACAGAACAAGAAACGGAGACAACAGAACCTCTTCATAGACCCTCTCAACTAAGGATCAGCTTACGGGATGCAAGCTCGTTGACCGACTCAGAGGTCGGCCAACTACTCCAAACCCTAGAAAAAGAGTCGAAGAGGAGGATGACCACACTAAGGAAACAACTCAGGGACAAGGAGACAGAAGAAGTCGAGTTTCTCGGCAAATGCAGGTCTCTTGCCCAATCCATTGTCCCCGGACTGGTCGAAGTAGCTACAGATCGACCTTTGGAAAGGGCATATCAGATCTTTGAAGGGATGGTATCGACCATTCAGACACACCTCAAAGAGACTAAAGTAGAATAGAAGGAAGAAACTGCCCGACTGCTATTGGCCCAACACACTGCATTCTCAGAGGCATACAAGGTCTTACAGGACCATATGGAGGAATCTATTGTCACTGAGGAAGTACTCAGAGATTGGCCGACTCACTATGGGCAGGTATATCAGCAGACGAGACAAACCCGACAAGGCATCCAGGCTCTAGAGGCTCGGAAGTCTACAGAAGCAGAACTAAGGCAGACCATTGAGGAGCAGATTGTCATGGAAACCAACAAGCTGCAGAAATTAGAACGTGAGGCCCACCAGTGGGTTCAATAGGCTCTACCTAACTTGGAGAAAGTTGATAACCTCTGCCCCCACATAAAAAGACTCCTCCAGGCTGCAGACGAGCAAAATCAATTCTTGGGTCCGACCATGGAAAACATAGCAGAAATACCCATGGCTGAAAAGATGTCGATCCTGTCAAGTATCACTACCTTGACCATCGATATCGAGAAGGCATTACAGAGTTGGACCGACTTTCAGCATCAATTGGCCATCATAGCTCCAGCCATTGTTGAAGTCTGCATTCAGAAAAGACCAACCATCCGACTGCACAACCCTCAACATTAATCAATTTTGGAGACAAATCGATTTTTGTACCTCCCTATTTCTTCGGGACGAAGAAATGTTTTGTTTGTGGGGGAGATGTAGAAGGAGCAATTCGACATAAGTCGACTTAGTCGATCAGCCGACTAAGTTGAGGGACCGACTTAGTCGACCAACCGACTGAGTCGGTCAGCCGAGTAAACACAGTCATTAAGTCTGCTAACTAATAGTCGTGTCAGTTCATCGAGCCGACAGGTAGTTATTTTTGTAACTGTTTGTAACCTATATATATTAGGCTGTTGAGCCTCACAAGAACTCAGTTCAGTTCTTGGCTTTGTATGATCTATTGAGAATAATATAATCTGTTTATCCTATCTGTTCTTGTCTCTTGTATCTGTGTATATTTCTGTATATTTTTGTATGTATTATTGGTAACCTTATGTGATCTGTGAGATTACAACAGCGGCCTTGATTGCATCCAAATTGGGGTGCTGATTACTGGAGAATTTCATGAACCAGGTCAAAGCCCGGTCACGAAAGGAAGTAATGAGCTGCGCGGTTCTCACATCCAGGTCGGTAATACTCTTCGTGTTCCAGACGACCTCACATAAAAACCAGAACTGTTCTGGATCTTCTGATCCCGTTCCTTTGAAGATGGGCAGCTTAATATCATCAGCTAGGTGGGCCATTGTGGTTCTGGGAGGGTTGGGAGGGGGACAGGACGTTGATGGGGGGGGATTTACGGGGGCAGATTGACCTGTGACCGGAATACTTGGACTTGGTTGCCTGTCACACTGCGACCAAACTTTAGGGGTAACAAAGCGACGTTGGGGGGTGACAGGAGGGTTTCCTACCGAAGGGTTTTCTTCAGGGTCTGGCTGTGGAGGGTTTACAGGGGGAAGTGCGGTGGTCTGTCCTGAGGAGTAGGACTCAAAATCTCTTTTGTACCTTTTCTCACTTCGTGGCAACCCACTTTGCACGTCGAAAATATTCTCACTTGCAAACATATGTTAGTACTACTAAACTAACAGTCTGATTCAAATAATAATATACCCTTTTCAACCAATAGTATTTTAATCTTTAAGCTTAAGGAATTTAAAAACTTACCACGGGGGCCTTTGAAAAACTGCCGTTCAGCTTCGCTGAAAGAAGTGCTTGTGTCAATGGCAAACTTTGTCATGAAGGCTTCCAACGTTCGCGTCGTCCAGAAATCGACAGCGCGGGATACCTCGTTGTTCACGTGTTGCACAAGATTGACCCTTGTGGGGGTCCACACAGGAATCCGTCGAGCTTGAAAGTTCGTCCTCCTCTCTGTTAACCTAGACAACCACTGGTGAAACTCTATGTGGAAACTACCAAAGAAAATTTCATAAGCATCACAAAAAACATACCTTTGTAAAAAGTCACTTGCGCTTCGACGCGGATTCGTATTCTCTTGCTGCGCGAATTTCAGACAAGTCTCAGCAAACCAATCACCTATTTCCTTCATAGAGGTCCTCCAGAACATAGCCCCTGAGGTACAATGTAAACCCCTTTTGAGAAGGTACTGAGTTCAACCGGCAACGGAACCAATTTGTTGGGCAATCGGGCAGACCCGGGTTTAATCCTTTAGTGTCGCACCAACAAAAGACCCACAGTGTTGGCCCTTTCGGCAACAACCTACGCGCAGGTTGCAGTCTCACCTGAAACAGCTATGGGGTGCCGCAGAATCAGGTTTCTGCAAGCCGAGAGGGGGATTACTGTACCTTAGCCTTTAATAATCTTATTAATCAATACTATAAAAGCTTTACTATTCATTCACATACAACTTCACAGATAAATAAAAAGTCGTTACTTGCTCAACCCACTACAGGGAATTCACAGCGAAGCTAAATATTAACAGGGATATAACTTATTAGATGTATACAGTTATTAATGCATAAAAGACTACAGAAACAGAAACAGCACAAGAAACCACAACACTGGATATAACGTGGTTCACCCCCAGTGTAGGGGCTACGTCCACAAACTATTTTCTATTCAACTTGCTACAAAAACCACAGTTTGATCTGTGCACTCAGCTGTAGATCCCTTAAATCCTTCAAAGCTGCACACACAGTAGCAGGCCCCTGCGCACACAGCTGCATGTCTTTCCTCAATCTTCTTTACAAAATCCCTCTGCGCACACGGCTGCAGAGGTCGTCCACGCACACAGCTGGGTCTTAACCTTTCCTTACAATATCAGCCTTAGCTTCTTCTTAATCTTTCTTACATCATAAAACCTAACTTTTTCTTATTTACAAAAATACCTATTTATACATCGCGCTATTACAAAACCATGGCTTCAAACCATGGGCTCCCAAAAACCCTAAACCCTGCATTTAAACCACGGGTTTATTACAAAAAGGGGGGTTTTGACTTACCCTGACACCCCTAAGACTATTTTGACCCATAACTCCGCTTACCAACAGCCACGAAGTTACCAAAACTAATAATCCTTAGGGTACGCGCCCCAACATTATGACATTTATTGATGATTTTAGTAGGAAAATGTGGATTTATTTCCTTAAGAACAAATCATAAAACTTCTCCAGGTTCAAAGAGTTCAATCCATTGACTAAGAAGCAGTATGGAAAATTCATTAAAGTTCCCAATGTTATATACCAAAATGACACATCTCTGCGTGTGACCACTTTCCCATGATTCTGTCGCATGTCGACACTTCCATGATGACACTTCATGAAAGTCACTGAAAAAACACCTAACTTGGAGGACCCATATCTAGATTTTTGTAACTCCGTTTTACCTCTTCTTTGCACTGTTGGAAAGGTATTTGAGTTAGCTAAAATGTTCTATAAGACACCAAAGTCTGAAAATTCCCAAAAGTACCCTAAAAATGATATTTTTTCATGTACACATGAGTTGCCTCAAGGAAACCCACGTGTTCCACTTTTTACATGTGACTTGTTCTATATAATACTTAGGTATTCCCTAAATACATGACTATTTACATTGCAATCCATGTGCCATAAATGACTATTGTTACTGCAACCCACTTGTACTTCCTGAACACGCAACTATTGTCTCTGAAACCCGTGTGTGTTTCCCGTAGATGTCAAAAAGGGACGTTTTTCGAAATTCGGGTAGTTTGGGTGGTTATGCAACTAACTCCTTCAGTTGTAACTACTTTGTCTTTGAACCTATCTCTTCATAAAGGTATAAATAGAGGTAGGTAGGTCCATGAGAGGAGACTTGAACCTTTGCATTATTATGCTAGAGCAATTGGGACTCTCTTTCCCCCCACCTTTTCCCTAGAAGCTTTCTCCTTGTGTTGCAGAGCTTGGAGTTTGAGTTCCTTGGAGAAGAGAAGTAGCAGAACGAGATCAAGGTTTCGTGAGGTGCCCAACTTGAAGAGAAGGTATAATTGTACTTCTTTTCATGATTAATAAAGATGTGATGTCCTTCTTCTTCCCAAATAATTGTTCAATGTGTGTTTGAATCTCTGTTTATGATCAGATGTTTATGTTAATGAGATTAAGATTTCATATTACTTTGATTATTATTGTTTTAAATGTGGTCATATTGGTTTGAGGAAGGTATAATTCATTTTGTAGGTCTCTTGGAGCAAGAGGACCAAGAGGAGCATTGAAGGGTTGCTTGGATCAACCTTCATTTGGATAAGGTATGAACCATTCTAATATATGAACTTGTTTATATATACTTGTAGAACCATTTGCCTCTCTCTTTCAACCCCAGTACGTTGATGGCCTCTTAAACCCTAGCCATAGGAAACTTTCCTCTACAACAGAACTGACAACTCCACTGGGAAGAGCCTTGTCTGTTTGGGGTTTCTATTATTTCTTCCAGTATTTTGCAAGTTCTCAGGTCCTTCTTGCCACTTAGGAACACCTTCTAAGTCTGATAGTACACTTCCCCTGCCTTCCTAAGGTAGTTTTGACCTTTTTGGGGGTTTTTTCCCACCCATGTATGAGTTGCAAACTGAACAGTCACGTGTCTGGTTTGTAAACACGATCTGCTATACTGTCAACCCACTATTGACATGTGACCTGTGAGTAGGGAAATTCATGTGTGCCCCTAAAACAATGTTTTTTCCTCATTTTTGTGGTTTCTTTTGATGTTGTGGGATGTTTGGTAGGTATTTTGGGTCCTCTGCAGGTGCATGACTCCAGGGAGTTAGTTCCATCCCTTTTTGTTGTTATTTATCTATGTGGAAAGTCTTTTTGTAGAATTAGGGCTTTCTCTTTGCTCATCCCCCCCCCACCCCCTTTGCTTGGCATGATTTTTGGCTTATGTTTCTGGTCAGCCTCTGTTAGTGATGTTTGTCTGAACTTAGAAGCTTATTGGTCTTTGTTTCCCTCTTCTTTTGTTGGTTAACTTCACCTTGCCAAAGTATTTGAATTCTCTCTTATGCAAGCCTTCCTTCCAAGTAGGGTTTATACTAACTTTAGGGCATTCTAGAGTCTGTTTGGTGGTTGTATAGCATAGTTCCTTTTGCTTTTCTCTTGTCATCTTCATACTTTAGTTTGTAGGTATTTTTTCTTTTGAATTTATAAAAGAAAAAGAAAAAAAACACATGTTTTTTTTATATGCATGTAGATTAGTTTTTTAGTCTAGATTGCATGGAATATCATTGTTTTTGAAAAAAATAAAAAGAGTTTTTCTTTTGTGGCTTTCAAGTTTCTATTTGAAAAATAAAGAGAATAGTTTTTTCTTTTTGCATTTCATTTCTCTTTGCTTATTCATTTCTTTTCAACTTTGAGTCAAAACACCATACAAGTTTCATGCCATTACCTCTGACTAATAACAGGCAATTAGATATAATTAAAAATTATTAGTAATTTTTCTTTTTTAGGCTCTTACACCAACTAGCTTAGGCTAGACTTGTGGACTAGGGAGTTTTAACTATCCACAAGTACTTGATTTTAGACGTAGTTGGCCAATCACTAGGTAAACCCTCCTCTATATTGAGTGCATTTGGGAAGCTCCTCTCACATAGGATTTAAGCACGAGGCCGTGTGAGGACCTAGATTGAGGAGATAACCCTTTGATTCCTTGTTCAAGCATAGAACATGATTTTTATGCATTTGGGGACTTGTGTCAAACCACCTCTTAGGCCCCGTGTGGTGCCAGTGTTGTTAGGGTTTCAGGCTTTGATACCCTCATGCGTACGAATAAGGCTTGCGACTATCCCCCATACTCTCAGAATAGTTGTGGTAGCGTTTAGTCTCTCTGACATTAGGGTTCATACACACGTATACCGGAAGGCTATTTATGATCTACCTTGGACAGGCTTGGAAGGTAACCCCGGTAGAAGGTGTGGGGGGTGGTTGGGTGATTCCTTCGCTTGTGCCTAAGAACATCTATAGAGACGCGAAGTAACTATCTATCAATTTTATTCTAAAAGTCATCTTTGTTTGCCTGGCTTGATACTTAGGTATTTTTCTAGTGGTGTGTTCTTTGTACTGTTGGTTTCCTGTCGACCTCATACTTTGTCTCCTTATTTGAAACTATGGCTAACACCCATTTAAACACCAACCAAGATATCCCCATGCCGAGAACTCCTTGTACTATTCCTCTCACAGGGAAATTTAATGTTCCTTTGATGGCCCCCTTGAATCTACCTGAATTCACCCTAGGGTTACTGGTGTGGTTGTTTTCCACTCCAACTATCTTGAATTCTCTTGATGCTTCTCAAGTAATCTCCTTATATCAAGGGCATCAAAAAAATTCTTCCCCTTCACCTATAGCTACTTCTCCTCCTCCTTCTACATCATGTGGTGAAAGTACTGATACTAGTAGTCGATAGTCTAAAAGGATTAAAAGAAGGAGGAATAGGAAGAAGACACACAAGCAAGGGGGAACCTGTTCAACCTTTGCAAGTCAAGTTGAACCTCACCACCCATCCTCTGTAGTCCATGCTGGGGGAACCTATCCAACCTCTGCAATTCATGTTGGATCTAAGCACTCAACCTATGCAAGTCAAGTTGATCTTCACCATCCAGCCTCTACTGATCATGCTAGTGGGATCCTTCCAACCTTTCTAGGACATGTCGGATCCAATCACTCAGCCTCTGTAGTTCATGCTGAGGGCACCCGTTCAACCTCTATAGGTCAAGTTGAACCTCCCCATCCAACCTCTGTAGGTCATGTTGGATCCATTCACTCAACTTATGTGGTTCATGCTGGGGGCACACACTCAACTGTTGCAAAGCATGTTGATCCTAACCATTCAACACGTGATTTTCAAGTTGGTTGTGCCCGTCCAACCTCTACAGGTCATGTTGGACCCAGTCTCTTAGCCTCTGTAGGGCATGCTATTGAAATATGGTAACTTCGAAGAATATTCTGTATGTATCTTTTGTGGTCCCCGATGGTCCTACCGGGAGAACCACTTGTATTATCTTGTACCTCGATGCTTCTAATCGGAAGAACTAATAAGAGTCATAAGGTTGTCCTCTCTATTTGTAAAGGTGGGTCATTAGCACCCCAGTGTGGTTACTTGAGCCTACATGTGTAACTCGAGCCTACATGATTAACTCGAGCCTACATGTTGGATGAGTTAATTCAAGTGAACGAATGAATATAAATAGAGGTGTGGTGCTCCTCATTTGAGATACACACACTCTCACTTATGTAGCGCATTAGTGGAGAAGAGAAGTAGCTGGAGAAGGAGGAGGATCAGGCTTTGATCTCCTTGCTGGTTTTATCTTTTATCTTTTATCTTTTTGGGGCATCTATATTGAGGAAGCTTTTGCTGGTTTTTTCCCTTTAGGGTTTTCCTAGGATAAATATTTGTGTTTCTTTTGTATGGTTGTGCTTGTCTATCTTTCAGTGATCCTGTTTATATGCTTTTGTTATGAAAATGAAATGAAGTACTGATGTCTTAGCTAAACATATGAAAAGTTAACATGGTATCAGAGCCACCCTGAAAACAAGACATTATGAAACTATAGAATCTAGAGCTTCTTAATTTTTGGTTCTCTCTCCACAATTGATCAGCAAAAGAAGGTTAGGCCGACTCTCCATTGAAGGGCGCATCTTTTTGTCGAAGCGGAATTCGATTCCGAGCATTTTCAGTTTTCGGTGTGGGAAATTAGGGCTTCTTGCAGAAGAAGAATTTTTGAGTGAGCCCAACATAGGATTTCTCTCCTAATCAAAATCAAAGTTTAGAGACCTGGATCAATATTTTTGGTTGGGTGAAACTCCGGGAAAGTCAAACCCTAGTTTGACCTGGAGCTAGAAAAACCCTAAATACTAAAACTGCTAAGTTTTTGTATATTCGCTATATCCAAATATTGGAGAAGGTTCAAGAGCTGAAAATTGTAGAGACCAAATATATAATCCTGATGAACACTGTGTCCATAATGCAGCCTCATATTCTCTATATTCTAGGAGATATGATCCCTCCAAGTTAGGGTTCCATCCTCTTCCAGAATTCATCCCTAAACATGTCACCTAGGGCAAATTGCTATAGCTTGGGCTACAGAGGTCCAAATGGAATTCTTGAAGATGTTCCAGAAAGAGCACGGGTTTTAATTTCTATGGTATGAATTTCAGAACCTGAAGATGAACCAGTGACACGTGGCATGCCCTACAACTTCACTGTTCGAAATAGTCTTGTAACAGACCTTGGGAAAATGATTATAAATCCCAATTGGTGAAATCAATTCTGATGAAACCTATGGTGTTGGATCAGGGACATGCGAGGTTACCTTAGTGAAAAATTTCAGTCATAGAGGAGGAGTAACTTCAGAGATATAATAGAAACAATAACAGAAATGTCTATGGAAGAAATTGGAAAACTAGGGCTTCCTTTTCTGGGAGCTTCCCTCCACTGTTTTCAGAAAAGGAGTACATTGGACAGCTCCATTTGAAGAGATATATCTTTCTATAAAATTAGATCTAAAAGATTCCAAGTTTTGAAAATTAGGGTTTCTCTGACAAACCCTAGATTAGCCAGCTCTGGAAGCAGGACAGACACCTCAAATCGATAAGATCTAATCTTTTACTATTTGCATTTGAGGTTCTCATTTCAAAGTGATCTATCACATCAACTTGATGATAATCTTGGTGAAGTTGAAAACTTTCAAGCATGAAAGTATTTGATCCCTCTGAAGAAAATGAATTGGACACCTACATGAGTAGAGAGGTTCCATTTCTAGAGGGAGATGAGCCTCAAAGCCTTACACAAGAAGAACTTGATCAAGGCCAAGAAGATCACTGTTGATTCAATCACGGATCAACTTGTACCACAAGTGTCTTCCCTAAAGACACTAAATATGTTTGATTCCTTGATCAAGCTATTTGAAGATAAGAAGATGGATTTGAGAAAACAGTTGAAGAATGTGAAGATCCAGAATGCATAACATCTTGAAGTGGTAGAAGAAGAAGCAGAGAATGCAAAAGTGGTGATAGCCACCTTGAATGGCCTCCCATGATCATGGGATTCATTCATGCGAGGAATGTGTGTG
>LPNX010465049.1:430084-467183 GCA_001517045.1 Pseudotsuga menziesii | reverse complement strand
AACCTCAGAATCCACCTGCTGTCCAAGGGCAAGTTTACGCTCAACAAAACCTGCAGCAAAACCAGAACAACCAACGCAACCAGGGCCAACAAAACCGCGACAGAGACCGAATTCGTGGGAACAACCAACCGACCGAGCAAGCTGGTCAACACCTTATTCCCCCCGCTAGTAATAATGCGGCCCCTGCTAACCAAAACCCCGATCACCCACCCAAGCAGGCTAAAAACCCCAATTTGCAAACAAAATATCCTTGTTCTATTTGCGGGGTCTATGGCCGCTACACACATTTTTGTCCACATATGGAGTGAGTTCAGCAACTTTGGGCTGCTGATGTACACCACCAAGGGCAGGTGGCTCCTCAAGCACCACCCAACCCCCCACAACCTCAGCAGCCACCTTTGGTGCTGCAAAACCCCTTACCAAACCAAGGCGTAGTGGACACTGAACCGTTGGCTCCCCCTCAAGATAACGCACCCATCCAACAAATCACTTACGCTGCTCATGATCAACCCATGTTTGATTCAGCTACCCACCGCTTGTTGATGATGTCCTCCGATGAGGTCAACCTCCAGACTCGGCAGAACCAATATGGCTCCACCCCTGAAGCCCCTCCCACTGATAAACCCACTAACGCTCATCCCACTGATCAAGTGTTACGCATACCTCCACCTCCATTAGATGGCGCTCCCAAAGCACCTCGTTTCCCACTTCGCCGTATCAACAATAACCCCAATGCGCGGGCTGCGTCAAACTAAAACATTGTCGATGACTTAGCCCAATCCCCCGCAGCCATGTCTGCGTTATAAGTCTTAAAAAACTTCCCTTCGCAGCGCAAGACTTTACTCTCAGCCATTGGGGCTATCGATCCAAATGATTCGCAGTTAATGGCATTTGATTTGGACCAATCCGAACCCCTCCTGCCTTACACTTTAGCATTCCAAGTTTCTGTTTCCATTTGGAATTTTGTCATGCATCGATGCATTATTGATGAAGGTGCCTCTACACGTGTCATGCCCACCTCCATCTGGCAGAAAATGGGATCCCCCTCTCTAGCAGTCCTCTATTGCGTTGCGAGCCTACGACGACCGTTCAGCTCAACCACAAGGCCTATTAACTAACGTCCCCATCCAGCTGGATGGAAAAATCGTCCTCATAAACATCGAGGTTATCAATGCACAGCTTGATTATAACCTTTTACTTGGCCGCAGCTACATGTATGCCATGCGGGAAGTTGCTTCCACCGTTTTTCATACCATGATGTTCCCCCATGAGGGACGCGTGGTCAAGGTTGACCAACTCACTTACCATGATCCCAATGCCCCCGCGGCACCCGAAAATGTTCTCCCCATGATTGAACAACCTGTTTCGGGTGCCACCACCTCATTCGTTTCTTCTCTGGGGACCGGCGTTTACTCTGACGCGCCAATGACCTCGACCTTCCCATCTATTCCACCCCCGTCACCTGCTACTGAAGTGTCCGACCTATGTACCCTGTCCCATAACACGCGAATTCCTACTAATCAACCGCCCGTGTTGCCTCAACCCCCTTTGGTACCTAGTCACATTGGTGCTACACCCATCCATACCATTCCTTTCCTCTTCCCTCCCTCAGGAGTAGTTAGCGCCCCGGTCATGGCCACCCTCAGCCTTCCTGGGCTAACCTTAGGTTTACCCGTTTGGTATCTTTCGCCTCCCGTTCGTCCGCCAACACCAGATGTCGTCCTGCAACCGGTGCAACCCATTGTCACTACTAGTCAACCACCTCACGGTATCGCTACCCCGTCATCCTCCGCGAACCCCCCCCCTCCTCTTACCAAACCCACTGGGGGCAGAGGCCCCCAACCTTACACTGCTGTCCCACCTCCTAAGACAGTAAAAAAACCCCCTGTGTTTTGTGCTCCTTCCAAATGCGCACTGTGCGATGAATTGGGCCATGTGACTCACCTATGTCCTCAGTTACCGGCATTACAGGAATACATGCAAACGCTTGATGACGACCCCACTATCCCAGTTGTCCATCTAGATTCAATCCCTAAGCCTCGTGACAAATCCCTGCGCACTAACCACTCCTGCGCCCTATGCGATGTTTATGGGAATTAATCCCATCACTGTCCCGATCTCCCCGAGTACAGAGTAGCTCTCTTTGAGATGAACAATCTGGATCTTGGGACGGCACCCCTCACCATTGAGGAAATCCATTCCCCGGTCTCTTCCCCTTCCGAAGAGGTTAATACCATTTATATGATCTCTTCCGTCACTAGTCCCTCACCCAATGATTTGACGACACAGACATTCCATACTGATGAGGAGATCCTCGAGGCTCTCACTGCCCCAGATTATCCCTGGGATGACATGCACCACCGTTCCTACTTCCTCCCAGATGAATCTTCCTCTAACACTGCTACCCAATTTGCTGGTGAAACCAAAGACTTCCTTCCCCCCAAGGTCGACTGGTTCAAGGACCCTATTCCTACTCCTGACACCTTCGAGGAGGGTAACATGGCCAACATCTCACCTGTCATCCAAATTGATATCACTGCCCCAGGAAGCACCCCCGAACTCATCACTTTAGGAGCCTCTTGCAGTGAGCAAGAGATTGAGGAATACAAAAAACTCTTCAGAGAATTCTGTGATGTCTTTGCTTGGTCCTATACCGAAATGCTCTGTCTTGACCCTGCCATTATAGAGCACCACATTGACACATGGCCTGATGTACCCCCCGTTCGTCAGAAACAACGTCCCATTCATCCCTTAAAACTCCCAGCTGTCCGTTGACCTTTTTCTTGTCTTAGCCATTCTGAACCTATACGAAGTCCATTTTTTGCACCGTTTCCACCATTGGAATCAGCACGATGAGACCGTCACGATGGTCACCTCGTTGCATTAATTTTTCTACGTCATTTTTTGCCCCTTTTTTCGACACCACTAGTCGCCTCGGTTTGCGCGCCACTTCGGTCGCTCTCCGTTTTTAACACTTTTTATATCACCGGATTCATTTTTTCGAGCTCATGATGATGCTTGAGATCATTTCTCGCTCTCACTTGGTACAATTTCAACATTGTGTCCCGACATCTTATTGCCTCAATGTACGCGCCACACCGACCGCCATCAGATTGTTCCATACTTTTTACATGAGCCATCCACTCCTGTCATACTGCAAATGTTTCGTTATTTTTCCACCATTCATTCACCCCGCAAGGAGGCCCACCAATGTTCCCCCCCACCCTCATTCCTGGTCATCATAAATGTTCCTTGATTGAACGCTTCCTCCTTGCTTTACCATTCCATTAATTCAAAGTCTTCTTATTTGCTTTCAGACTCCTTAAAATTGAAAGCAACCACGAGCATGAATTGTCCTGGGCTCGTAAATCCACACGACAGTACCATTTCACTACTTCAGATTCTTCTTATTTCTTTCAGACTCCTTAAAATTGAAAGAAACCACGAGCATGAACTGTCCTGGGCTCGTAAAATCCACATGACAGTACCATTTTCTATCCACACTTCTTCTAGTTCCCTAACCCATGAAGAAGTCCCCCCGTGCCTCTTGGCGCTATGATCGATCCTCTCGGCAGCACCCCCAATCAAGTCGCCTTTATTCAGAGTATTCTGCAATATCCTACCATTTTACCACAGCTTGAGTCTCCCTCAGCCCATTCACCCTCAGATCCCATACCACTATGATCCCTTTACCACCAGTCAGTCTCATACGCTACCCGATCATCCCTGCCATCATACTCTGAACAAAGGAAGTTTGAGTCCACCCACTCTACTTGCCCAGTTATTTCCCCCCAGTTTATCACTCCTGCCATCAGTACTATCACAGTTCGGTTTGTCACCTCGCGCTCCTGTCAAGGAAACATCATTGCCTTGATAGTTGTAGGTCTCCCTCTGTTGACGACAGCCCCTCTATTCCAGAGGATAGACCTAGAGGCCCCTGTGCCTTGGACCCATCACCATCTGTGGTGAGTGCCTACGGACCATTTTGGGAGGAATAATCATTGCCTCTCCGAATAGTTGTTTCTCACATGCTTGACTTCAACACCTTAATCGCATCATTGAGAATCGCGCAGGATGTATATCCTTTCCATTATGTGTCGAAGACCTCGGATTTCCCCCAACTCTAGCACATTGGTGCGTCACTTTGGAACGGCTAATTATATGTTCCCATGGATGTCCGGGCTGCGTTGGCGATTGTATTCGGAAGCCATCCAGTTCCATGCTTCCTTGAGTACCCGGTTCGGTTCCAGCTCAGTGTACCATTGCAAGTATGACCATTGTCACTTTGATCCAGCAGCTCATTAGTTCCTTTGGAACCACATTCAGTAGCACTGCTGTCATTCTAGTGCATCAGTTGTTCAGCTCAGACATGGTCAGCCCAGTAGTATGTTCCAGATTTGTGTCCCTTCTGGACCCTTATGATATACACAGTGGATTTCTATGTATCCTACAGGTCCCCCTTTTCGGGCCTCACAGTTATTTTTATGTATATTGATACGAGCATGGGAATGCCCGCCTCGTCCAGATGATCAGATGATTCCTCATCCATTATTGAGGTTATGTACTTTTCAGTCCTTGCAGTTGGCTCGAGATCGATGTTCCGGGCTTCAGTTGGTTCCTTCTCTTCTCCACACCCCAGGAAAAACAAATATGAGTTATGATGTCCATCGGCCATACGATGAGCTCCTTCCCTCGCACATCAGGGGGAAATCTGTTAACACCCAAAAAGGGTTCACTACCTCATCTACCCCACTACATGGCTCATTTGTCCATTTTCCTACCACATTTCCATCAAAAACCCATAAAACCATCTAAAAAGCCTCCAAAAGGCCATAAAACCCTCTTTTTCTCCAAAAATATCCAAAATTCCTCCAAAAAAGCAAAAATCTCCAAAAAGGAAGAAAAAATATAAAATAATGAGGAAAAGGAGGAAAAAACCCTAAACAGCTGAAACCCTAAACAGCTGAAACCCTAACCCTAAACTGGCACTCCACCACTATAAATAAGTGATGGAGACCCCTCATTTCACATCCACAATCACAAGTATCTTGCCTCTGCCAAAATTGCTCTTGAAACCCTAGCTTACCATTGAGCTACTTTCACCATTGAGAGCCCCTTTTGGCCCATTTCCACCATTGGAGAAAGAGAAGGAACAGCTCGAAGCTCGGATCCACCTACTCGGACCAGCGCAAAGGGCTTCACCAACCTCCACATTGGAGGTCAGATCAATAAAAAAACATTCTTTACTTTTTGCTGTTTTGCTTCATGAACATGTTTAGATTAGTTTTTATTTCTGTTTAGCACTTTTTATTTTACATTCATTGAACTGCTACTAAGGAATCCATTCTCCTTAGTAGGTTCTCATTCGCACAAGCTAGGGGTAAAACCCTAGCAACAGTGTGCTAGAAGGAAGTGATTAATTTCAGTTGACTTTGGGAAGAAGAAGAAGCTCGTCTCATAATAAGAGAAGAAGAAAGATGGGAGAAAATTGAAGATCAAGCTCTCACCATTCAAAGAAGATCCCTCAAGCGATGAGGAATATGAAGAACTCAATTCTTGATGAACCTCTTATCCATGTTATCATTTGGATAAAAAATGATGATTTCATGAATGAAGAAGATGATGAAGGAGAATGATCAAGAAGGAGTCTACCCACAAAACAAACAAAAGATAAGTATTCAATTGTCATTTAATGATATTGTTTTGTTATGCATATTCAGTTGATGTGTTATGCATCATAGATTGTTTGCATTAATGACTGTATACTACTAATATGCATGTGATCGGTAAGTAGCTCATGGTGCTATACATCTCTCCATTGCTACTTATCTAGAATGAAACCTCTTTACATGACATATTGGATTAATGCACAATATCAATGATGTCATCTAGAAAGTTTCCGTGAGATATGGATGAATGTTGTATTGGCTAAATAGTTGCATGATGCATAAGAATTTGTCGTTATGCATATGTTTTATGAAATAGTTCTAACCATGCAATTGGTGCATTTTAATTGTAGGAAAGGTCCTAAACAACCTCCTACAAGAAAACAAGGATGAGACTTGTTCCGAAGAACAAGTGATGACAATTCAATAAACATGAATCTGAAGCTCCTAGGGTCAGAGACACCATGACAAAAGAAAGAGCTTCAGAGAGCAGTAGATCCACCTTGAAGGATGAAGACCACCATGGGTATAAGAGATAACTCAAGATGAAGAAAATAATGCTATGGTCAAAGAATAATAGTTGATCATGGGGAATGATGTATACGATATGATTTCGAGACATAAAGGGAAGTACGTAGTATCTTCCATATGGATCTACAAGAACAAGTGTACAAAGCAAAGGTTCATGATTTTCCTCAGAAAGAATAGACTATGACATGACATACTCTATTGACAAGTATATATCAAGCATAGATCCACCTATACAGAATGAAGAGGGAAGATGATACTCCACTTCAGGGGGAGTAACTACAAAAGATATCTAAGTTTGACATGGTACTACATGATGGACAGCTTCCTGCTGGATCGAGACTTTACCAAGAGTAAAGAGGGTTCCAACCTTCAAGGTTGAATGCAGAAGACTAGGATATGTTGATGACCCGACAAGACGAACTCATGGAAGATGTTATGATGAAAGAATCTAGAATGATGTTTGGGATACAGTTCCCAAACCAGAAGGAAATAGTATAGTATCCTCCAAATGGATATGCAAAATAAAGCATGCAGCTGACGGAAGTATTAAGAAGTATAAAGCAAGATTTGTGGCCAGAGGTTTCTCTCAGAAAGAGGGAATTGATTATGAAGAGACATTTTCCCCAGTAGCACGGTATACTTCAATTAGAGCTACCATGGCACTTGCATCCATGATGAAGTGAGACTTATACCAGATGGATGTGAAAACAACTTTTCTAAATGGTGTGATCAAATAAGAAGTATACATAGAAAAACCACAACGATTTGAAGTTGAAGATAGACATACTCACGTATGCAAGTTGAAGAAGGAATTATATGGTATTAAACAAGCTCCTCGAGCTTGGTATGAAAGAATAGATGGTCTCTTGTCGAGCATGGGATTTACCAAAAGTAAAGCTGATCCTAACCTTTATCTCAAGGTTGTAGAAGATGAACTTGTCATCCTGTTATTATATGTGGATGACTTATCCTTGACAGGAAATGAGAAACAGGTCATGGAAAGCAAGAAGAAACTAGCAGAAGAATTTGAGATGAAAGACCCTAGGTTAATGCATTATTTCTTAGGTCTAGAAGTATGGAAAAGTTCAGAAGAAATCTTTCTCAACCAGGGAAAGTATTTAGTAGAGATATTGAAGAGATTCAATATGTTGGAATGCAAAGTCATGGCCACACCCATGGACTCCAACCTGAAGCTGTTAGTTGATGACTCATCAGAGTTAGTGGATATGACTCATTACAGATAGATCATTGGGTCATTGATGTACTTAACAAATACCAGACCAGACATTTGGTTTGCTGTGAACACCTTAATTCAATATCTTGTTCAACCAAGATGGGCTCACTGTAGAAGGAGCAAGTCGACATAAGTCGACTTGAACGAAGACCGACTTAGTTGATCAGTTGACTAAGTCGATGGGCCGACTTAGTCGATCAGCCGACTAAGTCGATCGACCGACTAACTAGAAAGATTAGGTCAGCTAACTAACAGTCATGTCGGTTCACCGAACCGACAGGTAGTTATTTTGTAACTATTTGTAACTTGTATATATTAGGCTGTTGAGCCAAGCAAGAACTCAGTTCAGTTCTCTACCTTGTATGAAATCATTATAATAATATAATCTGTTTATTCCTATATGTTCTTGTCTCTTGTCTCTGTTGATATTTACGTATGTTTTAGTATGTGTTTGTGCCAGAAATTGTTTCTAAGGCCAGATAAACAAGCCAACACACACTCAAGATAAAATTCAATAAAACAGATAAGGTTTAGGGTTTCTGTAATGTTTTAATGGTTGTAAGTTTTAGGAACTATCAGGGAATACATTTAGAAACAAAATAACAACTAAATCATAAACAAAAGATGATAAAGATGCATGATATATCACACAAGATCCAACAGAAACACTATGCTGAGGTTCATACATAACAGACAAGCATTACCAGCAAATACACATTAACCAGCAATGAATATATCTATTAAGAAACTAAACAAGTTCAATAATGAAGCAAACACAGAAAAACTGAAGGGGAAAAGAGATATATATCTCATAATTTCATCAGTAAATGCTTATAAGAGTAACAATACTTAGCTCTGAACAAGTCTGAAGATACAAACAGTTTCCAGACCTCCTATAGCTCCCAAAAATCAGAACCCTCCTAATGACTTCTAAAACTCTCTAAATACTACTTTTACAAAAAACAGTTAGGTATCAAAACCCTAACTTTCCTCAACTGATTCGATGGGATAAAGAAAAGTTTATAATATTACAAAATATGAAATTTACCAAAAATAGTAAATCACTTAACTAATGATCTTCTCAAAAAGATAACTAATAACTGAAAAGAACAAGTGACTCATAGCTCTTTTGCTGCCTTTGGGTTTTCTTTGAAATCCATGAGTATCTGTCTCATAACAGGATCTGAAAGGATATGCTGAATATCTGGATCTTGCATTGCTTTTGCCTATCTCTCTTTCATTTCCTCGGGGCTTATGTCCCCCCTGTTGGTTTTGTTAATTTGCTCAATACATCTCTAAACACCTTCTAATAGTTCCTGGTTGTTTTCATCATGTTTGAAACCTTCCTGATAAGTTCCATGGCTTTGTCATATTCTTTCATGAAGAACTGAACAACAACTTTCCTTGAATAGCCTTTTGGCAAAGTTCCAAGCTTTGTGTAACAAGCTGCTCTATTTGTTATGTAACATCATCCAAATCCATTGCATTTTTATAATGCTGGATAGCAGTCTCAAAATATTTCTTGTTATAAGCTGCATTTCCAAGTTCTTTTTCTCTTTGTGCCTCATCTGGAATATCCATTGGTTCTGGCTCTGGCTCTGACTCTGGCTGAGGTTCTGGTGTTCTTTTTGGCTGTGGCCTAGGGGAACTACTCTGCTCAAAAGCATCCTCCTCTAATGTGGCAGTATGTAAGTTAACATTTAGTAACACACCCAGCACCTGCATCATGCGTGGATCAGTAAGGTACTGATTCATATTGTCAGGGTTTTTCTTAACATCTGGAGTCATCTTAAGAAAATCAGGTTGCTGCAAAAGCATTCTTGTATTTGGGTATGCTTGTTAATTTTGCCCATAGAAATACAGTAGAACTGTCTACCTGGCTTAAGAAAGCCTCAAAAACATCATGATCTTCAGTTATGATACAATCTGTGTGAGCACTTCCATGTCTGTGAATATGATCAATAGCCCCATAAACATCCTGTATTATTTCTTCAGTGCATGCCATTGAACTGTATTCACGATGAAAGCTACTGGCCTTCGGTAATTTCAGTATATCAGCAGCCTTTAGGTCACCATACAATGTAACACCTGTTGCAACCTTGCTCAATCTTTCTGCAGCATTTGACAATTCAGTAACGAAAAGATGCTGATGGGGAGGTGCCACTTTCACTAACTTCATCGATACATCCGCAGCATGAGAATATGCAAGTTCTAACAAACCTTCACATGCCAATAAGGATAATAATAATCTAAGCTCTGTTTCAGGAATACTGAGCAGCAATGTTTTTAATATCATTTCGACCATATTTTTCACAGGTATGTATAAAAGTATTGAAATCTCTACGAGTCCAATTGGAAAAGCCCTCCTCCAGTATTGAGAACATCCAAGTCTTTTTGAAGCAATGCTCAATAAAATTGTTTTTGCAATTGTGACATTCCAACTTTCAATATGGTTTCCTTTTTAGGAGGCAGACCTTTTTCAACATCTGACTTCAGTATCCGTAAAAGAAATGGACGAAGAACCTTATGAAGTTGTTGAACCACTTCTTGTTGGTCATTTTCACCTGATATTTGGAACCACTCATCAAAGGTTTCAGCAGAACTAAAAACTTCTGGAAGTAAGAAATTCAGAAGTGACCAGAGCTCATGAACGTTGTTTTGAAGAGGTGTGCCAGTTATAAGAAGCCTATAGTTAGTGCTGTAGATCCTTATAGTCTTTGCAAGAAGTGAATTTTCATTCTTTATTCGATGTGCTTCATCAATAATAATGTACTGCCAGCTGAAACGTTTAAGTGCAGTCTTTCCTTTAATCGCCATTTCAAAACTAGTAACACTTATATCAAATTTTCCAGGTGCCAAAAGGTTTTCACGTATATGAATCCTTTCTTCTTGATTCCCAAGAAACTTTAATGCACGAAAAATAGGGCAGAAACACCGAATCTCATTCATCCAGTTACCAAGAGTTGATTTTGGTGCTACAACCATATGTGGACCTTTGATCCCTCGAAATTCATATAAATAACCAAGCAGGGAAATTGTTTGCAAGGTTTTTCCAAGCCCCATTTCATCTGCAAGGATTCCATTTATGCCATTTTCATACAACCAAATAAGCCAGTTCAATCCAGCTAGCTGGTAATCTCTCCTCTTCCGCTTGAATACAAGATAGCTGTGTCAATAATCTTGTGCTCCCAGCACCAGTGAGAGCATTCTCCTCTTTTTCATTAATTCCCGATACATCTATTTTGATGGCATCTGCGATTAACTCCTTAGATGCAGGATTCACAGAAATAACAGTTTTTAAAAGTTTCCTGATCCAGATGACTTGGAACATTACCAGAAAATATTTCCCTAGTCTACCCAAACCTTCGACGCAACCTACGTGCCTCAGTAACCAGTACCTCGGGTAAATTGGCCAGTACAGCATCTGAAGATGTCAACAGAACCTCTTTAATGCTCCACTATAATTGCTTTAAACCATACTTCGAGCTGTTTAATGGCTGAACAGGTGTCTTGATGTGTTTGATTTGATTACAGATGTCAGAATAAAGAAGCCCTAGTTTTCGGAGCAACTGTGAAAACCTCCACTCGGCTTTGTAACTGTCAAGCTCAACTGCATTGGGAGTAAGGATAACCACGTTTTGCCTCACGACCTGGAAACACTTGGAATCATGATAATTCTGGAGTTCACACGTAGCAAACAACTCATAGCATGGGATTAGTCGCTCATTATTTAAAATCGTGACAAAATTTTTGCTAGAAAAGCAGGAAAAATGAAGGTCGCGATATTCTTGTAGCGCGCCTTCATTATCTTTTTACCCCAGCACTACAAGAATAATTTTAGTGCTATTTTCTCGTAATTTTTCAGCTTTTAGGCATTTTGTGTGAAGTTTAAAAGCTGCTTGAGTAGTGATCATGCATTATTATGCTCAGAACAATCATTTGTGAATCCATTCTTTGATATAATGACCTTTAAAAACCCCATCAAAATGTAAAAGATCAAATATAAAACAAAAATATAAAAGCTAAGTTCAAAAATTCACCTAACAACCAAAAATTTTCCTAAAGGAAGCAAATAGTCAAACTTAAAACAAAAAGAGTTACTTCAAAATAAATGAAAATCAAACCAAAATTGAAGAAACAAAACCAAAATTGAAAAAACAAATTACTGACTTAACATCTGGCTCCAGCTGCGGGATGAAGACCTCCCTATGAGGCTTCAAGAACCTGTAGACCAGTGCCTTCTGTCTGCTAACTTATATTCCTGTCTGCAAAACATCCATTGGGATATGGAGTCTTTATTCAATCCCTCACACACTGATATATGTACAATGAAAATCAAATCTCTTTCCCTGAGGAACCTTCCATCTATTGAATCAAATCGAAATCTGATTTCCAATGTAACCAAGAATTTTTTTTGTCAACCCACCAAAACTTGCTTTCAACTCCAAATATATATATAATCAGAAATATTGGAAAACATGAAGAGCAGAGATTTAACAACTTATACCCACTTTCATTAAATAGCGTCTCTGAAATAACAGATTTATAACCTGGTATTGACTTTAAATAATCTGCTATTGGATCATAAAAAATTCCATAAGTTACCTCTTCCTGCTCTGGCTGTCCAAAAGAATATTTTGTTCCATGAATATCAATCAGGCATTGGTGATAAAAGACATCAGGATCGTCCTGAATTCGCTCTGTAAATTTTCGAATAGTATCACCAATAATGTCAACACTTTGAACCTCCTTTTCCACACTGTCTTCAAATAAATGACTATCAGGCATTGGCTTTTGCTGTTCAAGAATAATAAACTGAATGCATTCTTGAATCTGCTGATCAGATTTTGACATATCACACACCTCATAGATTTCTGGGTCTTCCTTTTCAATTTCATAATCATATTTATTAAAAATTAGACCATCTTCATAATGATTTTGAACAGCAGATTTATCATAACCATGAATGTAAGTAACTTCTGAAAAATTTTGAACAGCCTGGCCTTCATCAAATTTAGTATCAAAACCAAAAGGAATAGAGTCTAATTCATCACAGAATTCTTGACTTGGAACCCTAATCTCTTCATCATAGCAAGGAGTATTCTGAGGAATTTCTAATGATGATGCTAAAGGTTCGTCTTTTCCTTCAATACAAAGCTGATCTTTAACACAACACTAATTTTCAAAAGTTAGTTGAACTAGAGATTGATCTTCAAAAGGATTAGCATTCAAACTGCGATTAAGGCTGTTGAAATCGTTATGAGAATGTTTCAAACTATATTTACTGATCTCATCACTTGGACAATCCTCAAACTGACCTAAAACAACAACCTGGTTATCACAATGATCATAGCATTCTTCCTTGACAACAGTATCTAAAAATGTTACCTTCTCATCTTCAACAAATTCTGAAACTTCAACTTCTTCATGACATGTTTTGAATCCTTGATTGCACTCATCATCATGATTTTTTAAATCAGAAATTGTGTTATAAACATCATCCTGCTCACAACAATCTTTTAAAAAGAGTTCAGCTGAGTACAGATACTTACAACGTTTCTGAAAGCATGTGTGGAATTCATTCAGTGAAGAGATGCTAGCAGCGGGAAGGGAAAAATACCAATCTCGTGCATCTTGTTCAAGTGAATACATGAACATCTTCATGAGCACATCTTCATGCTGGATATTTAACTGGACCATACATTGATGAAATTTGATGAGGTGATCTGATGGATTATCCTCTTTTCTTTCTCTAAACCGTGGAAGACAATCTCCCCAAACATCCATAATAGGTACTGGATTTGGAAAAATTGGAATATCAGAAAAATTGAAAGGTGCAAACCTTCGAGCCACAATAGCTTCCATGGACATCGGTCTCTGCATCTTGAAATAGCGGAGTCGCCAATCGATTTGTCAAGACAAATTTTGTTTCTTCTTCTCAGAAAGAGAAAAGGATGACAGTAGTTCAAATTAATTAGAGCTGCAATTTTTGGACTGACTGGTTTTGAAGAAGAAGAAGCTAGACTGGAACTTGTTTGAAAAGAGATCTTTCCTACTTTCAGCTGAAAGAGAGGTATTTTACCAGGAGAATCAGTCTTGGCTTTCAAAAAGGTTTGAGGATTAGTAAAAACTTGAAAAGTGCTCTCAGGGATGGTAGGTTTTATCCAAGGTGAGGTTTCAGCTGAATGTAATAAAACACCCAACTGGTCAGGGTCACAGGAGGATGGTAAAGATTGAGACCTTCTGAGTTTTCTCGCTGTTTTTAAGATCTGTTCAGGGTCTGTCACACCCAATTGCAATGGAGAAGTAGGTCTGTTCCTGGTTCCAATTCCTTTAGAAGCCACTGTGACAACTTTTTGGTGAAAATAGCCTTAAAAAGAGCTGATTTAAGTCCACCTCTTAAACCAGTAAAACTGATAAGTATCCTAGGGAAGATATGCTTCAGCTTCGTCCCCGGCAACGACACCAAATATGTTTGTGCCAGAAATTGTTTCTAAGGCCAGAGAAACAAGCCAACACACACTCAAGATAAAATTCAATAAAACAGATAAGGTTTAGGGTTTCTGTAATGTTTTAATGGTTGTAAGCTTAAAGAACTATCAGGGAATACATTCAGAAACAAAATAAAAACTAAATCATAAACAAAAGATGATAAAGATGCATGAAATATCACACAAGATCCAACAGAAACACTATGCTGAGGTTCATACATTACAGACAAGCATTACTAGCAAATATGCATTAACCAGCAATGAATATATCTATTAAGAAACTAAACAAGTTCAATAATGAAGCCAACACAGAAAAAATGAAGGGGAAAAGTGATATATATATCATAATTTCATCAGCAAATGCTTATAAGAGTCACAATACTTAGCTCTGAACAAGTCTGAAGATACAAACAGTCTGCAGACCTCCTATAGCTCCCAAAAATCAGAACCCTCCTAATGACTTCTCAAACTCTCTAAATACTACTTTTACAAAAAATAGTTAGGTATCAAAACCCTAACTTTCCTCAACTGATTCGATGGGCTAAACAAAAGTTTATAATATTACAAAATATGAAATTTACCAAAAATAGTAAATCACTTAACTAATGAGCTTCTCAAAAAGATAACTAATAACTGAAAAGAACAAGTGACTCATAGCTCTTTTGCTGCCTTTGGGTTTTCTTTGAAATCCATGAGTATCTGTCTCATAATAGGATCTGAAAGGATATGCTGAATATCTGGATCTTGCATTTCTTTTGCCTGTCTCTCTTTCATTTCCTCAGGGCTTATGTCCCCCCTGTTGGTTTTGTTAATTTGCTCAATACATCTCTGAACACCTTCTAATAGTTCCTGGTTGTTTTCATCATGTTTGAAACCTTCCTGACAAGTTCCATGGCTTTGTCATATTCTTTCATGAAGAACTGAACAGCAGCTTTCCTCGAATAGCCTTTTGGCAAAGTTCCAAGCTTTGTGTAACAAGCTGCTCTATTTGTTATGTAACATCATCCAAATCCATTGCCTTTTTATAATGATGGATAGCAGTCTCAAAATATTTCTTCTTATAAGCTGCATTTCCAAGTTCTTTTTCTCTTTGTGCCTCATCTGGAATATCCATTGGTTTTGGCTCTGGCTCTGACTCTGGCTGAGGTTCTGGTGTTCTTTTTGGCTGTGGCCTAGGGGAACTACTCTGCTCAAAAGCATCCTCCTCTAATGTGGTAGTACGTAAGTTAACATTTAGTAACACACCCAGCACCTGCATCATGCGTGGATCAGTAAGGTACTGATTCATATTGTCAGGGTTTTTCTGAACATCTTGAATCATCTTAAGAAAATCAGGTTGCTGCAAAAGCATTCTTGTCTTTGGGTCTGCTTGTTAATTTTTCCCATAGAAATACAGTAGCACTGTCTACCTGGATTAAGAAAGCCTCAGCAACATCACGATCTTTAGTTATGATACAATCTGTGTGAGCACTTCCATGTCTGTGAATATGATCAATAGCCCCATAAACATCCTGTATTATTTCTTCAGTGCATGCCATTGAACTATATTCATGATGAAAGCTACTGGCCTTCGGTAATTTCAGTATATCAGCAGCCTTTAGGTCACCATACAATGTAACACCTGCTGCAACCTTGCTCAATATTTCTGCAGCATTTGACAATTCAGTAACGAAAAGATGCTGATGGGGAGGTGCCACTTTCACTAACTTCATCGATACATCCGCAGCATGAGAATATGCAAGTTCTAACAAACCTTCACATGCCAATAAGGATAATAATAATCTAAGCTTTGTTTCAGGAATACTGAGCAGCAATGTTTTTAATATCATTTCGACCATATTTTTCACAGGTACGTATAAAAGTATTGAAATCTCTACGAGTCCAATTGGAAAATCCCTCCTCCAGTATTGAGAACATCCAAGTCTTTTTGAAGCAATGCTCGATAAAATTGTTTTTGCAATTGTGACATTCCAACTTTCAATATGGTTTCCTTTTTAGGAGGCAGACCTTTTTCAACATCTGACTTCAGTCTCCGTAAAAGAAATGGACGAATAACCTTATGAAGTTGTTGAACCACTTCTTGTTGGTCATTTTCACCTGATATTTGGAACCACTCATCAAAGGTTTCAGTAGAACTAAAAACTTCTGGAAGTAAGAAATTCAGAAGTGACCAGAGCTCATGAAGGTTGTTTTGAAGAGGTGTGCCAGTTATAAGAAGCCTATAGTTAGTGTTGTAGATCCTTATAGTCTTTGCAAGAAGTGAATTTTCATTCTTTATTCGATGTGCTTCATCAATAATAATGTACCGCCAGCTGAAATGTTTAAGTGCAGTCTTTCCTTTAATCGCCATTTCAAAACTAGTAACACATATATCAAATTTTCCAGGTGCCAAAAGGTTTTCACGTATATGAATCCTTTCTTCTTGATTCCCAAGAAACTTTACTGCACGAAAAATAGGGCAGAAATGCCGAATCTCATTCATCCAGTTACCAAGAGTTGATTTTGGTGCTACAACCATATGTGGACCTTTGATCCCTCGAAATTCATATAAATAACCAAGCAGGGAAATTGTTTGCAAGGTTTTTCCAAGCCCCATTTCATCTGTAAGGATTCCATTTATGCCATTTTCATACAACCGAATAAGCCAGTTCAATACAGCTAGCTGGTAATCTCTCCTCTTCCGCTTGAATACAAGATAGCTATGTCAATAATCTTGTGCTCCCAGCACCAGTGAGAGCATTCTCCTCTTTTTCATTATTTCCCGATACATCTATTTTGATGGAATCTGCGATTAACTCCTTAGATGCAGGATTCACAGAGATAACAGTTTTTAAAAGTTTCCTGATCCAGCTCACTTGGAACATTACCAGAAAATATTTCCCCAGTCTACCCAAACCTTTGACGCAACCCACGTGCCTCAGTAACCAGTACCTCGGGTAAATTGGCCAGCACAGCATCTGAAGATGTCAACAGAACCTCTTTAATGCTCCACTATAATTTCTTTAAACCAGACTTCGAGCTATTTAATGGCTGAACAGGTGTCTTGATGTGTTTGATTTGATTACAGATGTCAGAATAAAGAAGCCCTAGTTTTCAGAGCAACTGTGAAAACCTCCACTCGGCTTTGTAACTGTCAAGCTCAACTGCATTTGGAGTAACGATAACCACGTTTTGCCTCACGACCTGGAAACACTTGGAATCATGATAATTCTGGAGTTCACACGTATTAAACAACTCATAGCATGGGATTAGTCGCTCATTATTTAAAATCGTGACAAATTTTTTGCTAGAAAACCGGGAAAAATGAAGGTCGCAATATTCTTGTAGCACGCCTTCATTATCTTTTTACCCCAGCGCTACAAGACAAAACTATCCGGGCTTTCTAAAACGCGTCGGGTAGGCTATGGGGGGGTAGTTGGTCATGTGTCGGAGGTAGAGTATAGTGGATCCTAGTCGACCTAAAAAGGATAGCCGTCACCAGTGATGAAAAGTCGACCGTAGAGGACCTGAAGAAAATAGTACCGTATGAAAGTATGTCGGACATTGTTGGAGCAGGGTCTTGCAGCTACAGAAGAAGCTGCTAGTTTAGCAGAGAGATAAGTTTTGGCGGAAAGAAGATAAGACAGAGCTACGACACCGTAGCACGTTTCCAGCTGCAGAGCAGAGCCGGAAACCATGACTTTTGAGATAGAGAAGTCAAGAAAGACAATGGTACTTGAGCGGCCGAGAAGAGAGAGCTCACCCACTACATTGAAGGCAGTGGGGGAAGACAGGAGGGATCAGCGACCCTCATAAAGGAGAAGGAGCAACGAGGCTGAAGCATTGAAGGCGAAGGACGGAAAAGCGAAGCGGTGCACAATACCCATGATCAGTGCTGGGAAGCATGGAAGACTGCAGAGAGCTATGGTGTGACGAAAAGCGGCTACCTCAAGTACAGATATGGCCGACTGTCACTAGTTAGGGTTTGGGTTACTTTTGGGACAGGACCATAGTGTTGTAATGGCAAGACCTTCAGGATACCTATAAAGGGATATATTCTGTATTGTAAAAGGTTGGCATGTTGGCATTTTGGGCATTTAGGCCATCCAGCTAGTTAGATAACATACAGTAGCCATTGAGTCTGTTAGCTCACAATTATCTTGTATTGTAATAGAGTTGAGCTCTGGTTATGTTATTAGCAGTAGCAATCTTACGGTAACCAGTAGCTGGCTTACAGAGCATGTATGTAACAATCCGTAGGGATTGAAAGAGAGGGAAGAGTATATTGTAAGAGAGACAATATAGAGATAGAAAGAAGATCTAAGAGATAAGATCTTGAGCTGCATATGCGGTGCAACAGAACTGTGTTTTACCTTCCCCTGAGCTATAATGAAAACACAGTTCTGTGGACGTAACTTCCATCCTGGAGGTGAACCACGTTAAAATCAAGTGTTATGTGATTGGTTTATGTGTTATGTTTACTTATGCATTTCTCAGTCATTTCATGGACTTTGTTTACAGCTTAATGAATGAAGGTGTTAATCAGTTCACAGTAGTGTAGAAGGATAAATATAAGTTGAAGTCTTTGGCATGTTGTATGTGGTTCATTTATGCTTTGCGTGAAACAGTCACTAGTCGTAGTATTGAACAGCCTTGTATGCTAAGTCTTGCACATAGACACGAGCAACGCTAAGTGCACTAAGCCGCAGAGGTAGGATATCACAGGGAGGTGATACCGCATCGGCATAGGAGCTGTGGTGCACGATATCGCAGGTTGAGGACTTAGCGCTGGGCAAGAGCTGCGTGTCGCATGGTGCACTGCGACGCAGTAAGGTTGGAGATATGGTGAGTCAAGGAAAGTGCGCGATGTAGAAAGGGACCGCACGACGAGGTATAAGGGATATCTCATGGCTAGAAGAGCTGCGAGACAAGGAGATCGTGTGACACGAGCAGAAGATCACGCGATGCGCAGAGAAAGAGGCCTCGCAGCTAGGGAAGCTGTGAGCCGCAAGTAGGATCGCCACAGAACCTGGTCCAAGACACTTGAGTCCTTGGCCAACCCAATAGAGTCACTTCGGGTGAGACTTCAAGCCACTTTGCGGTCTGTCGCTGAAAGGGCCAGTGAGCTAGGGGTGTTGTTGGTTGATTATAGTAAACCCGGGTCTGCCCATAGTAGCCAACAAATGGTTCCGTTGTCGGTTTTGAAGAACTGAGCACTAATGTTCTGTTGGCATCCTACTAGAGAATAGTTTCACTAGTGGCTGGATTAAAACTTAAGGGAGTTTTCCAAGAAAGAAAATCGGAGCCTTAAATTGAGCACAGAGGACTGGTTACAAAAGCATATCGCTTCAGATATACACGCGATATTTTTTGCAACCTATGGAAACGAGCTTTACGACTGGTTATCAAAGTTGACAGATAGGAACATATTAAAAAAGAAGAGAAACTTTGTCTAGACACCGGAGCTGATTCAGACCGTGTAGAACCTAGACAATCCCATCACGAGAGCAGTGGACTTCTGGCTTGCGAGTGTGCTAGGAGGTTTTGTTACAGAATTTGCAGTTGACCAAAGAAAAAGCTTCAGTGAGGCTGAGCAGTAATTATTCAAAGGATATCGTGGTAAGTACCTAAAATCTCTAAACTTGTCCATTAAGATGTTGCTACATGAAAAAGGAGTAATGGACATGATTTCAGACGAGTAAGTAAATATAGTAATGTCACAAGAGTTTGAAAGTGATTTTGATGACATTGGACAAAGACGTAGTGGCAAGAAATATAAAGTAGATTTTGGCTCTCCTGTATTTGGAGACAGTTCAGACAATATTAGGCAACCGAGTCCTAGTACCATAGAAGAACCAGAGGGGGGTATCCCTTACCATCTCTATACCCCATAGAAACAAACCGGGACTCAGGGTAATCCCGTAGTTACTCCATCCAGTAGCTCACAAACAGTACCTACTATTGCTACATCACCTTCACCTACACCGCCGAGTGGTAGTAATCCAGTCAATCAGAACCCACCGCAGAGAAATAGAATGGGAGATGATATGAAGCTACCTACCTTTAAGGGTACAGGAGCAGAGGACCTAGAACAACATTGGTTTCTATGCGAAGCCATGTGGACCATTAAAACAATCAACGATGATAACCTTAAACTTGTACAGTTGGTCACCACACTCAGAGATCGAGCTTTAACATGGTACATAAAGTATACCACAGTACCCAAGACACTTTCCTAGGTCAAGAATGCCATGATTAAAGAGTTCAAGAAACCTAATTCTGAGTCACAGTGTATAACAGAGCTCAAGGATATAAAGCAGCTACCATCAGAGTCAGTATGGGACTTTGATCAGAAATTCAAAGCCCTTATAGACCAAGTAAGTTTTGAGTTCACGCCAGAGCAGCATAAGGAATGGTTTATTGCAGCGCTGCTCCCTCACATTAGACTGCCGTTAATGCAGCAAAAAATCCAGACGCAGGATGACGCGTTGGAAATGGCGATGAAGCTAGAAGCTTCACCTTTAGCTGAAACCAGCTCAGGCATGACAACCCTACAGAACCAGTTGGCCAACCTCACGTTACAGATACATGAACTTAAGAAAGGAAAAGAGGTTATGCAAGACATATGGTGCTTACGATGTAAAGCACAGGTTCATACCAAAGACAACTGTCTAGTCTTTGCAGAATATTTAGCGTCAGGGG
Source organism: Pseudotsuga menziesii (assembly GCA_001517045.1). Lineage (NCBI taxonomy): Eukaryota > Viridiplantae > Streptophyta > Pinopsida > Pinales > Pinaceae > Pseudotsuga > Pseudotsuga menziesii. The sequence continues at coordinate 446,580 of LPNX010465049.1, read as the reverse complement.
CTCCTAACCCCTTACCATGAACACAAGGGCCATGGTGTGAAATATGCAAGACATTAGGACATCAGCCTCAGCAATGCCCTTTTCTTTAGAAGTATGTACAGACACCTAAGAACCTATGCTGTGTCTTCTGCAAGTCTGTCGGACATGATGAACAGGATTTCCGAGCCTATGACCTCATGTTATATAGAAAACATGACGTATACAGAGTCCAGTCAGAAACACAGGGTCTAGTAGCAGGACCACAGCCTGATCCGGCTTACGATGGCCATGGAGGAGGATTCAGAGGACGAGGCCGTGGAGGAGGATTTGCACGAGGAGAAGGTTTTGGCTGTGGTCGCGACCCAGTTACTTCTTACAACTGCGGAGTTGTAGGACACTATGCTAGGGACTGTCAGAGCCCCACTACCACTTGTAGATACTGCAAATCTTATGATCATACCATAGAGGAGTGTCCTACCTTGATAGCTAATATCAAAGACCCTAGGCCAGTAGTACACCAGAACATCCAGCTTATTGCTGTTGAGCAAGCAGAGCCAGAACCAAGAGTCAATATTGTGACTCGTAGCGGTGTTTCTACTAGTAGGACATCACAGGAGACCAAAAAGAACATAGGGTAGGAGTGGGTGCGCAGAGCTACTAGTAAAGCAATACCACTCGACCTGCAGAAGAATAAAGAGACATTTCATGAAGCCAAGTCTTCCTTTGATGAACCTACGCAATCAGGATCACAGGTACCGCCATCTAGGGGCGTACCAGAGCAAGCACCTTGCGGCGATAGCCCTAAACAGATACCGCAGGCTACCACATCGGGAAGATGCGATGAGGATGAATCGACATGAAACGTACAATCCTTCCTATGCAGTTTATTGAAACTTGTGAGAAACGAAAAAGCTATCGGTGAGCTACAGCGCATCATAGATCAGTTTCAGCAACCTTCTCTCTTGGGCAGTGCACACCGCTCTATTCACAATATTACAGGACATACACGGACCAGAAGAGAGATGAAGCTCACAGCACAGATTGGAGAATTTGAAATGGATGAGGTCGTCTTAGATCTAGGATCAGAGGTGAATGTTCTGACTAAGCAGACATGGGAATAGATGGGTATCCTTCAGTTAGTCAGATCCCCTATCCACATGAGGTTAGCTAACCAGCAGCGAGTATCACCATTGGGTCGACTGCCGCAGGTGCCAGTTGACACTGACGAAGTTCGCAGTTTCACGGACTTCGAAGTTATAGAAATCATTGGCGACAGTCGATCGTATCCAGCATTATTAAGTATCGATTGGGAAATTGGTAGCAAGGCTGTCATCAACCTAAAGAGAAGACAAATGACCTTTGAGGATGCGTAGATCTGGGTCATCGCACCACTGGATCCTCACCAGGGTCCTAGATATATTGAACCTATCCGAGCAGAGGAGGAGGCATATAACATGGATAGTCTCTACCAGATGACTGCGAACCAGAACAACTACATCAATCCAACTGCAGAAGGGAACATTAGTTGGTGATGTGACAGCTCTTGTGCATCAGATTCCGATGTTGGTCTAGAGAACTGGCAGAATAGACTTTACAAAGTTTCAGCGCCCAAATGTGCGTTTATGAGTAAGTCACTGCGATGGATTGGCGCATAGATCACTGAGATTGCATCATATCATGGTCTGATAGATATCCAGGACTTCCTTGAGCAGTTTGAGAAACAGATTCCTTACGGGAAGAGGATCGCAGCTATGGACCTTGCAGTACGAGCCACACCTGCAAGATGGTGGTATGCGCATAAAGAGAATATCGCATCATGGTATGATATTAAAAGATTGATGGTGATCAGATTTTCTGTAGACAGAGAGTATGTCCAGCAGAAGTACACAGGAGAAACTGATCCCAGGGCACACATTCAGACATGTGAACAGAACTGGTCGAACATTCCCGAGGATGAATGGGTTCACAGATTCATTCACACATTGGACACAGTTCTAAGGAACTGGTACACAGAGACCGAGTTGCGCAAGGGGACGAAAACATGGCCACTTATGATAGACAACTTTCTACTCACCTTCGCTTTTGAATCTGAGTATCCAGGTGTTGATCAGGCCCTACAAGTAATAAAGGTCAAGATATTCGAGGATTGTACCCCATCAGTACAGACTCAACCTGATTGGGCCATTCAGTTAACAGAAGCGCCAGAATGCTACAACTTTCAAGAAGAACCAAGAGACGAGGATGAGGATCCTCGCAAAACCAACATTCCGGAGTCAGAAGGGACTTGCGATGTTGGGGGACCACAGTTAGAGATTCCAGCAATCACTGAACCCATCAAGATTAAAAAGATTAATATTGGAACAGACGCAGAACCTAAGTTTGCCTCTATTGGAGACTATTGGAACGATGAAACAGTCGGACAGATTGCAGATTTGTTACATGACTATCAGGACCTATTTCCCACTAAGTTCACAGAAATGAAGGGAATAGTTGGAGACCTGGGAGTTATGAGGATACCATTGAAGGAGGATGCTAGACCAGTCAAGCAGCGCCCATATAGATTGAATCCGTGCTACAAAGAAAAAGTAAAGGATGAAATCGATAAGATGCTAGCAGCAGGCATCATTGAGTCGGTATAAGAAAGAGAATGGGTTAGCCCCATGGTCGTGCAAGAGAAGAAAACAAAAGGGTACATCAGGATCTGTGTCGATTTGCGCAAGCTCAACGATGCATCACTTCACGATCCATTTCTGACACCGTCCACTGATGAGGTATTAGACAACGTGGGAGGACAGGAGGTCTACTCCTTCACTGATGGATTTTTAGGCTACCATCAGATCAGAATACATCTAGAAGATTGATCTAAGACCATCTTTGCAACAGAATGGGGCTCGTTCCAGTATACGGTAATGCCCTTTGGTCTAAAGAATGCACCAGCTATATTTTCTAGAGTATTAGTTGCTATATTTAAAGAATACATTCATAAATTCCTAGAAGTATATTTTGATGATTGAACTATATTTGGACTAATCAACAAACATATAGGAGACTTAAGACTGATGTTAGAGAAATGTAGGCAGTACCAGATTTCTCTAAACTTGAAGAAATGTATATTTTGTGCACCATTTGGTATTTTGTTGGGTCACATTGTTTGCAGGCAAGGCTTGATGGTAGATCTCGCGAAGATCACCATCATTGTAAATCTTCCAGCACCCAACTCAGTCAAGCAACTAAGGACAGTACTTGGTCATACCGGGTACTACAGAAAGTTCATCAAGGGCTACGCAAAGATTACAGCACCAATGGAGAAATTGCTAAAGAAAGATGTAAAATTCCTATGGAATGAGGAATGTCAGCAGAGTCTAGACACACTTAAGGAGAAGATGGTTACAGCGCCCATCTTAGTATTTCCAGACTGGACTAATCCATTTCATGTACATGTGGATGCATCTGGCATTGCACTAGGGGTTGTTTTAACACAACCAGGAGAAGGAGATATTGACCATCCCATCGCATATTCCAGCAGAAAGCTATCGACAGCAGAAAAGAACTACACCACAACAGAAAGAGAAGGCCTAGCTATGGTGTATGCATTGCATAAGTTCAGGCACTACCTGTTGGGTGCCTCGTTTAAAATGTTTACTGACCATTCCGCTTTGAAGTATCTGGTCAATAAGCTAGTGTTAGGGGGGAGAATCTGCAGATGGTTACTCCTCTTCCAGGAGTATGATTTTGAAATCATTGTGAAGCCAAGAAGATTGAATGCCGAACCTGATCATCTATCGCAGATAGACTCAGGAGAAGAGCCAAGTAACCTAGATGACAATCTGCCAGATGCGCCGTTGTTTTCTGTCCAGATCGCAGATGAGTACTATGTCGATATTATTCAATTTCTCACTACAGGAGTAGCACCTGATGAGTTTACTAAGGAACAAAAGAAGTAGTTGGTTGTTAAAGCCGCAGACTTCACCCTCATTGCAGGACACCTATACAAATTAGGTCCGGATGAAGTTCTGCACAGATGTGTGATGATGCATGAAAAATATGCTATTATCAGAGAGGCACATTCAGGAACCACAGGAGGTCATTTCGCAAAAAAGCTGACTGCGCAGAAAATCCTGGAGGCAAGATTATGGTGGCCTACGTTGCATAAAGACACCAAGGAATTTTGCAGATGCTGCGATATCTGCCAAAGGGTAGGAAAACCCTCTCGACGCGATGAAATGCCACTGTAGATTTTGTGGGTCCTATCAACCCACCAAGAAAGTGCACTGGTGCGAGATATATTATTACTGGAACAGAGTACCTCACCAGATGGGCAGAGGCCAAAGAAGTAAGAAATTATGATACTGCTACAGCCGCACAGTTCCTGTTTGAAAACATCATCAGTAGATTTGGATGCCCAGTAATTTTGATGAGTGATCAAGGCACACATTTCTTGAATAGCACTATTGAGGCATTGACAGAAGAATTCCAGATTCATCACCATAAGAGCACTCCCTACCACCCACAGGCTAATGGTACGGTGGAGGCCTTTAATAAGATTTTAGAAAATTCTCTTACTAAGATCTGTAATAGCCAAAGGAATGTCTGGGACCTCAGAGTTAACCCTGTATTATGGGCGTACAGGACCACATGCAAGAAACTTACAGGACACATGCCTTTCAGGTTGGTGTATGGACAGGAGGCTGTTATGCCTATGGAGTATATCCTTCCCAGTTTAAAAATCGCTCAGATTACCGGGATGACTAATATAGACACAGTGGAGGAAAGGCTAGCACAGCTGCTTGCCTTAGAAGAAGACAGATTCATCGTCGGATTCCATCAGAAAGTGCAGAAGGCACGAGAAAAAGCTTGGCATGACAGACACATTAAGAATAAGACATTTCAGATCGGAGACCTAGTGCTCCTCTATGACAACAAATTCATTAAGTTTCCAGGAAAGTTCAAGATGCATTGGCTGGGGCCATATCAGATATAGCAAGTCACAGAGGGAGGTGCCATTCAGCTCAGCCAACTGAACGGGGAGCTTCTTCCCACATGGATTAATGGCAGTAGGCTTAAGCTCTATAGTGATAGCCACCCCGCCTCTCAGCCCTAGCTTAGCCAGTTTATAGTGGTGCAGATTTCCAGTGTAGTTGAAAGGAGGCATCGCACTGGGAACTAGTCTACACCGACATATATTATTCTAAGTATGAGGAATCGCATCAGGTCGGTTCCAAAAAAAAAAAAAAAAAAGGGGGGGGGGGTATTGTTTTACGCAGGTGATGCAGAGTTGCATCGTGGTAGTGCGATGTTTCCCCGTGCCACGTATTCAGTTTTGCAACCGACAGAGGGCCAGTAAAATCACCCTCTGCCAGGCAGTTAATGAGGAAATGACTGGTATATCTTACCGTAGATTTGGCAGCAGTATAATAAATTTTTCCATATTTGGCGAATCTCTGACGAGACTGGCGCCTGTACACACACGCTTCGAGGGAAATTCCATCAGATTTCCTCATTTATTAAGGATCAGATGACGGGTGTGGTCTTGTCCAGGAATTGATGACGACCGACGGGTTCAGTCTAGATGACCGTTGCATCCGGGATTATCGTATTGGGTATAAAAGAAGAAAGTATTTAATTGGGACGGTTACATTTGCAGAAAAACCAAGAGCTATAGAGTAAGTTGTTAAGAATTCCCTGTGAAGAGCTCAGTTTGTTACAGAGTGCTGTGATTTTCAGAAGTTGCAGCCATGGCACGTCCACCGTTTTGTACTAAGACGGTTCTATTCGAGGACGAACCTCTAGAAGACATACCGAGATGCTTCAACCCTAGTGGCCGTAGGTCCGCTATGACTACGCCACCCAGGGTTGTGAAATTAAGTACAGCACAAGTCGGACAGCCGCTAAGGATGAAGAATCAAGCGCCAGAAGTAGAAGTTGGCACCAAAGTCTCTGCTAACGAGAAGAAGAACGTTGAGCTGACCACTGAAGATAAGAAAGCAGAGCGAAAGAATGCTGAGAAGAAATCTCCCGCCAGGCGGAAAGTAAAAATGAGAAAAAGAAAGCAATGGGAGAAGGTCGTCGACCTATCTGATCAGCTAAGAGAAGCACAAAAGATTGCGGAGGCAACGAAATGAGAATCTGACGATTAGAGGCAGCATGTGTACCTGGAGCACCTCGAAGAGAAGAAAAGTGGAAGAGGACAGCAAACCCAGCAGTCGGTAGAATTCTAGAACGCAGACAAAGGCTTGTTCTCGAAACGGAATTCATGGTTGGCATCTCTTTCATATACAAGGCTCCAGACTGAATGAAATGTTTGAGAATGCTGGAAGATACAGATTTTCCTTGTGATAAAATTTCTAACCCAGATCAAAAGGAAAGGATATCTGTGGAAAACCTTTCAAACACTAGAAGATTCTTAAAAGGTTTCAGGAGCGACGAGAGCGAGACCATGACTACGGGAAAGAAGGATAAGAGAGCCCGGTGAACCAAGTTACATAAACTATAAAGAGCGTGTCGAAGTGATGCAAAAGGAAGTCGCAAGACTTCGAGACAGGTTGCAAAGGACTTCATAGGAAACCAAGGCAAAGCTACAGCAGGAGAAGCCCGCTGGAAGTGGCTCGAGGATAAGCCACAAGTAAGTGTTAGGGGACTGTTGGAGCAGGGTCCCGCAGCTACAGAAGAAGCTGCTAGTTTAGCGGAGAGATAAGTTTTGGAGGAAAGAAGATAAGACAGAGCTATGACGCTGTAGCACATTTCCAGCTGCAGAGTAGAGCCGAAAACCATGACTTTTGAGATAGAGAAGTCAAGAAATGCAACGGTACTTGAGCGGCCGAGACCTCACCCACTGCATTGAAGGTAGCAGCAGAAGACAGGAGGGCTCAGCAACCCTCATAAAGGAGAAGGAGCAACGAGGCTGAAGCATTTAAGGTGAAGGATGGAAAAGCGAAGCGGTGCACAGTACCCATGATCAGTGCCGGGAAGCATGGAAGACTGCAGAGAGCTGTGGTGTGACGAAAATCGGCTACCTCAAGTACAGATATGGCCGACTGTCACTAGTTAGGGTTTGGGTTACTGTTGGGACAGGCCCACAGTGTTGTAATGGAAAGACCTTCGGGCTGCCTATAAAGGGATATATTTTTTATTGTAAAAGGTTGGCGTGTTGGCATTTTGGGCGTTTAGGCCATCCATCTAGTCAGATAACATATAGTAGCCATTGAGTTGTTAGCTCACAGTTATCTTGTATTGTAATAGAGTTGAGCTCTGGTTCTTTTATTAGTGGTAGCAATCTTACGGTAACCAGTAGCTGGCTTACAGAGCATGTATGTAACAATCCGTAGGGATTGAAAGAGAGGGAAGAGTATATTGTAAGAGAGACAATATAGAGATAGAAAGAAGATCTAAGAGAGAAGATCTCGAGCTGCATATGCGGTGCAGTAGAACTGTGTTTTACCTTCCCCTGAGCTATAATGAAAACACAGTTCTGTGGATGTAACTTCTATCCTGGAGGTGAACCACGTTAAAATCAAGTGTTATGTGATTGGTTTATGTGTTATGTTTACTTATGCATTTCTCAGTCATTTCATGGACTTTGTTTACAGCTTAATGAATGAAGGTGTTAATTAGTTCACAGTAGTGTAGAAGGATAAATATAAGTTGAAGTCTTTGGCATGTTGTATGTGGTTCATTTATGCTTTGCGTGAAACAGTCACTAGTCGTAGTATTGAACAACCTTGTATGCTAAGTCTTGCACATCGACACGAGCAACGCTAAGTGCGCTAAGCCACGGAGGTAGGATATCACAGGGAGGTGATACCGCATCGGCAGAGGAGCTGCGGTGTACGATACCACAGGTTGAGGACTTAGCGCTGGGCAGGAGCTGCGTGTCGCACGGTGCACTGCGACGTAGTAAGGTTGGAGATATCGCGAGTCAGGGAAAGTGTGCGACGTAGATTGGGATAGCACGACGGGGTATAAGGGATATCTCATGGCTAGAAGAGCTATGAGATGAGGAGATCGTGCGACGCGAGTAGAAGATCGTGTGATGCACAGAGAAAGAGGCCTCGTAGCTAGGTAAGCTGCGAGCCGCAAGTAGGATCGCCACAGAACCTAGTCTAAGACACTTGAGTCCTTGGCCAACCCATTAGAGTCACTTCGGGTGAGACTTCAGGCCGCTTTGCGGTCTGTTGCCGAAAGGGCCAGTGAGCTAGGGGTGTTGTTGGTTGATTATAGTAAACCCGGGTCTGCCCATAGCAGCCAACAGACATTCAGAAACAAGAAAGGGATGAGAGACAGCAGAGAAGGGAAGCAAGACGCGACAGAGCCACAGAGAAAACAAAACCCTAGGGAGAACAACTATGAAGAGAATCCACCAGAGTCGGGTCATGACCAACAGGAAGAAGGTGTAGAGAAAAAGGTGTCCCCTACGGAGGAAGAAGTGTGGATAGAGCAGCCAGAAGCTCTCCAATTAAAAGCTCCCGATGACAGAATAACCCTTTCCTCGACAAATCCGTATACTAGAATACATAATATTATCGAAGAAGACCTCCGACTATGAGCTGGTGACATTACTATCTGGAGCCGCCTAGGTGATGAACCATACCTAGGTCGACATCTTGTCATACGTCGACCGATCGAAGGGAACTGAGTGACCTTTCAAACGACACCATCCTTTCGGAGTATCCACTTGCTCTTACCAACACATGAAAGAGCACCACCCCCGCCACATACATCTTTAGAAGAAGTCAAAGAATCAGACCTGTGCACACAAAGTTGCAGTGGATCATCGACAGTACAAGTCCATCAAAACCCACTGTACATCGAAGACGAATCGATCACCGACGGGAGCACAAGTTCCGTCAACAAAAATCCCGCAGGCCCGACCACATCAACAACCCCACCACCTTCACCACCACCCACACCACCAACACCGCCAACTTCTGAGAGTAGTGAAAGTGATCCAGACATGGGTCACGGATCAACTCACATTCCTCTGTACGAGGGGGATGAAGACCCTAGACAACATTGGTTCGTCTGCGAGTCGACCTGGGAAGCAAACCGGGTAACAGATGAAGACAGACAAATGGCTTAGTTCACCGGAGCCTTAAGGAAAAGGGCCCTGACCTGGTACATGACCTTTTCCAGAAAGCCAACCGAGAGCCATGAAAGCCGAGATAAAAGCACATTTCTTATCATTCTTCAAAACCCCAGATGCCAAGCACCTGGCCGCCAAAAATCTTAAGACAACATCACAAAATCCAGGGGAGATAGTCCGCGACTACGAAAAACGTTGGAAGGACCTATTGAGCCAGTTAGATTATGTTATTGATGAGCAATTACTAATTCAATGGTTCCTTGCAGGCTTATCACAGAATGTACGATGACATATCAGTCTGGAAATGTTCAAGACATATGAAGATGCGCTGACCAAAGCTCTGCAGGTGGAAATGGACGAAGATATACCTGCCTATCCAACAGACCACAAACTAGAGGAACAGCTCAAGAATGTACAGAAGTCTTTGAAAGAACTGACCCTCAAGAATCAAGAAATCCGGTGTACTAAATGTTCGACGGCCGGACACACGAAAGATAATTGTCGACATGACTACAGTCGACAAGACGTCCGCTTTGTGCAAACTAAATCATTTTGCGACATTTTCCAGGAGCACGGAGATCATTCTATGAAAGATTGTCCATTCAACATGAAGAACAGAAAGGATTCCTGGTGCGCCATCTGTGAGACAAAAAGTCACAATACCGCTGACTATCAGCTAAATCTGAAAAACTGACAGAACTATCAGGCGCTCTACCAAACGAACGCAGTAGCGCAAAACAACGAGCAAAGCAATACAAACAACCATAATGGGCAAAGAACCGAAGGTCGACGATATGATTGCTGGTACGACAATCGATAACAAGGGTTCGAAGAAAGAGGTCGATTCGTCAGGAATCGCGACATACGAACTCATCGACCCTCCCAGTGCTTCATCTGCTATAAATAAGGGCACTGATGCGCAGACTGTCCGTACAAGGACAGAACTGACCTTAAATTCTGTACACATTGCGGAGTAGGTGATCACTCCTTGGAGGATTGTCCTACTATGTTATAAAAAATCAATATGAAGAAAAATTTTAATGTCTTGTCGTGTGTACAAAAGCATGATGTATTAACTACTAAAAATCTGCATATTGTCACTCACCAAGGCACAAAAACAGGGCCTGATAACCCCCAAATTAGTAAAATTAAAAACACAAATGCTTATCCAGATCCTCTGAAGGAAAAAAAAACCTATCAAGAAGCCACCCACATATTTCAAGACATTGCACAGCAAGAAGACATTATTACCAGTCGACTTAGCATGACACAGCGATTAACTCATCTCATCCAAACAGACACATCCGTTGCCCAATTCATTGATTTATTACACGAAATAAAAAGTACTAACATTGGAAAACAAACTAAGAACATTTGCAGCCTAAATAAAAAAGACAAAAATGATGTCGACCCACTTGTCGACCTGGAAATCGAAGGTTATCACGTCCAACAAGCGGTGCTCGATTTCGGGTCTCAGGTAAATATCATGACATGAGATACATGGAAAAAGATGGGAAGACCTCGACTCTATGAGTCAGGCATTTACCTAAAACTTGCCGACCAAGGCCTCATTGAACCCATTGGGGTTTGGAAAGATGTCGACAGGACCATCAAAGGAATATCGACTAAGGTTGATTTTGAAATTATTGACCCAAAGGAAGGATCTAGCTCCTTCCCAGCCCTCGTCGGTCGACCTTGGGGTCGAAAGATGAAAGCATCTATCTCCCTAGATCAGGAATGAATTAAGCTCAAAGGAAATGGCCAAAAGGTCATCGTACCTATTCATCCATCCCAAGGGAAACCTTGGATTGAACCGATAGATGAGGAAGTCGATATCAAAGAAATTTACCAGATCCAGAACAATACCGACTACACAGAACCAAACATTCATGGGGAACTTTACTTAGGTAACCAAGACTCAGTTGGTTATAACTCAGATGCTGAACTATATGACTGGGAGATGGAAAATTATGAAACACAAGCAAGAGGGTGTTGGACTATACAAACAGTATAGAAAAACCCCACCCGACAGTGCTTCATCGTATCAATTATCCCTAAAATTTTTGAAAAGAAACTAAGGGAACGCCCTACCTTACAACCAACGAACTTAAACACTACTCAACTACCCCAGTATAAGGAGAGGGAATCCCTAGTCATGCACGTCAAACAAGTATCTAAAAATATTGGAGAACATGGTCGACTTCAAAGCTTAGTGGAAACGTTTACAGGTCAAGCAGCTCGATGGTGGGACACCCATCAGTAAAAACTACAGACCTGGATAACTACTTCAACCTTCTTTGTAGAACGGTTTGGAGGGAAAAAGTTAACACAGGCAGCCCAGATCCCTATCTTTACCCAAGGTCAAAACACCGAATACCACATTAGGACTTGTGAAAAGGAGTGGAGAAGACTTGGCTACAAAGACGAGCGAGCCTGGCCCCATTTGTTTCCTTCAACCTTAGATGACTTACCCAATAAATGGTATAAGATGGAGGAATCTAGAGGAGAAACCTTCTTTTGGAAGGAATTGAGAGAAAACTTTATCAAGGACTTTTAGTTCATACGCCAAAATCCAACACTGGCCGAGACAGCCCAAAAAATCAAACACTTTCTCCAACCAACCGTAACTCCACCCTCCCAGACCCACCGACAGGTCCAGGACTGTAACAATATACAAACCGCATCCAGGCCATAGTCGACCTGCTTGCACTTAGAAAATGAACACACCATAGGCAAGAGCTTTAGATGAAAACCTGAGCACATTGAAACTAACAAACCAATCCACTCAATCTTGAAATTCGAGACCACAGACAAACCCGACCTTGACAGAATGACTACAGCCGACTTTCCGGCTACATTCTCACAGTTCAAAGAAGGAAGTCAGCCGATCAATGAAGCTAAAGCACCAGAGTGGCTGGATGCCAAAGTGAAAACTAAGGAGGTCGACATTTCAAAAGACAACCGTCCAAAAATAGCTAATATTGGTGACTACTGGAACAAACACCAAACCACCGAAATCATAAACTTACTTAGATAATTCCAAGATGTCTTTGTAAGGGACTACAAAGACTTAAAAGGGTTAGTACAAGAAATGGGAGAAATGAAAATAGACACTAAACCTGATGTCTGACCTGTCAAGAAACGACCTTATAAACTAGCTCATAAGTATAAGGAGATACTTAAGAAGGAAATAGACAACATGTTAGCAGCAGGGATCATTTACCCCATCGACCAGTCTGAATGGGAAAGCCCCATGGTCGTTCAGCCTAAGAAACATGACCCGAACAGGTTAAGAATTTGTGTCGACTTTAGAGAGCTTAACAAAGTCACACTAACAGATCCATTCCCAACCCCTATGCCGATGAAATCTTGAATGAAGTGGCAGGCCATGAATGCTACTCCTTCACAGATGGATTTTCAGGATACAACCAAGTACCCATAGCAAAAGAAGATCAAAAGAAGACAACATTTGTCTGTGAATTTGGTTCCTTTACTTATAGAGTTATGCCTTTTGGGATAAAAAATGCACCTGCAGGGTTTTCCCGAATTGTTGTCAAAACTTTCCAAGAATACATTTATAAAACCATGGCAGTCTACTTTGACGATTGGACTATATATTCCACCTTAAAGGATCACTGCACATGGCTCCGACTTGTGCTGGAAAGATGTCGATAGATACAACTCTCCCTGAACATTAAGAAATGTATCTTTATGACTCCTATAGGCATACTCTTAGGGCATATTGTCTGCAAAGATGGTATAAAAGTCGACTTTTCCAAAATTAAAGTCATCCTCGACCTAAAACCCCCAATAAACCCTAAATAGGTCCGGGTGTTATTGGGCCACACAGGATATTATAGGAAGTTCATACGACACTATTCAAACATGACCTACCCTCTAGAAGAATTACTAAAAGACGACCAAGAATTTAAGTGGACAGAAGAATGCCAAATATCCTTCGACAAATTGAAAAGAAAACTGGTCGAAGCTCCCATACTTAAATTTCCAAACTGGTCGACCAAATTTCATGTGCATATTGATGCATCAGGCATCGCAATTGGAGCCATCCTTACTCAACCAGGACATGATGGGATGGATTACCCTATATTATACAACAGTCGAAAATTAAATAAAGCTGAAAGGAACTACTCGACCACTGAACGAGAAGCCCTAGGTATGGTCTTTTCCCTCCAAAAGTATCGACATTACCTATTGGCCAAACCTTTCATATTTTATACCGACCATTGACCTGCACAGCCCACAGCAAGAGCAAGTTTGAATGGTTCGACAAGAGTTCATTTTTTGCACCTCCCTATTTCTTCGGGCCTAAGAAAAGTTTTGTCCATGGGGGAGATGTAGAAGGAGCAAGTCGACATAAGTCGACTTGAACGAAGACCGACTTAGTCGATCATCCGAATAAGTTGATGGGCCGACTTAGTCAATCAGCTGACTAAGTCGATGGGCCGACTAACTAGAAAGATTAGGTCGGCTAACTAACAGTCGTGTCGGTTCACCGAACCGACAGATAGTTATTTTGTAACTGTTTGTAACTTGTATATATTAGGCTGTTGAGCCAAGCAAGAACTCAGTTCAGTTCTCTGCCTTGTATGAACTCATTATAATAATATAATCTATTTATTCCTATCTGTTCTTGTCTCTTGTCTCTGTTGATATTTATGTATGTTTTAGTATGTATTATTGGTAACCTTACGTGATCTGTGAGATTGCAACACTCACCTAGTAACTACAAAACATGTGATGAGATATCTGAAAGGGACTATAGAATTTGGTTTATATTATGATGGTAGCCATGAGTATAGATTGTATGGCTACACAGATGCAGATTGGGCTGGAAGTATCTTAGATAGGAAAATCACATTAGGTAGATGCTTTTGTTTGGGGTCTGCTATGAGTTCATGGTTTAGCAAGAAACAGTCCAATGTTTCTCATAGCATGGCTGAAGCAAGATACATAGCAGATTGCTCTGCTAAGTTGTGAAGCCATATGGCTTCAGAAGCTGATATCAGGTCTCTTTGAACTGAAGATGGATACTATAATGATTCTATGATAACCAGAGTTGTGATGACAGAGAACCCTGTGTTCCGTCGTAACACATAGAAATCCGGTATTTCTACATACGAGATAAGATGCAGATGATGATGTTTAAGTTTTCCTATACTAAATATATAGATGATGATGCTTTTAGTATTCACATACTGGAGATACAGATGGTGATAGTTCAGTATTCACATACTGAATATGTAGATGATGATGGTTTGGTTGCTGATGTGCTAACAAAGCCTCTGTCTCGAGTAAAGTTCGAACACTTTTGAGACAAGCTTGGTGAGGTTCGGAAGAACCTTCCTCAAAAGGGGGAGTAGTGATGTTCTAGTGGGATTGTATCATCCCTGGGCATTTGACCTAAAGTGATCCGGTGACCTTAGTCCTCGAGAATGAAGAGGGATTGTATCATCTTGGGACATCTGTCCAAAAGTGATCCGGTGACCTCAGTCCTCGAGAACGAAGAGGGATTGTATCATCCCGAGACATCTATCCAAAAGTGATCTGGTGACCTTGGTCCTTGAGAATGAAGAGGGATTGTATCATCTTGGTACATCTGTCCAAAATAGATCCGGTGACTTCGGTCTTCGTGAATGTGGTGGGATTGCATCATCCTTGAACTTTGGTTCAAAATGTATCCGGAGGTCTCGACCCCCGTGAATGTGGTGGGATTGCATCATCCTTGAACTTCGATTCAAAATGTATCCGGAGGTCTCGGCCCCCGTGAATGTGGTAGGATTTCCTCATCCCTGAACTTCGGTTCAAAATGTATCTGGAGGTCTCAGCCCCCATGAAAGTGGTGGATTGCATCATCTCTGAACCTCAGTTCAAAATGTATCCGGAGGTCTCGGCCCCCGTGAAAGTGGTGGATTCCATCATCCCTGAACCTCTGTTCAAAATGTATCCAGAGATCTCGGTCCCTGTGAATGTGGTAGGATTGTATCATCCTTGAACTTCGGTTCAGAACGGATCCGGTGACTTCGGTACTCGAGAACGTTTGTTGATCTCGTAATTCCTAGAGGAAGGATTGTCTGAGTTCCACAACTATGTTAATCCCGTAATTCTGAAAGGAAGGATCATTAGTAACTCTGTAAAGACCTAAATCCCGTAATTCCGAAAGGAAGGATCATTGACTTGATCCCGTAATTCCAATAGGAAGGATTGTCTGAGTTCCACATATGTGTTGATCCCGTAATTCTGAAAGGAAGGATCGTTAGTAACTTCGTAAAGACCTAAATCCTGTAATTCCGAAAGGAAGGATCGTTAGAAACTCCGTAAAGACCTAAATCCCGTAATTCCTAAAGGAAGGATCATTGACTTGATCCTGTAATTCCAATAGGAAGGATTGTCTGAGTTCCACAGATGTGTTGATCCCATAATTCCAATAGGAAGGATTGTCTGAGTTCCACAAATGTGTTGATCCCGTAATTCCGAAAGGAAGGATCGTTAGTAACTCCATAAAGACCTAAATCCTGTAATTCCGAAAGGAAGGATCATTAGTAACTCCGTAAAGACCTAAATCCCGTAATTCTGAAAGGAAGGATCGTTGGTAGCTCCATAAATATTTGATCCCGTAATTCCAACAGGAAGAATTCTTTGAGTTCCACAGATGTGTTGATCCCGTAATTCCAATAGGAAGGATTGTCTGAGTTCCACAAATGTGTTGATCCCGTAATTCCGAAAGGAAGGATCGTTAGAAACTCCGTAAAGACCTAAATCCTGTAATTCCGAAAGGAAGGATCATTAGTAGCTCTGTAAAGACTTGATCCCGTAATTCCAAAAGGAAGGATCGTCTGAGCTCCACAGATGTGTTGATTCCGTCATTCCGAAAGGAAGGATCGTTAGTAACTCTGTAAAGACCTAAATCCCGTAATTCTGACAAGAAGGATCGTCTGAGTACCACAGACATGTTGATCCCATAATTTTGAAAGGAAGGATCATGTTGATGATGATGATGCTGATGTTTTGATGATGTTGATGTCTTGATGATGATGATGTTGATGTTTTGATGATGTTGATGTTTTGATAATAATGATGTTTTGATGATGATAATGTTTTCATGATGATGTTTCTGATCAAAACATCAGAGTATGATGATGATGTTTCTGATCAAAACATCAGAGTATGATGATGATGTTGTTGCTGATCGAAAGGCCAAAGTGCTGAAGATGATGTTGCTGATCGAAAGGTCAAAGTGCTAAAGATGATGTTACTGATCGAAAGGTCAAAGTGTTGAAGATGATGTTGTTGATTGAAAGGTCAAAGTGCTGAATATGATGTTGCTAATCGAAAGATCAAAGTGCTAAAGATGATGTTTCTGATCGAAAGGTCAAAGTGCTGAAGATGATGTTGTTGATAGAAAGGTCAAAGTGTTGAC
>LPNX010465049.1:342261-429868 GCA_001517045.1 Pseudotsuga menziesii | reverse complement strand
CATGTCGGATGAGTTAATTCAAGTGAACGGATGAATATAAATAGAGGTGTGGTGCTCCTCATTTGAGATACACACACTCTCACTTGTGTAGCGCATTAGTCGAGAAGAGAAGTAGCTGGAGAAGGAGGAGGATCATGCTTTGATCTCCTTGCTGGTTTTATCTTTTATCTTTTATCTTTTTGGGGCATCTATATTGAGGAAGCTTTTGCTAGGTTTTTCCCTTTAGGGTTTTCCCAGGATAAATCTTTGTGTTCCTTTTGTATGGTTGTGCTTGTCTATCTTTCAGTGATCCTGTTTATATGCTTTTGTTATGAAAATGAAATGAAGTACTGATGTCTTAGCTAAGCATATGAAAAGTTAACATATGCTGGGGGAAGTCTCTCAGCCTTTGTGGTTCATGTTGAGGACAAACAGTCAGCCACTACGAGTCATGTTGGCTCGCTTGAAAAGACTAACCGTTCTAAACATGAGCCCAAGTTTCCTTGTAAGCTTTGTGAGGGAGACCACCTTACTTATAAATTCCATTCCATCGCAAAGGTATAAAGATTTTGGTTTCATGGTCATCCCATTTTTGAACATCCCAAAGTTTTTAAACAACCAACCTCTCTTAGTCATGTTGGACCCAGTCACCCAGCCTCTGGTGGTTATGTTGGGGGAAAACTCTCATCCTCTCTAGGGCATGTTGAGAGAAAATAGTCAGCCACTGCTAGTCATGTTGACACCATTGAGAAAACTGGTCATTTGAAGTGAAAACTTAAGCTCCCTTGTAAGCTATGCGAAGGAGATCATCTTACTCACCAGTTCCCTACTATCTCAGAGGTGCGAAGAGTGTGGTCCGAGACTCAAGGATTTCCTTCTCCTGAAAAAACTATAGTTTCTCAACAACCAAATCAACCTTTAGTTGATCAAGTGGTCAAACCAATATAATATTTGGTCAATCCCACTCTTCTTTCAGAGAGTGATCCTGATGTGATTGAACCAATGTCATCGTTGGTCAATCCCACTCTCCCTTTAGAGAGTGACTTTCATGAAGTGGTTGAATAGATTCCATTGTCAATCAATCCCACTCTTCTTTCAAAGAGTTAAGTATCTGCTAGTCATGTTTTCTTCACTTCCATTTCATAAATTACTAAACAAGGGGGAACTGAACTCACTTCGGATCAACCCCTGCCAAGCCGTCGGATTACTTCCTTTGATTGGGATAGCCTAGTTGAGTTGCGATTTCCTTCTGGTACACCTTTCCAAATAAAGGTCAAAGTTGGACAATACATGATTGCTCATTGCATTGTTGATTAAGGAGCCTCAGTTAGTATCTTGTCTGATCGTGCTTGGCAAGGCATGTGATCTCCCAACCTTGTGTCGACTACTAGTTAGTTACTGGAGTTTGATAGAAGAACTAGTATAGACTTGGGAATTCTTTCTTAAAAAGCTATTACTTTGGGTGGGAAGACCATCTTAGTTGACATCATGGTGATAGACGATCCCTTGGACTTCAATATGCTCCTTGGACGTGATTATGTCTATGCCATGCAAGCTGTGGTGTCAACATTTTTTCGTGCGATGTACTTCAATCATGGTGAAGAAATTATCACTATCGATTAGTTGGATTTTCTTGATCCGTCTCCTAAACCAACTAGAGACTAGGTCTTTCCTTTATTCATTCCCATTTTTTCTATAGACACTACCCCACCATGGGTGAGCTATGTGGCCTCATGTTTTTTGCGTTCAATTTCTACTGAGAAGCAACCTCTATTTTCATGCTTACCTTCTCAGGACTTGGTCCCAGTAGTTGACCAGGCGAGTCATCCTATACATACTGTGGAGCCTGCTCTCCACTCTGTCAATCCATTTGAAAGCTTAGACATGTGTCCTATCTCGGATGATCTCCTTCCTTCGGATGAAGTATTCCTAGAGTCTTTGATACAATATGACCTTCTTTTGGATGTTGGTTTAGTTGTGACTAAGTATAACCCTGATTTTCTTAGTAAGCCTAATATTCCCATCGGTCGGTCTTCTTATGTTGTTTTTTTTAGTATTTGGACTCTCCCTTCGAACAATAAGTCAATGATCCTGATGAGTTTGATTTTTCTTATGAATTTTTCGACTCCTGTGATACTGAGTTTGTTCTTGCAGACTCTATCTCCCTTGTTGATCTTTTCTTTTGTTATGAGGTTGATATTACTGATTGTAAACCCTTGGATATTGGCACTATAGAGTCCACTTTCATTGATTCTTCCTTGACTACACCTTTTGTAGAAGATAGAAAAGTCGCATGTGTTTCTGCCAAAGTGACCTGCATCAGATATTTTCTTCTGAATGTGATTCTGATGTTGTTGTTTCTTGGAGAAAGGATTTTTAATTGGATTCACAAATGTTTACTAACCTTGTCTTGTTGTTCAAGCTGTAACTACATTTGCATATACCCTTCTCATGCTTATCAGCCTAATTCTGGCTTCCACGATTCTAGCTCGTTGTATAAGCCCTCATCTCTGTTCTCATCATCGCTCAGCCTTGTATCATATTACCTTTTCAACTTGACACCTTTGGTCACGTCCACACCCTTCTACCAGTGAGAGGACACGACATTACCACTAATAGTCCTTGTTATAGCTCAAAATGACACATCTCTACCTGTGACCACTTTCCCATGATTTCGTCACATGTCGACACTTCCATGACGACACTTCATGAAAGTCACTTGCAGTCACTGAAAAAACACCTAACTTGGAGGATCCATATCTTGAGTTTTGTAAATCCATTTGACCTTATTTCTACATTGTTGGAAAGATATTTCTGTTAGCTAAAACTTTCCAGAAGACACCAAAGTTTGAAAATGCCCAGAAATACCCTAAAAATGAGTTTTTGATGTGTACGTGACTTTCCTTAAGGAAACCCGTGTACGTACGTGAGTTGCTATATATAATACTCGTGTACACCTTAAATACATGAATTTATACATTGAAACCCATGTATACCTCCTCATGTATGCGACTGTTGTTTCTGCAACCCACGTATGCCTCCTGAAAATGTAAAAAAAATATGAATTTTGAAATTCGGGTAGTTTGGGTAGTTATGCAACTGACTCCTTCAGTTGTAACTACTTTGTCTTCGACCCTAACTCTTCTTTAAGCATATAAATAGAGGTAGGGAGGTCCATGAGAGGGGACTTGAATCTTTGCATCATTATGTTGGAGGAATTGGGACTCTCTTTTCCCACACCTTTGCCCTGGCGATCATCCCCTTGTGTTGCAAAGCTTGGAGGCCGAGTTCCTTGGAGAAGAGAAGCGGCAGAACCAGATCAAGGTTTCGTGAGGTGCCGAACTTGAAGAGAAGGTATACTTGTACTTTTTTTCAAGATTAATAAAGATGTGATGTCCTTCTTTTTCCCAAATAATTGTTCAATGTGTGATTGAAACTCTGTTTATGATCATATGATGATGTTAATCAAATCATTATTTCATGTTTATTTAATTATCATTTGTTTATATGTGGTCATATTGGTTTGAGGAAGGTATAACTTTTTTTGCAGGTCTCTTGGGGAAGAGGAGCAGGAGAAGGGCTAGAGAAATCTTGGAATAGGCTTTAGTTAATCAGGTGTGGACCTTTCTTATCTCTAAATATTGCTTATATATACTTGCAGAACTATATGCATCCACCTTTCAACCCCAGTATGTTGATGGCCTCTTAAACCCTATCCATAGGATACTTTCCTTTACAACAGAACTGGTGACTTTGCTGGGGAGAGCCTTGCTTGTTTGGGGTTTCTTTGTCTTTCTTTCACCCTTTTGTAAAGTTTCAGGTCTTTCTTACAAGTTAGGAACACCTTTTGAGTTTGTTGGAACACCTTTCCTGCCTTCCTAGGCTAGTTTTTGATCCTTTTTGTGCCTTTTGTCATCCATACGTGACTTTTAGGCTAAACAGTCACATGTCTGTGTTGTATACGTGACTTGCACTACCTACAACCCGTGTGTCATACGCGACCTGCCTTAAGGCAACCCACGTATGCACCTAAATTTGTGTTCTTTCATCATTTTTAGGGTTTTTGGGTGATTTGAGGTCTTTTGTAGGGTCTTCAAGGGTCCTCTACATGTGCATGAACCCTGAGAGGTTATTTTATCTATGTTAGGTTCTCTTTGTCTATCTTGTAAGTCTCTTTCAAGTCTTTGAACTTGTTTTTACTGCTTTCCCCCCCACCTCCTTCTTTGGCTTGAACTTGTTGGACAAGGTACTGAGCAACCTCTGTTTGTAGGTTTAGATTGATACTTGGGACTTATTGACCTTTGTTTATGTTAGTATTATTGCTTAGTCTCTTCATTCCAAAGTTGTTGGCTTGTTTACCTTTGTGAGCCTTCCTTTCAAGAGAGGTTGATATCCAACTTTAGGGAAACCTAGGCTTTGTTTGTGGGGTGTAGAGCAGTGGTCTATTTGCTTTGCTTACAGTACTTGCTTGCATTAGTTGATAGGATTTTTTTTCTTTTGCATTTATAAAAGAAAAAGGAAAAAAAACACATGTTTGCTTTATTTGCATGTAGATTAGTTTTTAGTCTAGATTGCATGGCATATCATTGTTTTTGAAAAAAGGAAAAAGAATTTGTTCTTTTGTGGCTTTAAAGTTTCTATTTGAAAAATAAAGAGAATAGTTTTTGCTTTTTACATTTCATTTCTCTTTGTTTAGTCATTTTGTTTCAAATTTGAGTCAAAATACCACATAAGTTTCACGCCATTTACCCTCTGACTAAAAACAACCCTTAAAATAAACGATATAATTTAAAAATTATTAGTAGGTTTTATTTTATAGGGTCATACACCAACTAGCTCAGGCTAGAATTGTGGGATAGGGAGTTTAAAATCCCCATAAGTGTTTAAATTCAGATGTAGTTGGCCAATCACTAGGTAAACCCTTTTCTATGTTGATTGTATTTGGGAAGCTCCTCTCAAATGGGAGTTAAGCATGAGGCCGCATAGAGGCTTGGACTAAGTAAATAACCCTCTGATTCCTTGTCAAAGCATAGAGAAATGTTTTTGCGCATCTAGGGATTCTGTCTTAGACAGGGTTTTGGGATTTGCTACCCTGCCCATGCGTATGAACCAGGCTTGTGACTATCCCCCAAGACTATCAATATAGTTAAGGTATCCTTTAGTCTCTTTGACATCTCGGGTTCATACACAGGTACACCAAAAGGCTATTTCTGCTTGACCTTGGACGGGCTTGGAAGGTAACCCCGGTAGAAGGTGTGGGAGGGAAGTGAGTGATTCCTCCGCTTGTGCCTAAGAACATCTACAGGGACTCCAAGTAAATTTCTATCATATTTATTTTGGAAAGTATATCTTATACCTGTTTGTCTGTTTGGCTTTAGGAATTTTTTAGTGAGTGTTGTGTGGTTTGTCTGTACTTAGTCTGCCTTCAGGTGTGTGCTTGGTACTTTTGGTTTCCTATTGACCTCAGACTTTGTCTCATTGTTTGAAACTATGTCTAACACCCCTTTGAACACCAACCAAGAGATCCCCATGCTGGGAACTCCTTGTAGTATTCCTCTCATGAGGAATGTTGGTGTTCCCTTGATGGCCACCCTGAATCTACCTGGATTCACCCTAGGGCTACCGATGTGGTTGTTTTCCACTCCAACTATCCTGAATGCTCCTGATGCTTCTTAGGTAAGCTCCTTATATCAAGGGCATCAAAACACTGCTTGCCCTTCACCTATAGTTGATTCTCCTACTCGTTCTACCTCATGCGGTGAAAGTACTAATACTAGTAACCGGTAGTCTAAAAGGAGTAAAAGAAGGAGGAATAGGAAGAAGGCACATAAGAAAGGGGGCACTTGTTCAACCTCTGCAGGTCAAGTTGAACCACACCACCCAGCCTCTGTAGTCTAGGCTGGGGACACCCATCCAACCTCTGCAGGTCATGTTGGATCTAAGCACTCAACCTCTGCAAGTCAAGTTGATCTTCACCATCCAGCCTCTGTTGATCATGCTAGTGGGATCCTTCCAACCTTTCCAGGTCATGTTGGATCCAGTCACGCAGCCTTTGTAGTTCATGCTAAGGCCACCCATTCAACCTCTGATGTTCAAGTTGAACCTCCCCATCCAACCTCTGCAAGTCATGTTGGATCCATCCATTCAGCCTCTATTGATCATGCTGGTGGGATCCTTCCAACCTTTCTAGGTCACGTTGGATCTAGTCACTCATCCTCTATAGTTCATGCTGAGGGAGCCCGTTCAACCTTTGATGTTCAAGTTGAATCTCCCCATCCAACCTCTACAAGTCATGTTGGATCCATCCACCCAGTCTCTGAAGTTCATGTTGGGGGCACACACTCAACTGCTGCAAAGCATGTTGATCCTCACCATTCAACCTCTATTGTTCATGTTGGTGGTGCCCATCCAGCCTTTGTTGTTCATGGTGGTGGTGGCCATCCAACCTATGTAGGTCATGTTGGCCCTAGTCTCTCAGCCTCTGCAGGTCATGCTGGGGGTAGTCTCTTAGCCTCTATGGTTCATGCTAAAGACAATCCATCAACCATTGCGAGTCATGTTGACATTGTTGACAGGACTACCTGTTCAAAACACAAGCCCAAGTTTCCTTGTAAGATTTGTGATGGAGACTACCTTACTTATAAATGCCCTTATATCACGGAGGTGCAAAGAGTTTGATTTCATGGTCATCCTATTTTTGAACATTCTGAAGCTTTTCAACAACCAACCTCTCTTAGTCAGGTTGGACCTAGTTACCCAGCCTCTGGTGGTCATGCTGGGGGAAAAATATCAACCTCTGTAGGTCATGTTGAGAGCAAACAGTCAGCCACTTCTATTCATGTTGAAACTGTTGAGAAAAATGGTCATTTGAAGTGCAAACTTAAGTTCCCTTGTAAGCTATGTGAGGGAGATCATCTTACTCATCAATGCCCTGCTATCGTAGAGGTGGGAAGAGTGTGGTCCGAGACTCAAGAATTTCCTTCTCCTGAACAATCTATAGTTTCTCAACAACCTACTCAATATTTGGTTGATCGAGTGGTCAAACCAATATCATATTTGGTTGATCCCACTCTTCCTTCAGAGAGTGATCCTGATGTGATTGAACCAATGTCATCTTTGGTCAATCCCACTTTCCCTTCGGAGAGTGAATTTCACAAAGCAGTTGAATCGATTTCATTATCGATCAATCCCACTCTTCCTTTGGAGAGTGAAGTGTTTGCTAGTCACATTTTCTTCACTTCCAGTTCAAAACTTACTGAACAAGGGGGCATTGAACTCGTTTCATATCAACCCCCACCAAGCTCTTGGATTGCTTCCTTTGATTGGGATAGCCTAGTTGATCCGCGCCTTCCTTCTGATGAAACATTCCAAATAAAGTTCAAAGTTGAACCATACACGATTGCTCGTTGTATTGTTGATGAAGGAGCCTCAGTTAATATCTTTTCTGCTCGTGCTTGGCAAGGCATGGGATCTCCCAACCTTGTCTCAACTGCTGTCAGTTACTAGCATTTGATAGAAGAACTTGTATAGCCTTGGGAATTCTTTCTCAAACACCTGTTACTTTGGGTGGGAAGACCGTCTTAGTTGACTTCATGGTGATAGAGGACCCCTTGGACTTCAATATGCTCGTTGGATGTGATTATGTCTATGCCATGCAAGATGTGGTGTCAACATTATTTCATGTGATGTACTTTAATCATGGCGAAGAAATTGTCACTATAAATCAATTGGATTTTCTTGATCCTTCTCCTGACCCAACTAGAGACCAGGTATTTCCTTTATTGATTCCCAGTGTTTCCATAGACACTACCCCACCATAGGTGAGCTATGTGGCCTCATGTACTTTGTGTTGAAGCAGCCTCTATTTTCATGCTTACCTTCTCAGGACATGGTCCCAGCAGTTGATTAGGTGAATCATCCTATACAGACTGTGGAGCCTACTCTCCACTCTGTCAATCCATTTAAAAGTTTAGACATGTGTCCTATCTCGGATGATCTCCTTCCTTCGGATGAAGTCTTCCTAGAGTTTTTGATACAGTCTAACCTTCTTTTGGATGTTGGTTTAGTTGCGACTAAGTCTAACCCTAACTTGCTTAATAAACTTGATATTTCTATTGATCAATCTCCTTCTTTTGGTCTTGTTGAGTCTTCGAACTCTCCCTTTGATCAGAAAGTTAGTGATCCTGATGAGTTTTATTTGTCTTATGAATTTTTCAACTCCTGTGATATTGATTTTGATCTTGCAGACTCTATATCCCTTGTTGATTTTTTCTTTCCTTCTGAGGTTTATCTTACTGATTATAAACCCTCGAGCCTTGGTGCTATAGAAACTTCTTCAGTTGATCCTACCTTGAATTTACCTTTTTATAGAAGATAGCAAAGTCACATGTGTTTTTGACAAAGTGACCCACATCGGATCGTTTCTTCTGAATATGATCATGATGTTGTTGTTTCTTGGAGATAGGATTTTGTTGCAGCTGCAAATTTTTTCCCAAAATTCAAAAAATTTCAGGACCCTCCTTCGACTCATTTTGGCTCAGCTTTTGGGTTTGCTCGATGTTTGCGTAAAGATTATTTTTATGCCAGTGATGTTTCACTATTTTTTTTAGTCTTTCCTTGCCATCGGAAATGTTTTGGATGTTTAAGTCGGAAGTCTAGTCATCTGCGCGCCCACTGTTGCAGAGAAGTAACAAGAAATCGAGTCCGATTCCAGATTTGTTTTCTCCGATGCTTTTATTTATTTGTCTCAGTCAGTGGTTTGTTGGAATACCGTCGGAACGAATTGTCTCTGTAGTTTTCACAGTTGTGGATGGTGCATTACAAAGTTCCCTGATGATTGCATTAACTTTTTCGACCCCGCCGTTTTGTTTCACTGATCCTTGAGATTTCAGTGTTTTCCGTTGCGGCTTTGAAAAGTGTTGTCTTTCTAGCGTAGTTTGATTTTATTTTTCCATGGGACCGATGTTTTTGGTCAAAGTCATGTTGGTTTTTTCTCTAATTTTTGCCGGTCTATGGAACTTGGTTTCTTTTGTGTTTTCGCCGTTGCGGCTCTCCATCCTTCTATTGCTCTGACGCTTTAATCTTGCGAGCTCGAATGCGAGTATCATTTTGTTTCTGCTGCCGATGCCTTGGCGGCTCTCCAAACTATTTCATCATCTGACGTTATGGAGGAAATGTTGACTTGGTCGCCGATCCCTTGCTTTTTACTACTCGATGACCTTTTTTCCTGCCGATTATAGTTGACCCGGGGTATATATATAGTGGGTTGGGTGGTTCATTATTTTATCGTATTTTTTGGATTTTCTCTGCGCTGTCATTTTCGATCAAGCAGACCAGGATTCTCTTTGTCAGTACCCTCACTCCTAGGTGGCTCCGCTGTGAAAGTTCAATGGTTTTCCTCCTGCTAGTCGCGTAGCAATGCCAGGTAGGATCTTATGCTCGTTTCCCGTTTCATTCAGTTGGACGAGCTGTTTTGTTGTCTCCGTGGTTACCATTTTACTTAGGTTTTTGTCTTGACATGTATATATTCTAAGGTGAATGGTGTGATTGTCAATGGGGGGGGGTCTTTGTGGTGTACTTGACATTTTATTCTGCGACCGTTATGGTCTTGCACCATGCACTCGATTGTTGGGGAAATTGGTGCAGATGGCTGTTATGCTGTCCACACCAGTTTCCCCCATTGTGTGTTTGGTCGTCCAGGGGTCTTTCATGGTTTTATTATGAGACCGTGATGATTGACTCCACTGTTCAGTCGCTCCCATCTTCACGAACAAGGATCTGTTTGATGTTCCTTTTCCCGCTTGGGCGACCCTGTTCATGGTCGAATTCGAACCCCGAACCGGTTTGGGGTAGGATCACTTTTCCCGATCTAAGATGGACCTTTAAATGAGCATTTACAGTCTTCTGGGGGACTGTCACCAATATCTTCCCTTCTGAGTTTTTTTAGATTGGGTTCCTACTGTTCCCGTACGATGTGTAGGTCGTGGCATCGAGAGAGGGTTCAGGACTATTTTTGTGTTGACAAAGGTCGTGTTTGCTCAATCCGAGCTTTGTTGGACTAAGCTATTTTATTTTTGGGTAGGAGCATTTGTTTGAACATGTTTTGCTTATTTTTTATAACTACAGCCATGTTTAACGTAGATGAGGTAAATGTTCATACTGTTGTCTTTATCTTTAAAATTTGTCTAGAAGTGACCTAGCAGAACCTAAAATACATTTCTGTACATGACAAGGAAGTTCCTCGAAACTTAAGATGTCTAAACGTCAAAAGAAGAAGGCTCCCGCGGTCGAAGAAGAACCCAAAGTTGAGGTCATCACCAGAGTCGAATATACTTGCGAAGACACCAAATGCATAATCGGTGTGGAGCCCGAATATCAGTGGGGAGAAATCTACAGATTGATTACGCGTCGAGAGGTGCTTGAGATAGGTTTTGAGGAAGAAAACATCTACGCCAACATAGAAAGGTCTTCATTAATGACGATTGCTACAAGACCTAAGCTCTTTCCATGCTCAGAGGTGATTGGGTGGATTCTGCCCAGGGCAGATGTGACCACCATGATTCTGGAAAATGTTGATAAACAGGGTTATGCTGCTTATAGCGTTGGATATGTATCCCTGGCCTATCACTTGCCAGAAGCGCAAATATATCTGAATGAAGACTGGCTGAAAAGCATCAGGATGGACCTCGTCGAGACACTCAAGAGGATGCTCATGCCTGGAAAAAACTTTAGAACCAGGCCAACTGGAGAATATGACACTGCAAGTCTAAGAACCCCTTACAGGTTCATTGCTTTAATCCTGAATAGGATTTTTGAGAGAGTCCACGGTAAAATCTTCAAATTGGAATGGGTACCGATAATTTTCTATGTTGCAACACAGGGGACCGTTTTTAACTGGGCCAACAGTGTGTCTAATAGCCTCTCGGCTTGCATGGAATCAGCGTTAGGAGGGGTTTCCCAAAAGAGATCAGAATTCTACATGAGGTGCATCTAGGACCAGGGAAGAACACCTGTTTACTCAGCGTACAAGCCGCCTCTCGGCTTGCATGGAATCAGCGTTAGGAGGGGTTTCCCAAAAGAGATCAGAATTCTACATGAGGTGCATCTAGGACCAGGGAAGAACCCCTGTTTACTCAGCGTACAAGCCACTGTGGGCCCACAAATACCATAATCACTACAGGTAAGTGTGTGAGCATTTCATTATGGCATTGTACAGCCTTATTTTCTTGAAAGAATACGACTGCATGTCGGAGGAGGCATTACAGGTGATTGAAGAGTATGCAAACTATTATTTGACTGAACATGGACTATATTTTAGAATGTTTGGATGCTCTAGAGCTCCCTCACTACTACCTAAGTATGCCACAGAATATGTAATCCACAAAGAGGCAGTTAGGCAAGTCTTTTAAGATGGCATAGGAAGTTTTTTATTTGAACATAAGAAGGCAGCATACCCTCCTTTTCCTTTCATATTGGGGAGTTACAAATTTACTAGGGTGAAGAAGGACGATGAATTCATGGTGGAGTTGGAGAAGTTCCATTTTGGGGAAATACCTTTCCATAGGAATGACTCCCAGAATAAGGTTGAAAAGAACTGCAAAGAGGCGAATGTACACTTTGAATACACTAGCCACTGGGACAGAGAGGAGTCCCTTTTTCGCAGCGCACAGAAGATGACGGCCTTAAGGATAAGGTTTAAAAATAAAATCACCACCAAAGGTGGAAAGGGACAGGACGAGCAGGCAAAGGCCGAGGAGGAGGAAACCAGGAAAAGAAATGAAGAAGCTTAGAGGTTAGCCCAAGAAGCTGAAGGCTGTCTGAAAGGAGAGGAGGAGGAAAAAAGAAGAGTTGCACAAGAGGTAGCCCGAAAGGCAGAAGAAGCTGCAAAAAGTGAAGAAGAAGAAAGAAAAAGGAATATAGATGAAGAGCTGAAGAAGTAGGAAGTAGAGAAGATAAAGCTAACACAGGCAGTGACAGAACAATCAGCCTCTGACGCAGCAGATAGTCAGTCTCAGGATTTGGAAAACCTTGACATTCAAGATCCTGAAGCACCTGCTTCCAGCACACCAGGACAAGCCATGGTCCCCACCCTTAGATTAATCCCATTTGAATAGAAAAAAGGGGAGGAAGTACCAGATTTTAATACTATCTTTTATGATAAAGAAAATAAAAGGATAGTAAAGAGGACCGAGAGGAAGGTTGAAACCGGGGGGCTGTCTAGAAAAATGATAAATGATACAACTATTGTGTACAAGACAGAAAAATACCCCAGGTTCACTATCAGAGCAGGGGTTGCATTGATCCATGCTTCTGAGGACAATGTAGACAAAATAATGACAGATCTTGAGTAGTTGAAGAAGTCTTCTTCTCAACTCAAAGATACCTTGAGAAAGGAAAGGGAAGAAAATAATCGGTTAAAAATAAAGTTTGAAGACATGCAAGAGGAAATCAAGTCTTCAAAAGCTGAACTTTATATCCTCTAGATAGAGAAAATATCTATGGAGACTGCCCAAGAATGTCTAGAGAAAGTACAGTAGGAATACCAAGAGTTGAGGGAAGAAAAGGAACAGCTGCTAGGTAGGATAGGAGATTTGGAGCTGTAGAAGGATACCATGGAGGAAGGTGAAAGGAAATATCAAGCACAGAAGGTAGAGCTTAAAGAGAAGATCACCTCATTAACAACAGCTTTAGAAGAAGCCAAGGAACAACAGGTTAGTTTGCAGCCTTTCAAGGAGCATTTCCTGGCATAGAGAAGCAGAATGCACCAGTTACAGAAGGCCATTGAGGAAGAGCGGTGGAAGGTATTGTAGGTGGATAATCGACTAGAAGAGATTTTGGAAACCTCTTCTTATTTTATTGACAGATCTCAGGACATCCTGGAAGTCCTGACAAGAAGGATGGCAAGGTTACAAGCTAATGAAGAAACTCCTGCAGAGTTACCCTCGAAAGATCAACAAGCTCTCAAGCAGGACTACGATTTGTTGGAGTTTGCCATCAACATGGCCGAAGAGTTCAAGAAGGTTGTTAAAAAGACAAGAGGAGCATGTGCAGAATTCTTCAGGAGGCTGTTGATTACTTATAATTGATGCCAGGTAGAAGCCGAGTGAAGAATGGATGTTTTTCCAGACCACGGGCAGTTTTTGGAAATTTTGCAAAGAAGGTATCAGGAAGATGCAAAAAGGATACAGTACATTAACGCTTTAGATGAACAGATCCTAAGGAATGAGGTATATCATTCCGCGATTAGTGTGCAGGTGTTAGAAGACCATCTTCGTCTGAGTGCATCCAAAATAGAAGCCATCAGAAACCAGGTTGCAAAATTCGAAATAAACATTCGATTCTTGGAACCTTCTGAATTTGAAAGTATTGCTTTCAAGACTTCAGCATGGAAGAAATTTTTGAATAGTCAGGTGGGGCCCTCCTCATGAACATTAGTCCACTTTTATAATATTTTGAAAATTTTATAAACTCTTAGTGAAAGTAAATTTTTTGGGAGGCGAAGAGTTGGGGAAACCCAAGAGTTATTCGTGGGCAGCCCAACAGTCTTGTTCTTTTGTATAAATATAGATTATTCAAATGAGAAGAGGACTTTTTCTCAGTTACATTAGTGAAGAGATATTGTAAGAAGAACTATTTCCTTTTGCAATAAAGAATTACAGTTTTCCTGTCGGAGAAAGCTTGGTGGGATATTCAAATGTTATGCTATGGATTTGTTGAAGAGGAACTATTTCATTTTCAGCTTTTGTCCACTAACTGTGAGATCGTTCTAACTTTTAGGACCTATGTTCTTGTTTGAATGATTTCTGGTTTATTTTATGAAAATGCCACCATGAGTAATGAATGCTGCTCATAAGCAATTGGCTATCTCGTTGTTTAAATATCTTTAATTGTTCATGTGTTTTGGAATAAATATTAGCTATCTGAATTTTCTCTGTATAATGCATGCACAAGACACATTACTCATTAATAAGTGACAATCTTGCTCCCTGGGGATAGGAAGGTAGTTAGATTTAATTTCTTGCTATGTGTGTGATTTAGATGCATGAGAGTTTAAGACGAGAGGTAAGAACCTGTGCATCACATTGTGAATACTCCTTGCATTTTCTATCAATCTACATGTTAAATAGGCACTTGCATATCATACTTAAAGTCAAAGATACAAAAATATATACGGTGGACCGAGCCACAATCGGTAAAACCCGATAGTAGTCGGACCGCAAACCGGATGGATTCCCTACACCAAACAGTCATGGGCTAGTTGGGAACGTTGACTGGGGAGAATCCCTTGCTGTTGTTTCCTGTGATTTTACAGGCCTCAACAGATTCTTAGTTGGATTCACAACTATTTACTGGCCTTGTCTTATTGTTCAAGCTGTAACTGCATTTACATGTTCCCTGCTTGCGCTTATGAGCTTGATGACGGCTTCCACACTTTTATCTCGTTGTATAAGCCCTCATCTTTGTTCTCATCATCGCTCAGCCTTGTATCTTTTTGCCTTTGAAACTTGACACCTTTTGCCTTGAGGAGACTTTCCTTGAGTGTCTTTTTCCTGCTCATGTTCCTTTCCTTATGCATAGGTCTGTTCCTTGCACTTGGAACTAGTTTCTCCTGCCTATGACACTCGTCTCCTTGCATTTAGAGAATTATTTCTGCTCTCCTTCGAGCTTGTTAAAAACAGTAAGGAGGTCGCGAGTTGACTTTTATGGACTCGTTAAAAATTCATGGGAAAGATATTGAGTTTCTTTAGGCCCAGGTCTGACTCCTCAAAATAGACTTGAATGCCGAGTAAACTTGTTCGTTCAGGATCATTAAGAATATGTGAACGGGAATCCACATTAGTGGTAGGTCATCACTTTCTCAGACCATGTGGAATAATACGAGAAAGGAACACTCTCTTTTCTATGGATTTGAGAAGAGTATTCTCAAGAATAGGTTTATCGATTTTCTGAACCTGAGGGACTAAATTTACGGAAAAGGAACCCCCAGTATGAGCTTAGTTTTCTCTTTTTCGTGCTCTGGACCAAAACATGAAAAAGATTCTGAGTGTACTTTATGTATTTGTCATGGCACTCGTTTAACACTAAAGAACAAAACATCAAGTTTATTGTTGTAAGCCCCATTTCTCATACTCAAATGGATCTTTCCGAGTGATGTTTCTTTCCTTCACACTCGTAAAACTCAAGCTATATGCTGCTCTCGAAGGAGTGTTGGGTAGGTGGTAATTTAACCTTTTTCGGACTTCCCTGACTAAGTACAAAAAAGGTTCACCTTTTCTTCTACGGAAGTTAAGAGAGTTCTTTTGTGGTATGTTTTATACTTTTCCGTTCTTAGGAGACTAAATTGGACGAAAAAGGACCCCCCTAGAGTCTTCTTTGGAGTTTTCAGACTCTCTAAACTCTGAAAACACAGTCGAGCATGTACTAGTTCGGGCTCATAAAATCCACGAATCAGTGCGTTATCAAGCATTCTTCTGTCTTTTCTTCGAGCTTTCCAAAAATGAAGATGGTCTCGAGTTTTCTTTCTTGGACTCGTTAAACCTTTACAAGAAAGAGGGGAAGGGAAGTTCATTCACATGTTTTTTACATCATGGCAGCAAGTCTTGTTTCCTTGAACAAAGCACCAGTTTTGAGTCTATCAACAGTTGGGTCCTAGTGTTTTGACCTTAACCCAATTCATATTTTTTTACTCCTCCTGTTGGTTTCTTTTCCAATTATATGGGGAATCTGTCAATGTATCCTACATTGCAGATTTGTGTCGTTGGTCCTTTTGTGTCAAAAGCTACGTAAGTCACTTTTTTGTCGTGCTCATTGTTCAAGGATTAAACCTTTGTCATCCATTCTATAGTTGCCTTGACCTTTTGTGTCGGCCATTCCCTGGTATCAATTCATTACATCATGTCTTCGAAGGTCCTTATCGTGAAATTCAGTATCAATTCCATATCCAATTAGTCTTTGACTTACCTCATGTTGGATGATGAAGGATGCCTTAATGCCTTCCTTCCAACGGATCTCTTCCTATCGACTGTAACACCTCTTGCTCTGGGAATGAGATTTAGAGTTTATGACAGTACCTTGGGGATTGTAGTCATCAGTGGAAATTTCCCTCCCTATTGGGTAGTGGGAATACCTTAATGTTTCCTACTCGATGGATTCTTCAAGTGTTCGACTTCAAGTCCTTGTATTCACACTTGTTAGAATGTACTAGGTACCTTGGGGACCATTTTCATTAATGGTGGTTTCCCTCGTGTGTGTTAACGGTTCTCATTATTGACCGGTAATCAAACGGTTTCCTCCATGTTCAACTTCAACTCCTTTATTCGCATGGTTAGGATTCATACCTTTTTTTGGGTGGTTTGGATTGAATTCCTTGGGCTTACAGTAGCATCGCCATGTTTTACTATTTCCCGAGTTGTGCAAGACCTTGTTACATTCTATATGACATTTTGCTGAGACATAGATCCACCTTGTATTTTTGTGGCTATGATCGATTGTCGAGTATGGATCCACCTTGTTCATTTGTGGCCATGACTCCTTTAGATTTGATATGGTGCCTTTTTCCATATTGAGTAACCATGATAGTTTCATCAGTTACACATATGTTGGATCCGCTTGTATCTTTATGGGGATGATTTGTATATGGACTTGTATGTCCTAGAAATCAGTTTTTTTTGACATTTGTCTCTCTTTCAGGTACCTTTGTTCGAACCTTTTGATCTTAGATTCTCTACTCTCTCCATACTCAACTGTTTCCTTTATAATGTATTTTGGCTATCATCTTCCCCTCTAACCTCATACATTGGGGGGCATCTGTTATAGCTCAAAATGAAACATCTCTGCCTATGCCCACTTTCCCATGCTTTCGTCGCATGTTGACACTTCCATGACGATACTTCATGAAAGTCACTTGAAGTCACTCGATACTTCATGAGAGGGGACTTGAATCTTTGCATCATTATGCTGGAGGAATCAGGACTCTCTTTTCCCACACCTTTGCCCTAGCAATCAGCCCCTTGTGTTGCAGAGCTTGGAGGCTGAGTTCCTTGGAGAAGAGAAGAAGCAGAACTAGATCAAGGTTTTGTGAGGTGCCGAACTTGAAGAGAAGGTATACTTGTACTTGTTTTCAAGATCAATAAAGATATGATGTCCTTCTTCTTCCCAAATAATTGTTCAATGTGTGATTGAAACTCTGTTTATGATCATATGATGATGTTAATCAAATCATTATTTCATGTTTATTTAATTAGCATTTGTTTATATGTGGTCATATTTGTTTGAGGAAGGTATAACTTGTTTTGCAGGTCTCTTGGGGAAGAGGAGTAGGAGAAGGGATAGAGAAATCTTGGACCAGCCTTCATTTAATCAGGTGTGGACCTTTCTTATCTCTAAATCTTGCTTATATATACTTGCAAAACTATATGCATCCACCTTTCAACCCCAGTATGTTGATGGCCTCTTAAACCCTAGTCATAGGATACTTTCCACTACAACAGTTCTGGAAACTAGCCCCATAAATGTAAACATAAAATTGCATTGAAGTAAAAGATGCAATTATGCATTGTCTAACATCATTAAGCAACATTATAGCGGAAGCAAATATACATTCAACATAAGAAATCATGTTCATCATAATTCATATAAAACATACAGTTGCATGGGTAATTACATGAGAATACTTATCTTCGAATGAAGTTTCCCACAACTAGCTATGCCGCTGCAACGTTCCACCCAACCATAGGCTAGTGTGTTCATCGATCTCTCAGCATCAGTGCCACCCCCGAGCTGGGAATGATTCCCAAAGGAAAAGGAAACTAAGCAGGCTCACACATAGCCAATGATATGTCGAAAATTAGTCAAGCCGTTTGGGTTTATTAGACTTCCAAGGGGATGGAAAGGCTTTTTTTCTAAGCTAGTGATCTCAACCATAGAGATACAGACACCTACACAAGATCTGACTTGGCTTTCCCGACATGTACACACCCAACACAAGGAATCATCCCCTTCTCTGTTGTATAGTCCCTTAGGCTATGCATTCCCTTCCAGTGCTATTCAGGATGTGCAGTAAGGAATAATCAGCCCTCAAGATCTCTCAGTGAGGTTCATCATGCACTAGGTTTATCCAACAACTTACCTCTTCCACTCCTAACTGGTTCAGACCCAAAGTAAGGTGCATAACAGTTTAGACCAAAACAAAAATGCATTTGTTAGGAAATTTACAACATGTGGGCAACCAAAAATGAATTTCAGATGGGGAAAAATACCAGGGGTGAGGAAAATTATTTTAGAATCGTTCTATTGCTCCACAGAGGCAAAATCGACCTCTACAAAAACCCAACTCACGAAATCAATTTTAGAAACAACTATGAGGATTTTAGGAAAAAAACGGCCTCTACAAACCCCAAAAACGTGAATCTTCTTTGGCCATGATTTCTGAGGACGTTTATGGCATTACAAGAGCCAAAATGACTGCCATAAACTCCCAAAATGAAAATATTCCTTGCCCACTTGTTGAACAACACCAAAATGGATTTTCTGAGCATGCAAGATGAGAAAAATGATCATAAATGTTAGGGTAAAACAACTCCCAAGCTTCCACTGCATGAGTAAATGGAGAACGTGGGTGTATGGCCAAATGGGCATGCATTTTGGGTGTTAACTTGCCCTAAAAGTCAAAAACGTTTTTCCCCAAATTCGAATTTCCTGTCCATACTCTTCCCATCCCCATGTAATAACTACTTCAACCAATTTTTGGCAGAATCAAATGATTGGGTGAATGAGACAAGAAAGGTAGTTTACTATTTGATGGGTTCCCCCATTGACATTTGGATTTTCCCCATTGGCCCCAAAGGTTAAATATTTCCCCCCCTTATCCTTAGGAAATCATGCCCCTATCTCATTATTTGTTGCATTTCCATAGCTGATTGTGGGTTTTTAATTAAATTGCATATTTGCATGATGCCAAAATTATAATGTGCCGGCTAGCACGAAATACTATTGGAAACGATTTTAATTGCTGAAACATAAAATGTTAAATCAATGGTGGGGATTTTTCCTTAGCTCCACACCATGATTAATTACAATATATACATCATATACATTTTTAATGCAAACGGGGTCAAAACCGGGGTGTTACATTGTTTTCCTTAAGGAGATGTTCCTCGAGTGTCTTTGTCTTGCTCATGTTCCTTGAATTATGCATAGGTTTGTTCCTTAGACTTGGAACTAGTTTAGCCTGCCTATGACACTCATCTCCTCACTTTCAGAGCATTCTTTCCGCTCTCCTTCAAGCTCGTTAAAAATAGTAAGGAGGCCGTGAGTTGACTTTTTCGGACTAGTTAAAACTTCACGAAAAAGATATAGAGTTTCTTTAGGCCTAGGTCTGACTCCTCAAAATAGACTTGAATGCCGAGTAAACTTGTTTGTTCAGACTCGTTAAGAATAAGTGAACGGGCATCCACATTGGTGTTAGTTTATCACTTTTTTAGACCATGTGGAATAGTTACGAAAAATGAGTGCTCTCATTTCTTCAGAATTGAGAAGAGCATTATGAGGTATATTTTTATCACTTTTCTGGACCTGAGGGACTAAACTTATGGAAAAGGAACACCCGTTATGAGCTTAGTTTTCTCTTTTTAGTCCTCTGGACCTAAACATGAAAAATATTCAGAGCGTACTTTGTGTCTTTGTCATGCTTGCTAAAACCTATAGAACAAAGCATTGAGTTTACTGTTGTAAGCCCCATTTCTCATAATAAAATGGATCTTTTCGAGTGATCTTGCCTTCCTTCACACTCGTAAAACTCAGGCTATATGCTGCTTTTGAAGGAGCATTGGGTAGGTGGTAATTTAACCTTTTTTGGACCTTCCCGACTAAGTACGAAAAAGGTGCGCCTTACTTCTTCGGAAGCTAAGAGAGTTATCCTCTGTATTTTTTTACACTTTTTCGGACTTAGGAGACTAATTTTACGAAAAATCACCCCTGTAGAGTCTTCTTTGGAGTTTCCAGACTCTCAAAACTATGAAAAAACCATCGAGCATTCACTAATTCAAGCTCGTAAAATCCATGAATTAGTGCTTTATCAAGCATTATTTTGTCTCTTCTTCGAGCTTGCCAAAAATGAAGAAGGTCCCGAGTTGGATTTCTTGGACTCATTAAACCTTTACAAGAAACATGGAAGGGAAGTTCATTCACATGTTTTTACATCATGGCAGCAAGCTTGTCTCCTTGAAAAAAACACCAGTTTTGATTCTATCAACAATTGGGTCCTAGTATTTTGACCTTATCCCGATTCAGAGTTTTTTTTACTCCTCCAGCTGATCTCTTTTCCAATAATATGGGGAATCTGTCAATGTCTCCTACATTGCAGATTTGTGTTGTTGGTCTCTTTATGTCAAAAGTTGTCTAAGTCACTTTTGTGTTATGCTCATTGTTCAAGGATTAAACCTTTGTCGGCCATTCTGCAGTTGCCTTGACCTTTTGTGTCAACCATTCCCTAGTATTAGTTCATTACATAATGTCTTCAATTGTTCTTGTCATGAAATTCAGTTCCATATCCAATTAGTCTTTGACTTACCTCGTGTTGGATGATGGAGGATGCCTTAATTCCTTCCTTCCAACAGATCTCTTCCTATCGACTGCAACACCTCTTTGTTTGGGAATGAGATTTAAAGTTTTATGATAGTACCTTGGGGATTGCAGTCATTAGTGGCAATTTCCCTCGCTATTGGGTAGTGGGAATACCTTACTATCTCCTAGTCTATGGATTATTCAAGTGTTCGACTTCAAGTCCTTGTATTCACACTTGTTAGAATGTACCAGGTACCTTGGGGACCATTTTCATTAATGGTGGTTTCCCTCGCGTTTGTTAACAAATCTCATTACTGGCCAGTAATCAAATGGTTTCCTCCATGTTCGAATTCAACTCCTTAATTCGCATGGTTAGGATTCGTACCTTTTTGGGCGGTTTGGATTGAAGACCTTGGGCTGACAGTAGCATCGTCATTTTTTGATATTGCTTGAGCTGTACAATACCTTGCACACTTCATATGACATTTTGCTGAGACATATATCCACCTTGTATTTTTGTGGCTATGATTGATTGTTGAGTATGGATCCACCTTGTTCATTTGTGGCCATGGCTCCTTTAGATTTGATATGGTTCCTTTTTGTATATTGATCGACCATGATAGTTACATCAGTTATACATATTTTGGATCCGCCTGTATCTTAATGGAGATGATTTGTATATGGACATGTATTTCCCAGAGATTAGTTTTATCTGACATTTATCTCTCTTTCAGGTACCTTATTTCAGCTATCATCTTCCCCTCTAGCCTCATACATTAGGGAACATATTTTATAGCCCAAAATGACACATCTCTT
Source organism: Pseudotsuga menziesii (assembly GCA_001517045.1). NCBI lineage: Eukaryota > Viridiplantae > Streptophyta > Pinopsida > Pinales > Pinaceae > Pseudotsuga > Pseudotsuga menziesii. The sequence continues at coordinate 408,511 of LPNX010465049.1, read as the reverse complement.
CCTGTGACCACTTTCCCATGATTCCGTCGCATGTCGACACTTCATGAAAATCACTGAAAACCGGCTAACTTGGAGGACCCATATCAGGAGTTATGTAACTCCATTTGACCTCTTATTTGCACTGCTGGAAAGGTATCTGAGTTAGATAAAACTTTATAAAAGAAACAAAAGTATTAAAATTACCAAAAGTACCCTAAAAATGATATTTTATGATGTACACATGATTTTCCTTAAGGAAACCCATGTGTTCCTTTTTTTACACGCAACTTGTTCTATATAATACTAGTGTGTTCCCTAAATACATGAATATTTACATTGCAACACACATTTCATACATGAATATTATTACTGCAACCTGCATGTACCCCTTGAACACACGACTGTTGTCTCTGAAACCTGCGTGTGTTTCCTGTAGATGTAAAAAAAATACGTTTTTTGAAATTCGGGTAGTTTGGGTGGTTATGTAACTGAATCCTTTAGTTGTAACTACTTTGTCTTTGATCCTATCTCTTAAAAAATGTATAAATAGAGTTAGGGAGTTCCATGAGATGAGACTTGAATCTTTACATTGTTATGCTGGAGGAATTGGGACTCTCTTTCCCCCCACCTTTGCCCTAGAAGCTTTATCCTTGTGTTGCACAGCTTGGAGGCTGAGTTCCTTGGAGAAGAGAAACAACATAACCAAATCAAGGTTTCGTGAGGTTCCCAAATTGAAGAGAAGGTATAATTGTACTTCTTTTCATGATTAATAAAGATGTGATGTCCTTCTTCTTCCCAAATAATTGTTCAATGTGTGATTGAATCTCTATTTATGGTCATATGTTTATGTTAATCAGATTAGGATTTCATATTACTTTGATTATAATTGTTTTATATGTGGTCATATTGGTTTGAGGAAGGTATAATTCATTTTGCAGGTCTCTTGGAGAAAGAGGATCAAGAGGAGGATTGAAGGACTGCTTGGATCAACCTTTGGTTGGCTAAGGTATGAACCATTCCAATCTCTAAACTTGTTTATATATAATTGCAGAACCATTTTCATCTCTCTTTCAACACTAGTATGTTGATGGCCTCATAAACCATAGCCATATGAAACTTTCCTCTACAACACTCAGGTCATATGGTGGAGGTGAATATGATTCACATGTGTTTTCAGAATTTTGCAAGCAGCATGGCATCCAGAGACAATTCACCACCATATACACTCCACAACAAAATGGAGTTGCTGAATGCAAGAATAGGACCATAATGAACATGGCCCGTAGCATGTTGTCACACAAGAAGCTATCATATGAGTATTGGGTTGAAGATGATGCATGCTTAGTCTACTTGCTCAACAGATCACCCACGATGAGTGTCCATGACAAGATTCCTGAAGAAGCATGGAGTAGCACTAAGACTAGTGTTGCACAACTAAGAGTTTCGATTATGTTGCATTTTCTCATGTACATGATGAAATTAGAAGAAAGTTGGATAGGAAGAGTGAATAGTGTATTGTAGAAGGAGCAAGTCGACATAAGTCGACTTGAACGAAGACCGACTTAGTCGATCAAATGACTAAGTCGATGGGCCGACTTAGTCGATCAGCCGACTAAGTCGATAAGCCGACTAACTATAAATATTAGGTCGGCTAACTAACAGTCGTGTCGGTTCACCGAACCGACAGGTAGTTATTTTGTAACTGTTTGTAACTTGTATATATTAGGCTGCTGAGCCAAGCAAGAACTCAGTTTAGTTCTCTGCCTTGTATGAACTCATTATAATAATAAAATTTGTTTAATCCTATCTGTTCTTGTCTCTTGTCTCTGTTGATATTTATGTATGTTTTAGTATGTATTATTGGTAACCTTATGTGATCTGTGAGATTACAACATGTATTTTCACTGGTTATAGTGAACAACAAAAGGTTTACAAGCTGTATAATTGTGTCACCAAAAATATTGTGGTGAGAAAAGATGTGAAATTCCTAGAAGACAAATGCTAGAGTGATCCTTCATACATACAACAACAAGAAAGTTCATATTTGTCAGATCTACCCACTAGGATTCCAAGATTGGAAGTACAACAATAATAAGAAACAAAATAAGACAGTTCATATTAGAACCATGAAACCAGAAGTTTGTGAGAATTATATGAGCAAACTCTTGTTATTGATGAGAAAATTCAGTATGCTTTGTTTTCCTGTCAACCCACATCTTTTGATGAAGCAGTAAAGGATGCACAGTGGGTACAAGAAATGAATGAAGAGATTGATGCTATTGAGAAAAACCAGACTTGGGATCTTGTTGACATCCCTGCAAACAAAATAAGCATTGGAGTCAAATGGGTCTATAAGACAAAAGTAAATGAAAAAGGAGAGATTGTAAAACACAAGGAAAGGTTGGATGCCAAAGGATATGCACAACAATATGGTGTAGATTATGATGAAACCTTTTCTCTTGTAGTAAGGATGGATACCATCATAGTTTTACTTGCCATTGCATCACAAAATCAATGGGTTGTTTATCAAATGGATGTGAAATCTGCCTTTCTTAATGGTATTCTTGAAAAAGAATTTTATGTTGACTAGCCACCTAGATATATTGTCAAAGGAATGAACACAAAGTGTTTAAGCTGAAAAGGTCATTGTATGGTCTAAAACAAGCTCCACGAGCTTGGTATAGAATAATTGACTCCTACCTCATCAACATTGGGTTTAGCAGAAGCAACAATGATCCCACTCTGTATGTAAAAACATATCAGCAAGGTAAAATTTTGATTGTATGTCTTTATGTTGATAAAATTATTTACACTGGTAAGTTAATGCTTGAAGAATTCAGGAAATTCATGAAAAAAGAATTTGAAACGACTGATCTAGGATTGATGAAGTACTTCCTTGGTCTGGAAGTTACTCAAACTGATCAAGGTATTTTCATTTGTCAGCATAAGTATGCCATTGATATTTTGCAGAGATTCAAAATGGATAAATGTAAACCAATAGAAATCCCCATTTCTCTAGGCACCAAGTTTAAAAAAAATGATGATGGACTAGCAGTAAATGCTACATTATATAAAAGCATGGTAGGAAGTTTTGTTATCACGAATTATGCAATTGGTTCAGACATTGTTTGTTCCTCTACCCTATAATGCACAAGTGTAGAACAAAAGAGAACAATAATATATCATTTCCTTAAGTAATCAATTAAACAACATGAAATAAAACCGTACCTCAGACCTACGTCTCTTTTTCCTTATTCCAAAAAGTCCTTACAATGTTTAACACCTGCAAAACAGATCAAAAGACAAAACACAAGGTCATAGCATCATGATAAATCAAATACTTATATCAGTGATCAAGGAATCTGATAATATTCAACTAAAATTAATAACACATCAAATATAGGAAAGGGGAACACTTTTGTATTAATGATGAAAGAGAGTAAAGTACAACCAAGCCTTGATGTTGATGGCTTTATCCTCTACAATAACATCTACAATCCTCCACAACTATGAGAATCCCTCCACATACAAGCCAACTCTATCTTTCCTCTAACTCAGACTTCAATCGAACAGCATAAGGGTACTTTATTTTGGCCTCCCTCACTCACATCATGAAGGATTCATTTATAGGTCCAAAGCACAAGATATTGACTTGGGGAATGGATATAATGTGATCCCAATAGGTGAGGAAGGAAAATGCCACCTCTCCCAAGCAAGTAGGAACTGACTCCATGGAGGATTTCGAAAGGAAGCTTCCAAAAACTTCTTTTTTCTCTTTTTTGGTCTATCGGCGCACTTAGTAGAAGGGGTAAAGGCACTAACCTATCTTGTTTTCAAAGAAAAGGTGGAAAAAAAATCCTTGCTCCACTCTGGAAAGCACCGTTGGTGCTCTGTACAAACAGGAGAAAGGCGTCACCCTTCCAAAATATGAAAAAAAGATAACCAAGGTATCTTAGGTCAGGTTCTCTGAAAGGCTAATAGGCAATGTGCAATTTCCAAGTGCAACAGAATGCCCCCCAAAGTATGCAGCTAGAGGGAATTGATAGGTGAAATAGTTTTCAAGATATCCATTTGGTATAGAGGCAATGAGAGATGAGCTCATAACCGACATAGAACCAATAACTGACTTACCCAAATCAATCATGGCTGCATACCAATACACTACAGATCCATGATGATGACCATGTCATGGCTACCAATAATACACTGTATATCCATGAACAATTGATGTAGGAGGTAAAACATGGCTACAGAACATACAAAGTAGATCCATGTTATTTGACCTCAAATACTGAGCACAACCACCAAAACATACAATGTGGATGTGTGTCAGGACTCTGACTGATCTTCAAACGCAACCTGAGTATAGGCAACCATAATGACGAATCCTGACCACTCAGGGTATTCATTCTAATCCCCAACTGATATGATTCTAACCATGTGAATAGATGTTGTGATGTCAAACATGGAAGAAACCACTTGATTACCAGTAATTGATGAAAACTATTAACAAGTGCGAGGGAAATCACCATTGATGTCAATGATCCCCAAGGTGCCTTAGTAAATTCTCTCAAGTGTGAATAGATGTTTTGAAGTCGAACACTTGACAAAATATTTCAACCAGAGGTCATTGATGAAAACCTACTGTCAAAAGCGAGGAAACCTGCCATTGAGGCATGCAGGATTCAAGGTACTTGACTAGGTTTCTATGATCCAAGAAGATATCGGTGGCCACCCACCTATTCCTATTGGACCCCCACCATTGTTTCTTTCAGTTTTCCAGTTTCCTTAATTGTAGCACAATTTACTATTTTTTGCAGTTTTCAGGTCCTAAACGTTCGGAGCCGTTTTGAGGCCCTAAACGATGTTTTTTCGGCATTGAATGGTCGAGCAAATATGAGTTCATTGTAGACTCAATATTTTCTATTTATGGACGTATTCCTTGAACATATATTTCTAACGATGTATCATGCACGTCAAACGGAGGTAGTATGCTAAAGTTACGACCCTGAGAAATTGATGTACCAAGTTACCCAACGTGGCCCACATTCTGATGTTTCACCTCCTAGGGTTAGGTTTTTGGATGTGTAGGGTTTCCATTGTTTCTCAATAATATATAGGCCTTCAAGCCTCATTGTAACACAGAGTTCAGAGGCATGTAGCTGCCACATCTCTTCTCAGAGATAAGCTACCAACACTCTAGCTAGTTTATTTCCATTCTGTATGTAAACAAGTTTCAGTTATTGATTAATGAAATGAAGTGTTATTTCTGCTGCATATTTGTTTCTATGGTTATTTGTGTATTTTGTTGCGTTCCTGCATAAATCTGGATCATTCTAAGTCCAATTCCTAGATGATGAGCTGAAGTTGACAGGAATAGACTCGTCACAGGAGGGTCATGATGATTCCCCCATTAGTGACATGAAACAAGGAACAAAATTTGATCTGAAGTAGTGAAACTGATTTAGACATGTCCGAATTTATGGATAGGTAAAGTTACTGATGAGTTATTGTTTCGTGAGAGACATCCTTTGAACAATTTGTGGCATGACAAGTGACTTGACAGCATTGACTTGACGAGACTAGATCCAGGTGTAATGCAAGGAATATGACATAGCATTCTTTGAATTGACTCAAATGGAAATGCAGACAGGTGCCATTTTCAAAGGTGGACTGTAGGCTACCTTAAATTCAAATGAAAAAAATTCTCCTTTCCTTTAATTTCCCCATATCGAAATATGAGTGCCTCTTTTCATTTTTATGAGTCCAAAGAGGGTAACAAACACTCGTTGTAGCTCATCAAGCGATGAGTCCATTCTCACATGTTTTACAAACCTGAGAAAGGAGGGGTTCGTTCCCAGATAAGGTTTTCCATCGTTTGATTTTATGAGTCTGATGAAAGTGAACTTAGTATCGTTCATGTTTAGAGAGTCTGAATGAATACATAAGAAGACTCTATGAGGGTTCCTTTTTCGTAAAACAGGCCTAATCGATCCGAAAAAGTGATAAACTACTATCGAATAATCGACCGTTCTAATACTTTTACAAGAGTGAACATAACAAGTATGCTTGGCAATTTGTTTTTTAAGGAGACTGAAAAGATCTTAAATATAACTCTATAGTGGGTTTCCTTTCTCATAATCCACTTTTAACAAGTCTGAAAAAATGAAAAAGTAAACTTGACACTCTTTTACTGGTGTTTTAATGAGCATGTGAAAAGTGTACAAAAACGCTTGGTACTTTTTCATCTTCACTCTGAGCCTGAAAAAGACTAAAATAGCTTGTTTCATAGCCAAGAACCAAACTTGGACTTGAAAGCTCAAAAACACATTAAAATCCAACTCTATTAGAACTATGTTAAAACAAGTGATAAAACCCACTTTTCTAAAATAATTTTGGATTTAAAAAATAATTAAATTATAATGAAATAACAAAAGCTTCCAAAATTACTATAAATAGAGAGGAATAGTAAAACATATACCATTGTTAATCTTACCACTTGGAGAGTTTGAGAGTTGGAGTGAAAGGAGAGAGCTTCCATCGGTGATTTTGCAAGTGATTCCGCCCATTGTTTCTCAATCTTCTTGGAAGCGGTAGGTATTCTAACCATTTCTATTTCATTCCCATGATAAATGATCAAGTTTTAATTAATAATAGAAGGTTTATATTTGTGTATAGGGGATTTTTTGATTAGATTTTAGGTTTTTTTAATGCTTTGAGTGGTCAAAACGCGGGCCACGTCAGCCCTTTTATTTTTCGGGCCATGAGCATGATGACACTCTATCATGCTAGGACAGATGCGTCGCAGGTGCTCTATCCATAGCCGATAGAGAGGCATTTTGTCCTGGGGTTCTTGGGACCTCGCTGGGAGGTTCCCATCCCTAAGTAGGAGCTAGATGTTTTCTCCCAAGATAATTTAATTTTGTATGAAGAATTTAATTCATGCAATAAGGAATATGGATGTCACTAATAGTTTCAAAACCTCTGTGGTTGATAAAAATTTCACTAAGTTGTAGTTTCGATGGCTTGGGCGAGGATCAAAACATCTCATTAGCCACTGACAGACTACAGCTTTCACAGTTAGATGAAAATTTTGGCAATCGGAAGAACCAAAGACAACATAGCGGTGAGATAGTCCATTAAAGAGCCAAAACAACGGAAGACAGAATTACTATCGGTTTCAGCAATCGAAAGAAGTAAGGACAACATAGCGGTGAGATAGTCCACTAAGGAGCCGCAACGGTGGAAGAAAGACAGACTACGGCTTCCACGACTAGATGAAAACTTCAGCGATCGAAGGTTCTAATGACTAACGATCAAAAAGATAGTTCAATAAGGAGCCGCAATGGCGGAAGACATAAAGACTATGGATCAACAAGTTTACAACGAAGATCCTCCGTAGTATTGGCAGCACAGAAGACTAAAGCTCCGATCGATGACTTCTACTGACCTCCGGTAGAAATAAAGTGAAATCATCGAAAGTTAAGCATATAAATTTTTGAAAATGAAAAACAACAGGGATAACATGCATCGTCAAATAGCGAGACTGTCCATTGGCGGCATAGAAGACTAATGCCCTAATCCCTTCATCAATCAACTTCCAACAACGACAAATTCAGTTCCTTTCACCTCCAAAACTGCGGTAGCATTCAGAAAAAATGTTTTGATGCATTAGTTATCATATCTCTTGATCACCAATGAGCTAATGATGAAGAGCGCCAGCATTGAGATTTGGAGCACCAATGGGCTAAAGGAAAAAGCTTCCGATCGTCGATGAAGAAGCCATCGTGATGCTAAGTGATTTAAGGCGCGAACACTGCGGTAGCATTGAGACTTGGGGTGCCGATGGGCTAGAAGACAAATCTTTCGATTGGCGACTGCGACGACAAAGTAAAAAATGTCTAGCGGATTAAACAAGAATGGTCACTTTAGTTAACTGCCAAAACATTGGTTGTTGGCGGCCATTTCAGACTGAACCAGCAATGCAATTATCAACAACCACTTCAACTATTAAAAGTTCACTCAATGAACTAGATCTTCATAGCAGATAAACAAATAGTTAGCAAGGGTTTGAAGCCCTAATCTAGAAAAACTATCACTTTCAATTATTTTTTGTGTGTAAATAGATCGGATTTTCAGGATCTATGATTTTTGTAGAAGGCTATAAAGCCAATGATTGATTTTATAATAAAGGTTAAAATTCGGGGATTTATGAGCCAATAATACTTTCAAGCTTCTCATTTTACTTATTCATGGTATAAGCTCTTTTGTGTGATCTGTTCAGCCACCATCTCTTTCTTTACTGTGTTTATGCTTGAATGTGCATTCAGGTCAATTTCAGATTTATTAAAAAGCCGATAGCTGCCATCTTATTGGTATATTAGTGATATTTGATTTATAAATACCATCCTCAATAGGATTCAGCCATTTATATGCATGTGTTATGTGTGTAAGTCTTCTAGCTTGGTGAGTTCTCCATCCCTACACCTTATAGTCGAATTTCTGAGCAAATTGCAACTAAAATCCTTGTACATGAGTGAGTCTTATGCATGCCTTTAGAGTGGAAAGGTTACATAGGTCGATTGACTTGAACCATATCTAAAAACCCTAAAAAAAATTGTAAGTTACCAGACATCCTTGAGCTACAACCTAGAGGAGTTTCCTGGAGTGATAACAGTCTACTTAGCAGGGAATTAGATTCAAATGCCTATCTAAATCTTACTAATAATGTGGCAAATTCCTCAAAAATTAATGAATATGTTAAATATTGGATTCATCATTGATCCCTTCGATGGCTTGTTATCAACCCAAATGGCACTTCTCCATTCGAGTGCCGACATTCTTTATGTTGGTACAAAAAAGGACAAATTAGGATTGAAGTTTGCCAAAACACTATAGATGGGCACGACTTGGGATGCATTTAACCTCAAATCAGCTTGCTACATATTTTTTATAAGAGTTGAGCTGCATATGCGACTATCTGCACTGCAACTCGCATATTGTACGTGAGTATTTGCATTACAACCGGCATACACCTGCATATGTGGGTTTCCTTCGAGCAACATGCATGACATACGCGGGTTGCCTATATTAATAGTCGCGTACACCTTAGTTTGACCTTAAAAAATATAAAACTTGATTAGATGAGATTAGTTGGGCCCTATTCCTTAACTATCCCAATTGTTTCAACCACCCCAACCTTCAAAACCACTCTATTTCCCAAAGTATGAATAGAGGCCTTCGGGTGGGAACTAATGAATCAATTTTGGGAGAGCAAAGTTATGCTAGTGGTATATCTTCCGAAATATTGGAGCAGTGGAACTCAGAGTCCTTTGGTTGTAGAGGAGTCCTTGTCTCAAAAGTTGGGTTGTACTCTTATATCTTTCACTGATTGTTAGTAAAGAGAATTCTTCTCCTAACCTTGTGTTGAGTCTATTTCATGTATTGTGGTTAATGAATATATTTGATTATATGTTTGATATACTATTCATCTAACTTATGATATATACATGCATGATATATTACTTGAAGGATTCGCTCTTTGCTGGTGAAAGAGGTGCATCCCTGGAAGCTTTGGAGAGAAGAGGAGCGGGAGAAGATCAAGCTTGGATCAACCGTCGGTAATCAGGTAAGTCAATACTTTCTTCCTATTCCCTTTCCATTCTCTGGTAAAGCTGATTGTCTGCAAGGTTAGTAGTAAGTTGGTAACGCCAGACCCTAGGTTACAAGGGTGCTTAATCCTGAACAACAGAACTGGTGACTCCACTAGGGAGTCTAGCCTGTTGTGGGTTAGTCATGTAGATACTTGCACAGTATTTTATCTGATTCTATGTGTGGTTGTCTATCTTGACTTTGATTTTCAGTAGTGTGTCCAGAGACCTTTGTTATTTTTTCTTTTTGAATTTGTTGTTGTTGTTGTGTAAGCGAGTTGTTGTGCTACATAGTCGTGTATAGAAACTTGTATATGCGGGTTGCTCTATAAGGCAGTCGCGTATAGTATGTAGGTTTCTCTATAAGACATTCACGTACATTTTGTAGCAGCACAAAATTTTAGGTAGGGTTGCTTGTCCCTGTCCTGTTTGGATTTTTCTCTGCTTGAAGGTCTTCTGTTGCTAGCATCTTCCTGTAAGTATGAAAGTCCTGTACACCATGCTTTGTGCTTTTCAGTAATCCTTTGAGTTTTATTATTTGAGTCATCTTTCACTTATAAATTTGAGGTAGGTTCTCCTGTTTGGGTGATAGGTTCATTGCTGTGTATTTGAGTCAGTGATCAGGATTTTAGATACCTTGTACTCTATACTACTTTCGAGTAGTGTCAGTTTGTCACTTGTCCTTTGGTGATTTCAGTGGATTTTATTCATTGATTCTTCCCAAGTTAGGTGTTTTCCAAGTCTCCTCCTTAAGTGGTTGAATTTGGTTATTGCAAGTCCGCTATACTTCATATTGCTTGCTTTATGGTCTGATTATTCAAACATACTTAAGAAGTTTTGCATTTAGGTGCATGGTAATTTTTGAAGAATTTGAAAAGTGAAGAAAAACATTTGAAACATTTGCATTTAATTGCATATAGTAGTTTTATTTTCAGTATTTTCGAATAAAATTTCAAAAATTACAAAAACAACTCTTAGTCTTCTCATACTTAGTTCTAATTTCATTAGCTCATATTTACAAAAAGAAAAGAAGCTTATTTTAAGTAGTTGTAATTTGTTTTGGAATTCATTTTATACACCTTTCTACTTTTCTTATTGAGTCTATAATATCATAGTCATTCATGCCACTTACCCTCTGACAAAGAACAACCATTAAAATGAACGCTATAATTTAAAATTTATTAGTAAGTTTTGTTTTATAGGGTCATACACCTACTAGCTTAGGCTAGACTTGTGGGATAGGAAGTGTAAACTCTCCACAAGTGTTTAAATTCAAACGTAGTTGGCCAATTGATAGGTAAATCCTTCTCTATGTTGGTAGTATCTAGGAAGCTCCTCTCAAACGTGAGTTAAGCACGAGGTTTCGTGGAGGCTTGGAATGAGGAGATAACCCTCTGATTCCTTGTCAAAACGTAGACCAAGGTTTTTGCACATCTGAGGATTCTTTCCTAGACAGACTTTCAGGATTTTCTACCTTGCCCATGCATATGAACCAAGCTTGCGACTGTCCCCCTAGACTATTGATATAGTTAAGGTAGTATTTAGTCTCTTTGGCATCTAGAGTTTATACACAGGTAAATCAAAAGGCTATTTCTGGTTCACCTTGGATGGGCTTGGAAGGTAACCCTTGTTGAAAGTGTAGGAGGGTAGTGGGTGATTCCTCTGCTTGTGCCTAAGAACCTCTTCAAGGATGCCAAGAAACTGTCTCTCAGTTTTCTTCGGGAAAGCATATCTTATACCCATTGTGATTTTTGAGACTTTAGGAAATTTTGTAGTGATTTCTCTATGGTTTGTCTATGTTTAGCTGACCTTCGGGTGTGAAGAGTCAAATTTACAATCGTGGAAGACCAATCTGTCAAAAGGTCACAAAAATTGCAAAACCTTCCTCCGCTTATTACATTTGAACCTCCACCTCCCCCTCAAAGGCGGATATTAGACATAGATGGTTCTTTCGAACCGATAAGAGTTAGTGAAGTTTCGGGTGAACTAGAAATTAGGGCGAACCAGTTTGATTTAACTATAGTTGAGATAGAAGAATTGGAGGATGACGAGTTTGCAAGGAACTTTAATTCACCTCTAACTGACTTAAACGATCCTTTGATCGTTCAGGTTCATCCTTTCAATTCTCACGTGATTCGTGTCCCTCTGGGTAGACTAATGTCTACTATAGGAGAAAGTTCTTCTACATCCACCTCAGCTGCTCCGGTTGAATGGGTGCCACCTCCACCTATTGGTGCCCCTAGAACAAGTATACCTACTACACCTTTAACTCCATCTAGTCGGGTGGTTCAACCACCGCCTTCCACAAATTTACCAGGTACTTCTGGTGGAGTGGTCACTGGGATTCCTAGTGTACCTTCTATTCCTACTTCCTTCACACACACTACTTAGAGTGGTGCTGTAGGATCCTCACCATTTGTCCAAGTTTTTCCTTGGAATGGGGGGCACATTCCCCCATCCACTCCATATGTGGGTCCAACACCCGCATATGTAGGGGTGTAGTTTGAAAACCCTAATCCTTATGGTCAAGGTTTTCAAAATCTAGTTTCAGCTCCCTTCATGAGCTCTCCTTTATCACTTTTTAGCAAAGGGATACCTGCTCCTGTGTTCTAAACCCTAGTTTTGACTGGGGCAACTCGAACCTCATATACTGCACCGCACATAAGCAATCCACTGGCTTATGGGTGGAATCCTTTCCAAAGTGGCCCGACCACTTCGCTACCGGAAGCAGGGGGCAACCTAGCTTCACATATGGGAACATGGGGGTAAGTCCCTCTAATCCCCAAGCTGGTACTTTTAATGCTCTGGTTAGACCCAAGCTCCCTTTCTTGGCAACTTTAAACTTGCCAGACTTGTTGAAGCTAATGAATGACCCGGTGAGACGTAATTCCTCCTGGCCACCCGTTCCTACCACGATTCCCTCGGATATCCCAAAATTCGAAGGAAAAGTTGGTGATGATCCAGGAGCTCATGTCACCACTTTCCATTTATGCTGCTCTTCCAACTCACTAAACGACGATACAGTTTGATTGAGATTGTTCCAAATAAATCTGACCAGTACTGCAGCAAAATGGTACATTGAATTGCCTTCTACTACGTTTGATAGTTTTTGGGACTTAGCTAATGTACTCATTAGTCACTTCCAACTTCCTGTCTGATATGATTTCAGGACAGACTTGTTGTCTACCTTTCAGCAATACAAGGCCACTCATATTTCAAATCATATCCAAGAGTGGAGAAGATGGAAAATCCTTATCAAAGCCACTATTCCTCGCGAGTTTTTACTAGAATGGTTCCTTAAATCCCTATTTCCATATATATCTAAGGATGTATCTACTTCGGGAGTGACCAATGAGGAAGAGGCTATCCTCAGGGCCAGTAGCTAGATTTGATATATTCTCAATCTGGGATTTTATATGAAATCATTCCTGATGCACTGAAGCCAACACATAATGTAGATAAACCTAATCCTGGACCCCATGCCGATGGTGTGGTTGGTTCTGTGAAATATCCCACTGTAGAGTCTTTGGCTAAACAGCTCCATGAGTTGTCTGTAAAAAATTCTACAGCATAGGAAGGAAAGGCTATGCCCTCACCCTATAATGCAAATTTTTTTGCACGATCTTCTCAAAAGGGTAATCAGCAGCCCGGTGGGAAAAAGAAGAAATGAAAAAAAGGTGAGGGAAACCAAAACAAGCTGAAACCCACAAACAATGCTGATGGGGGGAAAAAAGAAAAGAAGAAGGTGAAATTCCCTTGTAAGTTGTGCCAGGAGGGTCACTTGACTCATCAATGTCCCCTTATTGACCAAGCTCAGAATCTGCTAAAAGGCCAACAACCGGCTATCCTGAAGGATCCTTTTCCCCAAGGATAGAATTTTGCTTCAGCTTCAAATGTAGCAGGGGGCACCCCAAATGCTCCCGACCCCAATTATATCAACATGGTTGGATCTCAGACTTTACTCAAGACTAGGAACATGAACTATGAGATAGAGGCTTCATACAAGGTTAATTCTACAGGTGAAACCTCTAACCCTCTCACGATTTAAAAACCTGCCAAACCTATGCCCAAGATATCGAAAGGTGTCTTCAAGAAAACCTTTCACAATCCCAATGTTAGGGTTGTAGCCAACTACTCTGTAGTTGAAGATTTAGCCCAGACCCCTTATGCGATGTCGGCTTTAGAGGTGTTATAAAGTTTTCCAGCCTAGCGAGATGCACTCTTAGCATCCTTAGGTAGCATGGATTCATCGAGCCTCATGTCGAATTTTAATTTGTTTGATGTCAAAATTATCCTACCTTATCATGTGGCCTTATTGATAGATGTCATCCATGGTGAAAAAACCATTGGAAGGGTAGTTGTTGATGAGGGTTTTTCCACATGTGTCATGTCCTTGTCTTGCTGGAAAGCTCTTGGATCTCCAAATCTAGTTCCATCGAACACCCTACTTACTACTTTCGACGGAAAGTCATTTCGTCCACATGGTATCCTACTAGCTTTCGAAATAAAGTTGGCAGGGAAGGCAGTGTTTGTTGAGGTAGAAGTGATTGATTAACCTTTGGATTATAACTTGCTCCTGGGGAGAAGTTAGACTTATTCCATGTCCGCTATTGCATCGGCCGTACTTCAGGTAGTAGTGTTTCCACATGAATGGAAGTTGTTACTATAGACCAACTCAGTTTTACTCAAAAGGGCCACATGGAAACTCACGAGTCCATCGTGCCATTGGTTGATCAGGTTAAACCTACTACATGGAGCTTAGGGGATGGAATGTATGCATCATTGATGGGCACATTTGATTTTCCAGCTCCAATTAATTATTTAGGTTCTACTAGTGTAGGGAAGTCTATTGCCATGGTTGTTGATAGAACAGATCCTTGGGTTTTTCCTTCCCGCCATGAACTTGAAGTGCCCTTATCGACAACGAAAGTAGCTTATAAAGCTATCGTTCACACCACTGTTGATCCCATTCTGGTCCCTCTCACAGTCTCAGAGGAGCCGAAAGAAGCCTATTTGCCTGCTTGGGAAGAGAACTCTTTTCATTCCAGAGACTGCTTAGATATGGTTTTTCCTTCTGATGAAACCATTCTGGAAGCTATGTGTAGACGAGATAAGATCTGTGAACATCTTCACCATCGATCCTATTTTCTTCCAGAGTTAAGCAAGATTGAGAACCAGGAGTTCCATATGAGACTGGCAGGTGATTTTGATACACCTATTAATCCCTTACCAATGGAAGGAACATTTGCTGAAGGGAATATGGAAAACATTTCTGCTACTATTCTTATCAACATCTCTGTAAACACAAATGTTGTGGAAAATGTACACATCGGTGCAAAGTGCTCTCCGGAGGAGATTGCGATCTTTACAGCCTTGTTTAAGGAATTCTGCGACATTTTTTCCTAGTCATATGAGGAGATGCCAGGCATAGATCCATCAATAGTCGAGCATGAAATCTGAACATACCCTAATGCCAGACTCGTTTGACAAAAGTTGAGACCTGCCAATCCACGTAAAGTGGTTGTTGTTAAGGCTGAAGTTGAAAACCTGTTGAAAGCCGGTTTCGTTTACCCGATAGCTTTGACAAAATGGGTATCCAACCCCGTTCCTGTCGACAAAAAGCAAGGGACTATATGCATTTCTACTGACTTTTGCGATCTAAACAAATCCTATCCTAAGGATAACTACCCCAGACCATTCATAGATCAAATCATTGATGCATGTGTAGGGAGTGAAGTATTTTCATTTATGGATGGTTTCTCTGAGTATAATCAAATCCAAATTAAACTGGAAGACCAACATAAAATAGATTTCATATATCCTTGGGGTACATTTGCGTACAAGAAATTTCCCTTTGGATTGAAAAATGCAGGGGCTACCTTTCAACGGGCAATGAATTTTTCCTTTCATGACATTACAGCCATTGTTGAACCCTACCTTGATGATCTGCCAGCACATTCTCATAAGAGGATTGATCACCCAAATCACTTGCATTTAATCTTTGAATGATGCAGATATTACAAGATTCATTTGAATCCCCACAAGTGTGTGTTCTGTGTCGAGTCAGGGAGACTGCTCAGATTCATTGTTTCCAACAAAGGTATTCAAGTGGATCCTTTGAAAGTTGAGGCCATAGTAAATCTGCCTCCTCCTCATTCCATTAGACAGCTTCAGAGCCTGCAAGGGAAGTCCAACTTCCTTCGATGTTTTATCGTAAATTATGCCAATATCACTAAAGGTTTCATGCTCCCGTTGAAGCATGACACCCCATTTGTATGGGATGAAATCGCATAACTTGCATTCAAGGCATTAAAGAAAGCTTTGTTGTTTCCACCATTATTGCACCCTCTAGATTACTTTAGTGATTTTATATTGTATATGGCCGCATCCGAGTCGACCATAGGGGTAGTACTAGTTTAGGACGATGATAAGATCCAAGAGCATGTTGTCTACTATCTCAGCTGTGCTTTAGCTGGCCCTAAACTTAGGTATTCCCACATCGATAAGTTGGCCTTGGCAGCTGTGTATGTTGTTCAGAGGTTGCGTTGTTACAGAGAGAAATTTCTATGTCTTGGGGTACCACAACAGACAGCTGGACTCCAGAAATCAATCCTTTCCAATATGCAATAGAAATTAAAAGTCTAACACTAAAGGATCAAATCTCGTACCTTATTCCGGAAGGTTGAAGTAGATCCCCATTGAGATTTCCAACTTTAGCTTGAATTGATAGATTACTTCCTCAACAACAAGTAAACAATACAAGCATTCTATGTATCATGGTGTTAGATCTATTCTAGCATATATAATCAATAATGTATAAGCATTTGACATAATCCAATGGATAAAATATTCATTCAAACACACATTATTGGACAAGAAAATATATTTCTATTAATATAAATCAAAGATTACAAGATACAACCTCTATTGGCACGTCTGCGAATCGGAGAAACTCAATCCCCCGCTTGGGCCTCCACCACTTCAATCCTCCATCTCTAGATAGCAAGCTCACAAGCAAAAGGAAAGCTTGGGAAGAACACAACAGTGCTCCAAGGGACAGAGGAATCCAGACTCAAGCATAAGTTCCAACAACAATGGACTATAGTTTCTTTGCTCCCAATTCTCTCTTATGGCTTCAATGTACCAAGGGGTTCCTTATATAGCTTTTCAAAGGGGTAATGAAAGGTCGAATCCGAACAATCTCAAGGCATAGGGAAGCCTAGGAGTCAAGTGAGTCGGATCCATGTCAAGGAAAACTCCAAAAGGATTTGGATTTTGTACACATCCCGATGTACACGGTTTTAGTGGTCAAACCTGCGTATATACGCGCTTATAGGATTAAAAGTCGCGTGTATCATTTTTCTCATGTTTTTAGGGATGGTCAAGGAAACATCAAAGGACAAAAAATGGTCCATGGGGTCTAAGGAGCCTGCAGTGGGACAGGGGAAGGACATACAAAGTGTGATTCACCTGGGGTGGTGAAATCAGCTATACCATGCGTCACTACATCTTACTGAGGACCATGACGGTAGTGGCGGATGTTAATCCCTTCCAATATGTTTTGTCCCGACTAATAGCTGGAGGAAAATTAAACAAATGGATAGTCATTCTTCAGAAGTTTGACTTAGATTTCCAATCTGCCAAATCCAAAAAATCCTTAGTTTTTGCTGAGCTCATCGCAGAATTTTCGGTTGAGGAATATGTAGCCATTGAAGAAGACTCATTCCCAGATGAGCATATATTTTCAATTTCCACCTCTGACCCTTGGTACGGAGATATACTTGTCTATCTCCAGAATTTGAAGTACCCCACAACCTTCTCACAGGAAGAACGGTGCAAACTACGCATACATGCCAAAAACCACCTCATTATTGGAGATACTTTATATAATAGGGAGGTAGATTCCATTTTGTGTCGATTGCTTACCCACAAAGAATTAGAGACTGTCTTAAATGATGCCCACAGTGGAGTGTGCGGGGGTCATTTATCTGGGTTAGCAATGGCCCAAAATATCTTACGTGTCGGTTATTTCTGGCCCATGATTTTTAAAGATTGTGTGGAAGCTGTGAAGTGATGTCATCCTTGTCAGCTTTACACCAGAAAGATGTGGTCGCATCCTTCTCTATTGTTTCTCGTCATCTTAGTGGGCCCCTTCACGAAGTGGGGGATAGATTACGTGACGTACAACCCAGTCTCGTTTGGGAGGTACAAACATATCATTGTCACTGTAGATTATTTCACAAAGTGGGCAGAGGCAATGGACACCTATAAAGATGACAAGGAAACTACAACATTTCTCATTTTCAACCAAATTATCACACGGTTCGGTATTCCTAAAGAGATTGTCACTGACCATGACAGTCACTTCCAAAATAGTATGATGATTGAATTGACCACTATGCTAGGGTTTAGACAAGAACATTTGTCTTCTTTCTACCCTCAAGCGAACGGTCAAGTCAAAGTTGTAAATAAAACCTTGAAGACTATTCTCAAGTGCACTATTAACATAGTCCATTCCAATTGGCACATCATGATATATCCTGCACTTTGGGCTTATCGGACTAATGTGAAAACTGCTACATGGTTCTGCCCTTTCCAACTCGTTCGCGGAGTGGAAGCGGTAACCCCGGTTGAATGTGAAATACCATCCTTAAAGATTTATATTCATGTGTTACGTGATACAACTAAGCTGGAAGAACGTTTGTTACACTTAGAACATCTAGATGAGCAGCGTAGAGATGTGCTGATAGCAAACGAGGCTCATAAAAATAGGGTAAAAAATCAATACGATAAATCGGTCAAACCTCGGATTTTTTTTGAAGGGGAGCTGGTCTTACTCTGGGATCAAGACAAAGAACCCTTGAGGGCAGGAAAATTCAGGTCTATGTGGTTAGGACCTTATGTCATTTCAAAAGTTTTGAAAAAAGGTGCATATGAATTAACTGATTTTGAAGTGAATAAGCTGCCCAAGCCTAGAAATGGGCTCTACTTGAAAAAGTACTATGCTTAAGCTTAGTGCTTTTTCCTGTAATTTTATTGTATGTAACTTTATGCACAATAGTTCATCGGTTTGTGTTCTTATACCATATGTTGGTTGTTACAGATGTCTTCCAAGTGGTTCGTAGGTTTCGCAGATGGCGCTAGTCACCACACTTGTAACCTGGCTTCAGCCGCATGGGTTATTTACTCACCCTCAGGACAGCTAGTTTCCTCTGGAGGCACTTGCCTAGGTCCTACTACCAATAATGTGGCCGAATACAGGGTTGTCATTGAGCTTTTATGGGATTCTTTGTCACGTGGCATCACCCAGCTTTAAGTCAGACTTGACTCTCAACTGGTGGTTTCCCAGCTCAATCAAGCTTATTAGGTGCGGAACCCTATTTTACTATGCCAGTTTATGCAAGTTAGGTTATTGAAAGAAATTTTGAGTTTATTACATTCAATCATATTCCAAGAAATCAAAATTTATTAACTGATGCATATGCTAATTATATCTTGGATTGGCACTTAACACATCATTTCATAAAAATATACAACAAATCATTACAAAACACATTTAAATAAAATCGACAATATATATGTGTGTGTGTGTGTGTGTGTGTGTGTGTGTGTGTGTGTGTGAATATATGTCCATATAGATAGGTCGAGTTTATGATCCTCAGATCCAGTCATAACTGTATGATATACAAAAAATATACCAAAAATGGATCGAAGTCCATAAAATGCTCCTAGGTCTAAGCTTGACCACCTTGGTCATCATGGCCACCCTGGTCATCTGGACCACCCTGGTCCCCCTAAACATCTTGATCACTCTGCTCTTAGGCTTCTTCAGCTTCCTCAACTACAACAGCCTCAATGACGTCGATGTACACAAGGACTGCTCTTGTTTCCTGCCTCATAAGGCATATCTAGATAGGTGGTATACCAATCACTAGCTCCTACATAACGGCAGGGATATGCTCAATACACAAAGTAGGTACTCTTTGGGTAAGCCTGGCCAACTTTCCCTCAATAACCTTAATCAATCCATGGTCTTCTCCTGCCACAGGATGCACATACATATGTGGATGCCCAGCAGGGCGGACTGGTCCAATATCTTCATTTTAACATTTTATAGGATTAAAAACTCTTATACATATGTATATATCTTTATGACTAAAATTCATAAAAATTTAAAAACTTGAAAAAAAAAATACCTGACGCTCCCCATGCTCCTCCAGGAGGGAGGACAAGGTCGGTGTCACCTTGGAAATCTATCCCAACATATGGAAACTGCTCCGATACTGGTAGCTGTCGCTCCCACCATAAGTAGAAGTCATCGTCGTATACACTCTGAACCGATCCACTGCCTCCTTGGCAGAGGAAGATTTCTCCCCACCTACTCAGTCTAGGCTGACGAGGAGAACGAAATGGTAGTGGTACTACAGGAATCAAACCAGGCACCCTCTCAAAGAAAAGGGCCACCAATATGCTAGAATAACCGAAGTTTTTCCATCAGCCTCTTTTACAGTCAGAGAGTTGTTTCCTCATTATCGATATTACTCCTGAACACCAGTCATATAGGGATCCTATAGACATTCCACTGCAAGTCTCATTTGGTTTCGAGTTGCAAGGTGAAGTGATGATGAACCTGCAACCCTCACTATAGTACTTGCCAACACTTATAATGGCAAGCTGCGGATATGAACAATAGGGATGCAACTTCCCCTTTTTTGAGTACCGGGTGCACAGTATGCATCAATATAGTTCTGCACACTTAGAAGGTCACGGCCTCTACCGGTACCTTCCAAGTTAACTGGAGCTCCTCGTCGTGACAAACCAGAGCTAAAGTAGATGTCTTCCAAGGTAATCTCTAGAAAATCACCTTGTAGGTCAAACATACCAATATCATGATCCCAGTAGTTTATCATAAACTCTAGTAGGTAGACATTGGATCGCATAAGTGAGGTACAAAATAATTTGAGCAACCCACTTTGCCGCAAAGCATTCACCGTGGGGGCACTTCGAAGAGCATCTTGGTCCATGTCTTCATTCTCCCTCTCCCTCCACTCCACTACCATGTTTCAATCTAGTAACAAGCCAAGAATCAAACATTAAATTCATATAAAAATCTTTGACTTTGGCCCTACATAGCCTTTTCATATCTCACGCAGCGTACACGACTGTCCTTTGGACATGTCACGTATTGTACGTGAATTTCCTTCGAGCAACCCGTGTACAAAACATGTGTACGTGACTGTTTATATACCATACTCGCGTACACAGTGTAGCTATTTTGAGAATGGTTGAAAACATAAAATTTTTGCCAAAAATTAAAATTTGCTTGGATCAAATGAAGGAGCATGGAGAGTAGTTTTACCTGGCACTTGCGGTTTTGAGAATTGTCCACAGAGTTGTCCACAATGAGCAATTGAAGGCAAAGGTAAAATTTGTCTATATTGGGTAAAAATGTCAAATGGTGAGTTTTGATTTCTATTTTGAACTATTTATAGAAATATTATTTTAAAAGTGGGTTTTAACCTATAGTTCTTATTTTTTATAAAAATCAAACTTATACCATGTTTTTTCTTCTTCAATGTAACAGGTCTAAGGTCACTTTGAATTTGTTTTTTGCTCATATAGGATAGGATGTTGGTCATTCATATGCATTTTTGCATTTATACCTAATCCGTCTTAACCCTAGAAATACTACTTTAACCATGGACTATGGTATTTTAACCATTAGTACCTTGTCTATGCCATTGTTCTTCCATGGATAGGGCTTTGATCACATGAGTACCCTAGATTAGATCACATTTATTATCTTTTGGTACTCATGCTGCATTTGTCATAGATTTAGTGGAGTCTTCTTAGTTATTTTTCACGCCAAATTGAGCCTCATTTTGGTCTTTTTTTACAAGCTATCATTTTAAAGACTCCTCACCCTTATGGAGTTTCTTTAGGCCCAAGTCTAACTCCTCAAAATAGAATCGACTGCCGAGTAAACTTATCCATTCAGGCTCGTTAAGAATATGTGAATGGACTTCCACATTGGTGGTGGGTTATCTATTTCTCGGACCACGTGGAATAATACGAGAAATGATCACTCTCTTTTCTACAGAATTGAGAAGAGTATTCTCAGGCATAGGTTTATCACTTTTTTGGACTTGAGGGACTAAATTTACGGAAAAGGAACACTCAATATGAGCTTAGTTTTCTCTTTTTTGTGCTCTGGACCTAAACATGAAAAAGATGTCAAGTGTACTTTATGTCTTTGTCATGCTCATTAAACAACAATAACAAAACATCGAGTTTACTGTTGTAAGCCCCATTCCTCGTACTCAAATGGATGTTTCCGAGTGATCTTGCTTTCTTTCACACTCATAAAACTCAAGCTATATGTTGCTCTCGAAGGAGAGTTGGGTAGGTGGTAATTTAACCTTTTTCGAACCTCCCTGACTAAGTACGAAAAATGTTCACTTTTTCTTCTACGGAAGTTAAGAGAGTTCTTATGTCGTATGTTTTATATTTTTTTGGCCTCAGGAGACTAAATTGGATGAAAAAGGACCCCCTTGGAGTCTTCTTTGGAGTTTTCAGACTCTCTAAACATGAAAACACCAAGTTAGCATGTACTAGTTCAGGCTCATAAAATCCACGAATCAGTGTCATTATCAAGCATTATTCCCTCTTCTCTTCAAGCTTGTCAAAAATGAAGAGAGACTTGAGTTGACTTTCCTGGACTTGTTAAAATTTAACAAGAAATATAAGGAAGAAGTTTTCTTTTGATTCTCAGTCGGTGGCAGCATGCCATCCTTGAACATAGCACTCTCTGTACTTTTCGATACTCATGTCTCAGTGTTTCCTTTCAGTTCAGCTATCACTTCGAGTTTCTTACTCGTCCACTTTTCCGTTATACTTGGGGAATCTGATCATGTCTCCTGCATGACAGATAAGTCTAGTTGTATTATCTGCAAAGTTAAAAGATGCCTTGGGTCATCTTTGTGTCGTACTCACTGTTCAAGGATTTATCCCTGCATCTGATCTGTATCCTGATCCCATCATTGTCCTATTTGATATTTCTTGTGTTTCCCTTTCTTTATCCAATTCCTAGTCACTCTTGTGATCCATTGGAGGATCTATTTCCTTCCTCATCACAGTATGGTTTCTCATTAGCACTTCCTGACGACGAAGACCTAGGTTTTTTTACGATAGTACCTTAAGATTCACTTTCGTTAGTGGTGAACTCCTTTGCTTCAGTTGTCAATTATCACCTATATGATTGACAATTTGTTGAATCTTATCCGTGTTCTACTTCAACATATCTATTCATATGGCCTTGATTGTACTGGTTCTTTTGGATTTTTTATGAAGACCTTAGCTTCATAACCTAAGTTGTGCAAGACTATGTTGTGTTCACTTACATAGTTTCTAGATCTTTGAAGACTCGTCATTATTGTATATTGTGGCTTCGATCCACCTTTGTAATATACATGGTCTTGAACTCGTATCATATGATGTACTCAAATATTGTAAAGGAGTTAGTGTTCCAGTATATTGAACATGGCATCCTCAGATATGAATTTTTATATGACATTACTATGTATTTGTTTCAGGTACTTCGTCTGCTCCATTGGACCTCTGAGTTCTCCAAGTTAATGATTATAATGTATTTCGGTCATGGATTCCCTCCGACCTCACACATTAGGGGGCATCTATTATCAACCCAAATGGCACTTCTCCATCCAAGTGTCAACATTCTTTATGTTGGTACAAAAAAGGACAAATTAGGATTGAAGTTTGCCAAAACACTATAGATGGGCATGACTTGGGATGCATTTACCCTCAAACCAGTTTGCTACATATTTTTTCTAAGTGTTGAGTTGCATACGCGGCTATCTGCACTGCAACTCGTGTATTGTACATGAGTATTTGCATTGCAACCTGCGTACACCTGCGTACAAGGTTTTCCTTCGAGCAACTCACATGTCATACGTGGGTTTTCTATATTGATAGTTGCATACACCTTAGTTTGACCTTAAAAAATATAAAACACAATTAGATGAGATTAGTTGGGCCCTAATCCTTAACTATCCCAACTGTTTCAACCACCCCAACCTTCGAAACCACTCTATTTCCCAAAGTATAAATAGAGGCCTTAGGGTGGGGATTAATGAATCAATTTTGGGAGAGCAAAGTTATGCTGGCGGTATATCTTTAGAAATCTTGGAGTAGTAGAACTCAGAGTCTTTTGGTTGCAGAGGAGTCCTTTTCTCAGAAGTTGGGTTGTACTCTTATCTCATTCACTGATTGTTAATAAAGAGAATTCTTCTTCCAACCTTATGTTGAGTTTATTTCATGTATTGTGGTTAATGAATATATTTGATTATATGTTTGATATACTATTCATCTAACTTATGATATATACATGCATGAGATATTACTTGAAGGATTCGCTCTTTGCAGGTGAAAGAGGTGCATCCCTGGAAGCTTTGGAGAGAAGAGGAGCGGGAGAAGATCAAGCTTGGATCAACCGTCAGTAATCGAGTAAGTCAAGACTCTCTTCCTATTCTCTTTCCATTCTCTGGTAAAGTGTATTGTCTGCAAGGTTAGTGGTAAGTTGGTAACCCGAGACCCTAGGTTACACGGGTGCTTAATCTTGAACAACATGGTCGGAAGACTCTTGCCTAATATAGGTCCAGAATTTAGATCAAATATCCGATGGTTTAGAGGAAGATGGAGCGATAGCCAGCAACTTTATCTATTGCATTGAGGAAGCAGGATGACTGCTTACAGTCACATGTGAAACCCTCTCATGTTTATTGTTTTAATAGATGAGAGGTGCTTGTATGGTTGTTTTGGAAGATTTCAAGCACCGGAGGCTATCATGGGAGGGTTATGTGTGTTGCAACTCTTTATGGCAGGTCTCTTGCTTCGAAGGGCATGCTGCAGTTGGCAAAGGTGGCGTTAATTCAAGGAGTAGCATAAGCATTTGGTTTCTTGGGCTGCTATTTTCTTGAGTTACAGGTTGCCTTGTTTTGTCCCGGTTTCGGTACGGTTGAAGATCCCGCTTGGTCTCTTGGTTATGCAACCATATCCATCTCTGCGTGGCAAGTTGAGGTCTAACCCTCTAAAGTTGCACCCGTTTTATTAAACATGTTGGAGAGATAACAAAACCTAATTATGATACTGAGAATATGGTTAAGAATACATATTCAATTAAGTCTTGTAATATTCCATTACAAGGCTGTTCAATAAGCACATTGCAGCACACATTTATTAATGGTGCTGTGTTGATATTAATAGTTAAATGTGATCCAATGGTCAATCCAATTATTCAAAATCTACAAAGCAAATGTTGCTTGGGAACTAAACTAATTATGATACTCAAAATTTTAGTTAAGAATATATATTCAATTTAGTGTGGTTCAATAAACACCACCCTACAACATACATTTAATGCTGCTGCTAGAGTATTAACAGTTAGAGTTGATCTAACTAGTAGAATAAAAAACAACTAAAATGTGTAGCTTTTTCTTGATAAAAATTTGTCAATAGTGTTGAAAGAAATTGCTATTTAAGTAATTTTGTAATTTTTGCAATAATAATCGTCTCTTCTAGACTAAACTCATTATAGTCTCTTACTAAACTGCTTATTTTAAAACTATTAAGATGCCCAAAATTGCAATCGAAACACTCCGACTTGTTTCCTCCAAATTGTGACTTCAATGAAAATTGATTTTCCCAATTCATGCAAGTTGTGGGCGTTTTGGTTAAGGCTTATACTACTCCTTGATCTAATAGCCAATCCAATCATTCAAAATCCACCGTGTTTTGGTTAAGGCTTATACCACTGCTTGATCTAATAGTCAATCCAATCATTCAAAATTATTCAAATTATTCAGTACTGTACAAATGTTGTTATAGAGGGTGCTTACTTTACCTCTCCATTTTCTATTTAAAAATTAGAATATTAAAAATATACAATGAAGGGCACAGTGTGCGAGAAAGGATCTAAACCCCATTATCCGGGTAGAAGAGCATTGCAAGAAGAATCTCGAGATTACTGGCTGGCACTCACTCACGCATCTATCTATCTATATATATATATACGCATCTATCTATATATATATATATATATATTATTCAGTATACTATGTAGTATACCACCTCTATCTCCTCCACGAATCTATCGCTGGATGATTGTAACGACACGGCACTGGTGGAGACTTTTCTATTTTGCCCACCTGCCTTCTCACATCAGATCAGCTCTGTATGTATAGATCAGAGCTGCGTTGCTCACAATTCCCTTCAGTTATTCGTGTCTCCCTGTTGCTCTTGTACCTATAGTGCGATGCTATGAAGCAAAATCCAGATGCTGTTGCCATAAAACTCCTTTCAGAGGTTGCTGGCATTCTGTCCACCTCCATACATATATATATATATGCTCTGCCACAATCACAATCTACAGTCTTTATGGAGGCGGTCGATATGCCAAGCAAGCTGTGTCAGGCGTTTTCTGGCAACCTCATCTGGTAAGTCCGACCTACCGAACTGGGAACACTTTATATTGTTTTCCGGGGTTGTCAATTAGTTATTTGCAACAATATTATTGAATAAACTAATCATTATGGGGGTTGCCTCTTTACACTGAACAATGCATTCATTTCGATATCTGGCCGTTCTTATGGTATACCAAATCCATTGAAGATGGAGGGTTTGTTACAGCAAGTGAAGAGTCGAGGGTTTGATTTTAGTGAGCATTGAAGTGAGTTAAAAATGAAGAGTCGAGGGTTTGATTTTAGTGAGCATTGAAGTGAGTTAAAAATGAATATTAATCATTATAGGCGCAACCGTGTTATATTCATTGTTTTACTTATTTGCCCGTTCTTGCACTACTGTTTAATTATTTGCCTGTTCTTGCGGCGATGCTGATAACATGTAATGGGTTATAGATTGTTCAATAGAACTATTTAACATAAATGTAATTGCGTTTTTTTATTGGTTATCGTTTACATTTAAGAATGGGTTGAGTTCTAACTAATATACTTCTGGAAGGATATGACAGAAATAAAATATATAATGCTATATGTTAACGAACTACCCCAATACGACGTCGACGCAAGAAGAAAATGATCTGGGTTACTTTTATTAAAACGTGGTGCGCCTCTTCTTGGAGATACTACACCTAGGTATGTGTAGGTAGGTGCCCATGCAGGTTCACCTTGGTTCACTCGGTAACTCATTGGCTTAACTGATGGGATGTATTAGATCTTTTAGAACATCACTATGGCCTCATTAAAAGTTAATGATGTATATTATAAGTATTGTAATCTTTTTCATATTTCAATAGAGATTTATTTCATTTCTTATTACTATTTTTTGCTTTGCAAGCTGTGTCTTTAGATTTTTCTATGCATATCTACACTTTCTATAGAGTAAAGAAAATGGCCACAAATCTCATGGCAGCCATCGCTCTGCTTTTTTTTAGGTCTTTATAAAGATATAAATGGCTCGACACTAAGGCGATACCTGATGTCTTGGTTGGTTATATGATCATTGAAAAGAACTATTACTCACTTGTATAGAAGAATACAGAGAGTTTGATAGCAATTAGGAGGTTTGGTTTTGGGTACATTTTCATTTTTATTTTTATTGGTGTTGACTATTTCATAATTTTAGTATAGAATTTGGCATGATTTTAAGAAAAAATTTCTCCTTTATTAATTCAAAAATTTTTAAGTAGTCTTGTTTGTCATGTTTTTTTTAATTTCTACTTTATTAATTCAAAAAAATTATCATTATCTAATTTTTATTTATTATTTATCCATTCTCTTCCTCTCCTTTCTTTCCAAAGTATAAACAAAAATATCAAACTCAATGCTCTTCAAAAGTCAAATAAAACCATACTGTTGGTGAACCCTAAGAAACTTCTTATAAAAAAGCTACACAACAAAACTTAGTACACGAAGAGAAAATGCAAAAACCCAAACCACAAAAAACTAAAATACAGAAGAACAATCCATACAAGGCTACCAAACTTACCCTATCAAATGTGTGCTTGTATTCTCCCAAGGTTAACACCACGAGAATGAAGGCTCGCCTAACAAAAAGCTAGGAACCAACCATCATTGAATCATCAACCACAAACATCGCAACCTTTGCAAAGGAGCACTCATAAATGCCTCATAAAAGCTCAATAGTGTTAGCATAGGCGAGGGAACATGAACCAAAATGAGAGTTATTTCTCCCTCGTTTCTATATAGTCATATGTTTAGATCTTTATTATTATTCTCAAATTTTTTATTTATTTACAAAATAAATATATTATACATGTTTTGAAATTTAGATTTTCCATATTTTCAATTTTTATCAACGTTAAATAATCTTTTGGGATTTTATTATAATTAATATTTTAGTCATTAGTTATTAAATTCTGGTTAATAATTTAGTTATCTAATTAATTGTAGATAACTAATTGTAGATAACTCTTTTGAGTACCTCTAAATGTAATACTTTTCTACCTAATAAAATACAATCATTATTGAGATTCTTCAAGGCCTCTTAGTAGTATAAGAGCAAGGTAGCTAAGCATTGGTGAGAAAGACTTGGTAAGAGAGAGCAAGCCCGCAAAGGAGTTGTCATCAAGAAAATAGAGTTGCTCAGTAAAGATTGTGGAAGAAAGGTTGCACATCAAGGGATGCTTGGTAAGAGAGAGAGAGCAAAAAGGAGTTGTCACCAAGAAAAGAGAGTTGACTTAGAATTATTTTTTACTTATTTTAAAGAAGAAAAAGAAAGAAGAGCCACCATTTATATTTGGGTGCAGCAAGATTTGGTTTCTTTAAAGTAATTATCAAATCTTGTCGTTATTTATATTTGCGTGCAAGGTTTTCTAAATTGAATAATTAAACCTTTGCGGATATTTTTTTAGTAGGAAGAAGTCTTGCATGGTGCCGAGTACAACCGAGACAAAGTATGTTGCAAATTGTTCATTCACTCGTGAGGCAGTATGGATTCGAAAGTTGCTGCATGATTTTTTTTATCTCGAGTTAGAGGCGACTTGTATCTTTTGTGACACCCATAGTTGCTTGAAGTTGTCAGAAAAACCGGTGTTCCATAACAAGTCAAAGCATATTGAGATCAAGTTTCACTATATCCGGGATATGGTGTAGAGAGGAGCAATGGAGCTCTAGTACATGGCCGAAT
Organism: Pseudotsuga menziesii; assembly: GCA_001517045.1. NCBI lineage: Eukaryota > Viridiplantae > Streptophyta > Pinopsida > Pinales > Pinaceae > Pseudotsuga > Pseudotsuga menziesii. Next base: position 379,700 of record LPNX010465049.1, on the reverse strand, counting down.
GAGCATATTGCCGATTTGTTGTCCAAGGCGTTAGCCACAGTGAATTTAAAATACTTCAGAGAGAGACTTTGTGTTATCCAAGTTGAGTTCCCTAGAAAGAGGGAGTGATGATTTCTTACATGGTGGAAGACGTGGGTTGTTCTCAGACATAATCAGTCTTGGCGTGCTCCCATACCAACGATGACGAGAAGACCAAAAAAATCAGATGCATTAGAACGAAATCTCACATGGGAAGGAATATAAGTTGTCCTCAAATGTAAGGAGTCCTTGCGTAGTACGCAGGTTTTTTCGGGACGTAATCAGTCTTATCAGGTTGTCCTCAGATGTAATTCGTCCTAGTGTAGTACGCAGGTTATCATTGGATATAATGAGTCCTCAAAGGTCGTCCTTTGATGTAATAAGTCTTGGCGTCATACATAGGTTATCCTTAGATGTAATGATTCCTTGTGGTTTTTCTTGGATGTAATGAGTCCCAGTGTGGTACACAGGTTGTCCTTGAATGTAATCCGTCCTTATGTGTTCCCTTGTTGGAGATGATAAGAGGTCACAAGGAACTTGTTGTGCGCCTAGGCGATTCTCGCATAGTGGTAGACGCAGGTCGTCGTTGAGATGTAATGAGTCCTAGCGTGCTCCTATTTTGGTAGAATACAGGTTGAATGTGGAGAGACATAATGCACTTGGTGTGCTCCTAGGTGATTCTCACATAGTGGTAGACGCAAGTCATCGTTGAGACGTAATGAGTCCTGGCGTGATCCTATGTTGGTAGAACACATGTAGTTTGTGGTATGCATCTTAGTTGTGCTCTGTGTGAAATGATGAGATGATTCGGATATGACGAGATGCCGGTAGGAGAGGTAGGTGATTGCAGTGGCAATGTAATATATGGTCCTTGGTTGTACCTATGTGATGGATTGCTCGTAGATATGATGAAGACCTAGATGAGGACTAGGCCTACACCCAACATGAAACATGGTTGGCTTTGTAGAAACTTCCTATGACAGATAGATTTGATAGATCCCACTATTCAATGATCGACAAGATGAGCACTATAATAGCAGTGACGAAAATGACTTGGTGATTATGACGTGACCAAATATGTTGATGACTATGGGAAGAGAATACCAAGTCCTAGTTAAGAGGAAGTGTTGTTATATTTGTAACTTTGGAAGATATTCTTATGTATATTATCATTGTATATTGATGTACCCCCATTGGAGATGTGTTTTCCTCCTTTTGGGATGTTATTATTGTACATGGTCATTGAGGTAAACCCTTCATTGTATGTCAGGGAAATAGTCCCCAAGTTGAATATAATAAAATGTATTTTGAGTCTTCCTAAGTGAAGTTGGCCCTAATAGAGTAAGAGGTCATCCAAGTCAAGTTATTAGGTCAGTCACTTGATGTGTATAAATAGGGAGGAGCCCTCCCTCATTTATACACACACTCACTCACTCAAGTTTGCATGAGGAGGGAGAGAGAACAAGAAGGAGAGAGAGAGAGTTGCAAAATTCTTATTATTCTTGGGTTTTTCCATCTTGTGATATTATCTTAGTGACGGAACTATTATGAGAAAGTTTGTAGGGTTTTATCCTTTATGGTTCTCCTGAGGAAAATCTTTGTGTCTTTTGCATCTTTTCTATCTTATGCTTCTTGTTGTGCTTGTTATTCTTTCAGATAAAGATCCTAATCAACTTGAATTAGATTATAAAGTATAACACTTGAAAGAAGATGTCTATATGACTCAACCTGAAGGTTTTGCTATCAAAGGTCAAGAATAAAAGGTACATGTAAATTGGTAAAATATTTATATGGTTTGAAGCAAGCACCCCGAGCATGGTATACAAATTTAATTGAAAACCTTCACAAGTTGAATTATAAGCATTTCAATCTAGATTATGCAACTTTAATTGTAAAGAAAGTTGGAAGATCAATTGTGTATCTAGTTGTCTATGTGGATGATTTGCTTATCACAAGAAATAATGACAATTATATAGCCTCTATTAAAAGAGAGTTGAAAAAGGTTTTTGATATGAAATATTTGGGATTACTACATAAATATTTAGTGATTGAAGTAGATAAAAAAACACATTTTTATTTCTAAGAAAAATATATTAGAGAGTTATTGAGCAAATTTGGAATGTGATATTGTAATTATGTTTCTACTCCAATGGAGAAGAATATAAAACTTACTTCAAATAAAGGTAGCACATTGGAAGGTCCAACAAATTACAGGTAGCTTGTTCAAAGTTTTATTTATCTTACTACCTTTTGTTGTACGAATATTTTCTATGTTTATGCATCGGCCCTATGAAGCTCATTGGAATGCATCAAAACAAGTATTCAAATATTTAAAAGGCACTCAATCATATGGCATAAAATATTCTAAAGTTTAGATTTCCACCTCACTAGTCATGCATATTCCGATTTTGACGGAGATAAAGAGCATGGGTTGTCTACTTCAGGTTATTTGATGAACCGTGAATCAACAACTATCACTTGGATATCACGAAAGAAATATGTTCTTGTTGATTCTACAACTGAAGCTGAAAATGTTGCAATAGTTCAAGCCACAAAAGAAATCATTTGGATTCGAAAAATACTTGAAGACTTGCACGAGAAACAAATGACTAAACAACGCCTCTCTTTGTTGACAATTCTTCTGCAATTCAACTGGCCAAGAATCCAAAATTCCACGATCAAACCAAACATATCAACATCGAATATCGCTCGATTCGACATCATGTTGAGGCCAAAACCATTCATATAACACATTGTTCTACTTCAAAGAAAATTGCAGATATCTCTACTAAAGCATTGGGCCGTGAAAAGTTTGAAAAATTCAAAATGCAGCTGGGCATGTCAAATGTCCCTTCAGATTAAGGGGGGATGTTGAATAATCGTTCAGAATTTAATTGTAATTAATATTTTAGTTGTTAGCTATTAAATTTTGGTTAATGATCCCGTTATCTAAGTGTAGATAACGGTTTTGAGTTCTTTTAAATGCAATATTCTTCTATGTAATAAAATACAATCATTGCTCATATTCTTCACGGTCTGCAAATCTGACACATTATTCTAATTCAGAGCAAATTGTTGATATTTTTACTAAAACATTAGGCTGTGAGAAGTTTGAAAAATTCAGAATGGATATTGACATGTTAGATGTCCCTTTCAGATTAAGGGGAGAACGTTGAATAATATTTAATGTAATACATTTCTACTTAATAAAATGCAATCATTGTTGAGATTCTTCACAACCTTTGTCAACCAAGAGACTTTTTCTTAAAGATAACATCCCCAATTTAGAAATCATTATATTATATATTGATATTAGTCACATAGAATTTCATTTCCTAGTAGAATTTGTCACAAATTTTATATCAACATTTTTCATCATTGATAATTTATTAGGAAATCTTCTAAGGTAACCTTGTTTTCAGTTCCAATCTTCTTTAATCTATTTTTCATCTATGTCAATTAAATGAAATAATAAAATTTCTTAAATATAATTACTTCTATAGGCATTTTTATTTTAGAATTTGGGGTGGACTATGACCTATGTTTTTCCAAGATTGGAGGAAGATGAGACAAGTGCACTGTCCATATTGATTCTATGGGAGTAGTTCAAAATTGGAAATAAACAATTATAAAAAAGAATATAAAAATAACTGGTAGCTATGAATAAATAAATGGCAGGTTGATAACTCATAATAAATGGTACCTAATGCATGGATAACTCATAATTGATGAATGAGTAACCAATAATTCATGGTAGATAACTAAAAGAATGTGAGAGATAATATATAATATCAGAGAATTCAATGTGAAGGCAGATAACTTATCCAAGGAAGCACTTCCTATTGGGAATGGTTAGATCCAGCTATATTAGCTTTGTTTAGGCCTACTCCATTTAGCACATCTTTGATGTTCTTGAGTATGGCATGATTATTTGATACATCGTTTGGATGTCAGAGTTGGATTGTCCTTTCTCCTTTAATGCTTGACATTCCTAGAAGTGCCTCCTTGAATCAACCATATTGCCTTGACGTGCACTCTCAATATCTTGGTGGTATCTGGATCGAGATGGGTCAATGGTTTTTTTGTTGTATCTCTTCTCGTGGTATAATACACTTGCTATGTTTTCTTGATGTACTATTATGAGGATATGAGGCTGAGCTTTGTTTTCTTGGTGTGGAGTTGCCTTTATGCAAAATCCATCTTGTATTGTAACCAAGTTACCTTTGATTATGATGAATAAACAACACCTATACATGTTTAATGAAAACGCAATGTCGTCAGGAACGGTGGTATTGCACTGGCAAACTGCAATACCATAGTTCGGGCCACTTTTCCTTAAATTTCGTTACGACAAGACTCAAGAATGACACGTGAAAACTCTGAACCTTTTGAAATTTTAAATGAAGATAGACATTTACTTTTATGGAATACCGATACTAATAATACATAAAGCTGTGCTCTGACTGTCAGGGTGGGATGGAAAATATGGAAATAGTTGCGCAGTTTTGACAGCCGAATGACAAAAATGGACTTTAGTTTGCCCTGAGGGCCTGAACTCTCATGAGGAAATCGTGAGTGGAATGACGAGTGGAAAGGAGACTGCAAAGTTTGCAAATTGCTCTGGATTGAGTGGGCGACACTTATTTCATGACAATCAATGAACATAACGTAACGCCACGGTGATCTGCAAATCCATTGCCACTGCACAGTCTAATGTTTCATAGCATGGCCGTCTGATTTTAAAGCAAAGATCAATGGCACTCTTAAGCAAAGAGCGAAGATCAATTATGAGATTGTACTGATTGTATTGAAATCTTTAATCGTAGATAGAATGTAACCATAATTAGTTGGCCTACACCAAAAGTTTTGAATAGATACTGCCCATTTACTCACCTAAAATAATATCATGTTGCTACATGATGAACCTTATATTCTCTCCTGTATTGAATATAACCACGTCAAAAGTATTATGATTTTGACTGAACTGGAGGCCGTTATTAAAGCGAGAAGCATGGACTGCTGTGCGAAACGCGTGGCTCAGTAGTCAGCGCCCGTTGGCTGCAAAATAGTCCGGAAAATCTAGAGATTAATCTTCTTCAAAAGCAAATTAGTGATTGGAAAACTCAAGATGAATATTTGTGCGTGTGAATAGGATTGGGTGAGTTTTATTGTGCGCTCGGTCGCTGACTCGCTGCTATTTCCCATCACCTAGTTAAGTATTGCTCCGCTCCTCGGGGTTGGAACCACTGAGCATGCGTGCACGAGCTCTAGCTCATCGTATAGGCCGTTGGTATGCCACCCGGCTCCTATTTTCGTCCTCAGTACTTGCAGGCTTCACCTCGAAAGTAATAAAAGCCATCATTTACTAGCAGCTTAAATGTAACAGCATTTTCTTCGTCGAGTACATGAAGTGCGACGGAGCACTGCAACCTGTTTGGCTGTTTGGGATCAGGACTCAGGAATTCCTGAGCGCATCGTCTATCTTGATTGAATATAATTTTTTAATATTTAATTTTATTAAAGTAAACTTTGTCATAGGAGGACTAACGTTGAGCAAATCACTATCAGTTTTATGTCCTCCTATTTCGACTTAAGAGCACTTTTAACCCAAGTATTTTTGTGGATTAGATGTAGCTTGGGTGGTTAAGAGGAATGATTGTTACTCTCTTTAGCCCCATGTATTGATTATGTAATAGTTTGACTAGACATACAATTCTGGCCATACCTTGATTTTGGTGTTTAAATACATTAAAAGGTTACTCAACAACTTCATTGCAAATCTTCTTCTATGATGTTATTTTCTTTAATACCCTTTTGGTATCAAAGTCTTTATAGGTATTGCAAAGGGTTCATATTCTATGAAATTATTTTCTTAACATGTACATTGTATTAAAGCTAACCTCTAGAAAACACACTCCTTGTTGAAGAGATTTTGGGAAGGACTATGTGTTTAGAGTGTTAGTATGTTCTATTCTAAGAGAGAGAGATTGTAGCTTATGCTTATTCATGGCTATGTGGATTTAGATCATTTTTTTGTGTAAGAGCACTACCCCCTTCGCTATGGTAAATGAGATTGTTGGAGAACCTCCATTCCTTCTACATTTAACATGGATCATACACCATCCTCTACATAAGAGATAATAAAGGAGAAATAACTAAATATTTATATTGTTATATGGTGTAATACAAAGAAACCTAGATCTTTTATAATATCTACTTATAACAAACCTAGAAAATCCCAACTCCTATTTTGATGGCACAACAACCAAGCAAACAAAGTATACCAATATAGTAGATAAGTAAAAAACATAGGAAAAAACCACTCTACAAAAGAGACAAAAATCAATGTTGAAAAGGGAGACCTAAAATTGTAGGAGCTCCATCATAGATGCATTGAATGGAAATAGCACATCCAATAACTAAATATGATGATAAAATCTCTATAGAGAAGGGCCAAATAACCTAAAAGAACATCATTGAATTTCTAAGCAAAAGAGGAGAGGTGCAAGAATGACAAGCATCGAAAACCACCATATGAATGCTCCAAAATAATAAGCATTGGTTAAGAACAATAACAAAGACTTCAAAGATAAGCAACCACCATCAATATCCAAAAGAGTAATGAAGTTTGCACATGATGAAAGGTCCAAACAAGAAGTATTTACAAAACCTTAAAGAGGGCCAAATTACATCAAATTGGCAATGGCATTAACAATCCAAATAATTTAATAACTTCAAAAAGCAAATTTCAAACTCCTAAGGTGTTATAGCCAAAATTGACACTTCTCCATAAGTGACGACACTTACATGTTTTCGTCCCATGATGACACTTCATGAGCTTATTGTTGCTCACCCAAAGGACATTTTAATGGATGGAAGATCCATATTTGGGACTTATGTAGCATCCACTTACCTCTTTCTTGATTCGTTGTATTCTTGCGAAGCTGATGAACAAGTTTTGGGACCAAATCATCTCTTGAAAACCCCCTAAAAACCCTAAAAATTGCATTTTTTCCCCATAAATGTCGGTTGCTAGTGTTCCACTAGGGTTTTTCACCTTACACACGTTAGTTGCTAGTTTTCCACTAGCATGTATCTTCAAAAATGCTCAAAACACATATAAAAAAACTCAAATTTGGGTTGTTTGGGTGGTTTTGGAACTACCTCCTCTATTGTAACTGCTTCCTCCTGTTTTCCTCCTCGACTCTATCTCTTCCATTTTCTATATAAGGGAGGGAGAGGGGACCATGAAAAGGGACTCCATCTATGGTATTGTTATGCCAGGAGAATTTGGATTTTCATCCCCCTTACCTATGCCCTATTTTGCTGTAGAGGTTGGAGCTTGAGTTTCTTGAAGGAGAGAAGCAAGTGATCCAGATTGAAGGTTTCAGTGGTGCCTTGAATTATGAGAAGGTATATTTTTGTACTTGTTCCATTGATTAATAAATATTTGGCATTCTTTCTTTTCCAAACCACTGTGTAATGCATAACTCATTTTTTTATTATATGTTGATGATTATGAGATCAATTTTTCATGTTCTTTTGAATATCAATGTTTTATATGTAGTCAAATTGGTTTGAGGAAAGTTTGAATTGGTGTTGTAGGTTCCTTGAATGGAGAGAAAGAGGAGGACTCAAGGAAATGCTTGGATCGACCTTTTGTTTGTAAGGTACACACCCTCCTAACCCTTGAAATTTTGCTTAAATTTGCACTTGAGAAAATCCTATCTTCTTTGGGGTCTCCAAGTCTATTTTTTTAGTGTAGTTCAAGATTTGAGTCTTGATTTCAAGTTAGGAACAATCTGTGATTCTTTGTTGTCAATTTCCTTGTCAATTTGGGAGTTGGATTTATCTTGTTTTCACCTCTCAATATCCACAAGCTTGTGTTGGTGTACACGGTAGCGTTTTTCCCTCATACATGCTGGTGGAGAGTGTTTCAACCAACCTTTTACATGCTATGGTCACTACTGTTCATTAGTGTGTCTCTCCTCAAAGTGATTTTTTTCATTTTTAGGGCTATTTTGGAAGGGTTTGGTTGTATTCTTTGGAGTCCCTGTTGTTCCTAGGTCCGTGTAGGACCCCTTGTCAGTGGTGTATTATCTTTCCATTGATCTTAAATTGATTTTAGAATCCCTTTTGAAGTATTCGGGCTCGTGTTTAACTTTTTTATTGGTCTCCTTGCTTGGCATGACCTTGTTTTGTATGGTGTTTTTTACCAGCCTTTGTTAATAGGTATAGACTGAGATTGTGAGCCATCTAATCCTTTCCTTATTTAGTCTTCTTGGTTAAAATACTTATACCAAAGTGGTTTACTTGGTTTATTGTGCATGTTTTCCTGGAAAGTTAGGTCTCATCAGACCTCAGGCCAGTCTAGCATTATGTTCATGTGGACATAGTGTAGAAGTTCAATTGTTTTGTCTTTACATTAGATGTATGTACTTGTTTATAGTTCATTTTCATTTTTCATTTTAAAAACAAAAAGTAAAAATAACAAGTATTTTCTTTATATGCATTTAGGTTAGGTCGTTAGTCTAAGGTGCATTTGAACATCTTTATTTTTTGAAAGAAAACAAAGAGATCTTCCATTTGTGGCTTGCATTTTCAATCTTGAAAATAAAAAGAGAAGTAAAAACTTTGTATTTTGAATCTCTTTTTGCATTTTCCATATTGTTTCTTTTTTTTAGTCTGAAACATTATTAGTTTCATGACCACTTACCATTTGAGTAATTTGAGAGCCTTTAAAAAGAACATTGATAATTAAAATGTATTAGAAATGTTTTTTTTTAGGGATGCCGTCAACTAGTATAGGCTAGTGTTTTGGATGAGGGATTACATTTAAATGATCCAAAACAATTTAAAATCAAAACATAGTGACCATTCTTTAGGAAACCCAAGCTTGCAAAATGTTAACCATAAATCTCCTCTCACACAGGAGTGTAACACAAGGTTGTGTGAGATGGAGCTGCAGAGATATCCCTCCAATACTCAATTAAGAATATACGAGAGTCGTTGCATGTTCAAGGATTCACTCAACACCATGTTTTGGATCTGTGTGGTGTTAATGCTATTTGAATTTTGGGCTTAACTACCTTGGCCATACACATCGACTAGACTGACAACTGTTCTGTCAGGCCCTTTTTGCAAGTTTCATAGCCTAGTATCTTGACCTCTAGCGATTTACACAAGTGACAGTGGAAGGTTATTTCCACTGTACCTAGGATAGACATGAGCGAAAACCCCCTGCAACTCTTTGGAAAATAATTTGGTGATTCAAACCCTTTCCCCAAAGTGATTGTATTGTCAGCTCTGGGTAATTGTCTTTTTCCATTCATTCGTTAGTTTTGGGCCCTCATCCTAGACTCTCGTTTGGAAGGTTTCCTTGTTTGTATGGTCTATGTATTTAGGAGATTTTATATTGGTGTGCTCTCTATCTTGTTGGTTGCTAGTAAGCCTCAGAAGTTTTTCTTTCTTGTTGAGTCGAAAACTATGGCTAGTATCCCTGTGGACACCAACCAAGACACCCCCGTGAAAGGGAGTTCTTGTTCTTTTTCTTTCGCTTGGAACATTGGTGTTCCTTTGATGGAAACTTCGAGTCTTCTTGAATTCACCCTTAGGATACCAGTTTGGTTTTTTTCCACTCCAACTGTTCCAAATGATCCTTATGCTTCTCAGGAAAGCATCTTATATCAAGGGCATCAAAACACTATCCTCCCTTCACCAGTAGCATAATTTACTCCTCCTTCCACCTCATGTGGTGAAAGTTATGATACTAGTAACCAACAGTATAAAAGGGATAAAAGGAGGAAGAATAGGGAAAATGAGTGAAAGCAAGGGGGAATTCAGCTAACCTATGTGAGACATGTTGGGATCAATCACTAAGCCTTTGTGATTCATGTTAGGGGCATCCAACCAACCTCTGTAATTCATATTGGACCCAGTCACTCAGCCTCTGTGAGTCATGATGGGGGAAGACACCTGTTGGCCAGGAAAGAGCATAAGGAAGAAATAGAAGCGCAGGTGCAGGAAGGTAAAATAAGCACGCAACAAAGTAAAGGAAATTAAAGGAAGGTAAAGGGAGCAAAAGAAGCGTAGAAGAAAGGAAACTACGATGAGGAGGGGTGCGATGAAGGAAAAGAGAATCTTTCGGCGTGCAGAAGGACAATGGACAGAAAGCAACAGGTCAAGAAGATCGTGGTTGCTAAAGTTGGTGCAAGCTGACAAATGATGCATGTATGAATGAATATTTGTAAGTAAGACCAATATCACCTTGTGTCAGTTAGTCTGTTCGGTTGTAATGTTTTTTTACGGTTGATAACGACCTGCATTAGGTGAATTGTATGTAGTCGACCCTACTTGGTATTGTAGAATTTATAAATAGGAGGAACCCATTTTGTATAAGGGTTAATAATAATTACAAAATAATTGAAGAGATCAAAGAGAATTTTGATAGTAGTGTTGTAGAAGGATGTTGAGCCTCGGAAACCATTTTGTAGAAGGGTTGTCGAGTAAGAGTCGCTCTGTAGCTAAGTGCGTAGATACTAGAGTAGAAGAGTTGATCCCAACTTTGTGCGGATCAATAGGAGTATATAGAAGAAAAACATAATAAAATAGAGAGCATGAGAGAAAGAAAGAGTCTGAGTTGGAAAGATGTCACGTCCCCATGCCTCCGATTGGCGAAGAGGACGCGACGAACATCAAACACGACTGGGAAAACCTCCCATGAACATTAACAGAAATCAAATGCTGAAATTGGGAGCTTAAACAAGCATCATAACAGGAATGCCAAACATACAAGAATGCATAATCCATTAATTATACAGCGGAAACAAACATACATTCCAGCATTAATCATGTTCATTATAATTCATGAAACAGTACATTAATTTCAAAGATGAAATAACAGCCGCACTTATCTTGGATGAAGAATTCACCCGCAACCAGCTACGTCGCTGCAACGTTCCACCCAACCATAGGCCAGCTTGCTCATCAATCTCTCAACAATGTTGCCACCCCCGAGCTGGGCATGATTCCTCAAGGACTAAGGGGATAATGCAGGATGCACATAGCCAAGGGGACACAAAACAACCAAACCAAATACCGTTGGGTTTAACAGGCCTTCAACAAGCGACCAAGCCAGCACCATCCAAGGGACAACCACTACATACCAGCAGCCAAACAACCATTCACAGCCCTGTGAAGGAGGAAAAACAACCAGGAAAACATCCCAAGCCAAGGGTGAGACACAACTCAAATCCAACCACACTGCTGAGTTGTTCTTGGCCCTAACGTGGCCAAAACAACTCAGCCACAACACCCAAAAGGTGATTGCATCCACAGCAACCAAAACCAGGCAATTCAGTAACCCAAACTCACAATGAGTGATGGAAACCAATCACAGCCCATGGAGGTTAATAAACAACGTTCCCAGCATAACCATGGAAACTCAAACGCAGACCCCAGCAGAAAACGACTCACCACGAACACACAGTGGTCCAAAATGCAGTTGGACACCACAGCCAACAAAACGTAGGGAAGACAACTGCCCCAAAATGAAAACAGTGAGCACGGCTCTCTCATGGGAAAATCGACCTCAATGGTCTGTGCGTGAGGAAAATCTCACACCCAACAAAAAAATACACGGGAAAGACATACCTGATTTCTGCATGAGGATTCTTGCCTGCGCGTGAGGGGAAATAGCCTCACTCTCTACGCACGAATCAACAGGCCATAGGGAGGACGAACAGACCTCTGCGTGAGGAAGAACAGATTAGCCGTGAGAGCAACCGGCCATGAGGAGGACGAACCGGCAGGCCAGAATGGAGTCATGGGGGAAGATGGAGGAATTGCTTGCCCCTTTACCCACGTTTTCTCCAGCAATAAATGCCTTCAGTCACTCAGCCATAACTCCCCAACCACCAGCTGAAGCATTAAAGAGGTTGACAAGGTTGGATGAGACAAAAGGTGACAACAACAAAGGTGGTGAAACATGGGTTTTTCCCCCATAGACTAAGGTTTGACATTCCCCACCCCTTATCCTTTGGAATCACGCCCTTTTCATTCAACGTTGCACTGCCGTAGCTGGTTGTGGTTTTAGTTTAATTGATGTGCATGTTTACATGATGTCGAATTATAATGTGCCTTACAGCACGATAAACCATCGACAACTATCCCCATTGCCGAAAAATACAAAACCAAATCGATGGTGGGGCTTTTGCCTTTAGCTCCTCACCACGATTAATTACATTATATACATCATGCAAACGGGGTCGAAACCGAGGAAATTACAAAAGACATATCTCAAACAGTCTGTAATCAAGTTGCAGACTGAAAGGTGCCATATATTTCTCATGCTAGATGAAGATCACCTTTGTGGTTTTTCTCAGTTGGGTTTCCACGTTACATCTTGTTTCGAATGAATGTGCTTGTTGAATATTTGTGGGTTATTTTGTATTGTTTATGTTTATTTCTTAAGTGAAGGTCACAATATTGATAAAATATGTTGAATGAATGAATGACTAAAGCATCATTGAAGAATTGTGTATTGTTTCATGCTCATTTACTACGAAGTTGTAATACACTTGCACCACTATCATTTATTGTTAAAGGAACAATCTGCATCGTAGATTAAGGCAGATAGAATGCGCAGTAACATTGATAGTATTTTATATTGTTTCAAGTTCTTTTGCTGATAAATTGTTAAGGGAAATGTTGTGTCACACTATTGCGCTATTGTCGAGTTAGGAAAAGACTCCAACTTTCTGACTCTGTCGAGCTCCTTGGCTGAACGGTAGGGAATTGTAATCCGATCCAGGAGGATCCAAGAAGGAAAGATTTTTGAAGTCCTCCAATATTAGCAAAACTAGCATCAGATCAAAGGGCTCATCGAGACGATTCCAACAACATTCGTTTCACCTCAAACGGACTCCGTATGAGAAAGTTATCGCATTATGTTGTATTGATGAAACAGGAAAATTTGGCAAAATGGGGATGCCACATGGCATCATTGGCAGGGTGACACATGGAATCCATATAGTACAGATGGATGACGTGGTAGTTGTATGAACAGACAGGTGGCAGTATGGTCCAATCAGGATGCAACACGTGTCATGTACAGACGATGAGGTGGCAATCCAATCAGCAGTACGGATCAATCCGAATGCGACACATGTTAGTACGGAGGTGACTGTGCAACTTAGTTGGTAGCACGACAGATGAGTTGGCAGCTGACTAGGCGTTGAGGTGGACCAATCCGAAACTGCCACGTGGCAGCACCAGAATGGCCAATATTGATTGAAGTTCACCAAAATGTTGTTGCTCCGCTGGTCTCAAACTCCTGACCTCCCATACCCTGTCTCTGCGCCTTTATCAACTGCGCTGGTAGTGTTACTTGGTATGTGTGGTTTGGTTCTTGTATTTAAACTTGGAGGAATGTTTATATGGGTGCAAAAAGGGGCCGGGGCTAGCCCCGACCCCTGGTCCTACCACACAGCCACACAGTCGGGAGCTCAAAGCGGAGGTGCCAGCGTGGGGGTAACGGCCACACCACATAAAGCCACCACTTGTAACAAGGGGAGCACCCACATTTTCGACCCCTGGTTCTATTGCAAATCCTTGTGAGCAGGACCCAATGGAGGATACGTCGCGGTTAGATGGCTTATGGAGCGGTCACATGGTATGCACCGAATGGACAGCCCAACAACTCGTGCCACTTGAAGCCCAGTGCATTTAGCACATGTCGAATTATAAACTATGGAGTTTGGGTTAAAAGTGGGTTGAGAATTGTTTCTCTGTTATAACAAATTTTGGGTTTTATACATAGTTTGGTTGGGTAGTTTTGCAACCAGATTTTATTAATGGCATACTTGGGTATGTGGTTGGCATAGTTGTTAATTATGTCAACTACATGATAAAAGGAGCTTTAAGTGAACCAAACCAAAACTTGAGAAGTTGAAACAAGATGCCAATCTTGGAAAATTTGTTGTAACCAAAGAGAACATGAGGAAAATATGAAGAGGGGCAAGTCATGGCTATATAAGCCCCCTTAGTTGCCATTTTCCACTGATGCTTTGGAGTGGAGACTTTGTAGATAAAGGAGAGAAGGGAGATTGCGTAGCTCTGTAGGAGGAAGGTATGAGTGTTTATACTCATTTTACATCGTCTTCAGGCTTCGGAGTTGCTGGAAGCAGTCTTGTTGTGTTTTGGGCAGCGGTTCTCTTCCTGACCATTATCGCCAAGGTATCATTGTATCATTACCATGTATTTTTCCTTTATGCTGAGATTATAGATTGGCCCTCCTATTGAGAAGCAGGCCCGGAGACGTAGTCCATCCTGGACAAACTCCGTTATCAACTTGTTGTTTTTATGTGCGTATTGTCTATGCTATTTGGTTCTCTTCTTTATGGATTTGTGAGCTTCATTCATGCTCTTTATGCAATTCATGTTAACATCATAGAGTAGAAAAGATCTTGTTTTCGAATCACATTTCGACTGCAAAAACATGGTTCTGGTAGTTACACATTAAGATATCTTGGGTGAGATTGCGCCTGTGTCGCAGGTGTTGCCGATTTAGCTTGCTCTGTCGGGCTGATATCTTTGGGTGTTTTGTTGGTCTGTGGTTTTGTTGAACCTGGGTCACGACAGTGAGGAAAAGTAGCCAACAAATGGTTTCGTTGTCGGCACCCTTAATAATTTGAATCAAGGGAAATGTTGTGGCATCCGACAAAGAAGGAAATCAAGGATTGACTGGAGGCTAAGACATTAGATTTTGCACAAGAGGAGAACGCAATATTGCAGTTGAGCACAAAAAACTGGTTGAACCGATACCTGTACACAGATATTCATGAAATATTCTTTGCATAGTTCCCTATTGTGCTGCATGAGTGGTTTTCAAGATTGGCGACTCGAAAGACAAATTTTCAAACAAAGGAAGCAGTCGAGTGGAGTGCTCAGCTACTCCGTAAGGTAACAAGTGTAAGTAACCCCATCTCTAGAGCTATTGATTTTTGGTTTGATATTATTTTACAATGATATATTATTGATATTGTAGTTGAGACGATAACCTTGTATAGTGAGGTGGAAATAATTTTTTTCCAAGGACCCCGAAGGAGGTACTTGTTATCTATAAGTACATGGATAAAGATGCTCGTCTATGAGAAGGACATTTTGTAGTTGAGCAATTGATTCACATATCCAGGAGGAAGGATATGTTGCAGACGACCTATAGAGAAAACGGGAAAGAGTGAGCTGAGATGTTCCCGGGAAGTACAGAGCTTGAACTAGAAGCGGGATTTTTAAGAAGTGGAAGGAGATTTCGGTCAGGAAAAAGAAGAAAAACAATAGGAGATAGATGAAGTCCTATTCTGTTCAGAGAGAGGGAGTACAATTTTGAGTCACATCTAGACGAATTGTCTTGTGATGAAGAGGAAGAATATAGCCCGATTTCTGAAGGAGCAGAAGAGTCAGAAGAATCTGCAGAGACACCAAGATCAGAACGTAACTACACCACACCAGGAGCATTTCCAGAGGTAAGGTCTAGAGCCTCATCTCTTGAAAGAACTGTCAATACTAGTAGTACTAGTGCTACAAATAGTGCTCACGAAAGTCCACCTTCATTAATTTATTCATCGAACATCCCGATGCCAACTCAATGGTTGGGGAAGATATTAGATTACCCACATTCAATGAGAATAGAACAGAAGATCCAGAGAAACATTGGTTCCTCTGCGAAGCTATTTGGACGGTTCACCAAGTTCACAATGTGGATATAAGTAAAGCACAGATGATTACGACTCTGTAGGGTCATGTGTTGGACTGGTTTATGAATTTTTCCATAGTACAAGTAGGAAACCCACATAAGACCCTTGATGAGATCTGAGTCGCGATGATTTCTGAGCTTAGAAAACCTAATTCTGAGTCACAGTGTATCACTGAGATCAAGGAGATAAAGTAGTTACTAACAAATCCATATGGGATTTTGATCGGCAGATTAAAAATTTGATGGCCAAAGTTAATTTCCAAATTTCGGAAGTACAACACATAGAGTGGTTTATTGCTGCACTGTTACCACACATTCGAGATCCTTTGATGCAACAGAAGATTGTGTTGCAGACGAAAGCACTAGAGATAGCAATGAAGCTAGAATCCTCATCGATCAGAGATGGTGGCGTAGGAATGATGCAGATTCAATCATAGTTGGCTAATCTGATGGTACAACTTTAGGATATCAAGAAGGGAAAGGAAGCCCAAGAAGAATTATGGTGTACAAGATGTCGAACAGATGGACACCACAAGGATAATTATCTGGCGTAGATGAACTATATCTCATCAGGTGCACCTAATCTACTGAGTACCCAAGGACTACCCTGGTGCAGAATATGCCAGACTAGAGGTCATCACGATGAGGACTGTCTATACTTGTAGAGGATTGTAAGTATCCCAACCAACCTTTTCTATAAATATTGTAAGTCACTAGGACATGATGAGAAATATTGTAGAGCATATCAACTCTTAAAGGAGAAGACAATAGACACCTACTTAATGAATAATGACAGGAATATTTAGGTTGACCAAGAATAAGTGCACTACCAGCATGCTCATTACCCACATTATCAGCCTCAATACCTGCAGAATCAGTATCTAGCATAGAAACAACACCCTTAGGGTAGGGGGGGTGGAAACTTCAAAGGTAGAGGTGAAGGAGGATTCGGAAAAGAAATAGATCAAATTATATTCTATAACTGTGGACAGTCGGGCCATTATGCTAGAGATTTCCAGGAACCTACAAAGACCTGTTCATATTGCAAAGCGTAGGACCATAACGCAATGTCCCCAGTTAATTTCCAAGTGGCAAGATCGGACTGTCGGAGGTCCTAACCTCACGTAGAGTCCCAATCCAAGTCCTAACATAAATGTTGAAATGATTGATGCTGAGATAAGAGAAGCAAGTGTTGCTATCGTAACACGAGGAGGTGCTGCGACTAGATCGAATCAGAATATACTGCAGGAACTATCGTAGGTGCGACCTACAATGCAAAAGAAAGCGTCGTTTGATGTTCAAAAGAAGAAGAAAGTATTCTTGGACGTGCGACTGAAGTTTTCATATGCACAACAACTGTCGACCTCATACGAAGTCAAGGAGATGCCTGAATGTTTCCAACAAATATTCCAGAAGCAAGCTCCAAACAAGGTTAGTAAGCTCAAGACATTCCTTTCATGTTGCTTAGCGCTAATCCAGGATAAACATGTTATTGTAGAATTACAAGCGCTGATAGAAGAAACCCCAAAGTCGCAACATTAAAGAAAAGTTAACCATGTTAAAATGAAGAAATAAAAAACTCGTCGCGAGTTGAGAATGACTGCACATATAGGAGACTACGACATGGATTACATTATCCTAAATCTGAAATCTGATGTCAATATTTTGATGCAGAAAACTTGGGAAAGCATGGGCAAGCTGCTCTTGAACTGGTCCCTTGTCCAGTTGAGGCTTGCAAATCAGGCGAAGGTCCTACTGATTGGTAGGTTAAGTCAAGTACATGTTGACATTGAGGGGATGCGCACATTTGCATATTTTAAAGTTATCAACATTGTCGATGACACAAACCCATATCCGGTGCTTCTGGGGATAGATTGGGAAATAGAAAATCAGATCAACATAAGCTTTAAGAAAAGAATCCTCTAATTTGAGGATGACGAAATGAGGATAGTGTCTCCCATTGTTCCATTGGAGGGACAAAGACATGTCGAACCAGTCTACAGTGAAGGAGATGGTGATTATTTGGACCATATCTATAATACCAGTGCCTTAAAATACAATTAAATAAATCCTACAGTGGATCGGAACCTGAGCTAGAGGAGTTCTATCTCATGCACATCAGATTTAGGAGAAGCATTGGAGAATTGGAAAAAAATACTGCATGAGGTCTCTATGAGGAGATGCACCAAAGTTACCAGGTCTGTGTGACTGGTGGAGAATTAGTCGAGAGATTTAACCACATACGAAGGCTTACCTAATCTAGAGACCTTTCTAAGTGAGTTTGAAGGACCGGTAAGAAAACCGCAACGCTTGTCCACGTTAGATTATATGTTGAAAGCTATGCCCTCTAGATGGTGGGGTACACATAAGCAATCTATATTAGAATGGGCACAATGCAAAAGATTACTAGAAGTCATATTCAGTGAATAAGTCACAGTCTTGGATCAGAAGTACACAGGTTTATCCAAACCTTTCGAACACCTCAAGCAGTGTCGCATGTCATTTGCAAAATACTCGCGACAGGAATGGGTCTATCATTTCTTACACACATTGGAAATGACACCCAGGAGCCGGTATACATCCATGTATTTGCAACAAGGAACTCATGATTGGGACGAGGTGGTTAAAAAATTCGTAAAAATCTTTGCATTTGCTCATGAGTAGCCGATAATCGATGTTGCACTTCCAACGATAAAGGAGAAAATATTTTCCGAAATCCTCATCGAAGTGGTGAATTTCCACTAGTGTAGCACAACCATATAGCAATGAATGGTTTGTTACAATCTGGCTGGAGAACCATATGATGATCCTACCAACCTTAATATACCAGAATCGAAGGGTACACACGAGGTGGAAGGAAGTGGTATTTCGAGTGAACAGTTCCTCAAGCCGCTAAAAATTAAGAAAGTTAACATTGGCTTGCCAAAAAATCTAAAGTTCACCAATATAGGAGATTATTGGTATGATGAAACAATAGAGAAGATTACAAACTTGCTGCATGAATTTCAATATTTGTTCCCTACTGTTACAGCTGATTTTATGACACATGGTGGATCACACCTTTATTACCTTCCTTGTCCCTTTGCAGACTCTTTAGACCCCATGGACCATTTTTGTACCTTTGATGTTTCCAAGATCATC
Organism: Pseudotsuga menziesii; assembly: GCA_001517045.1. Lineage (NCBI taxonomy): Eukaryota > Viridiplantae > Streptophyta > Pinopsida > Pinales > Pinaceae > Pseudotsuga > Pseudotsuga menziesii. Next base: position 360,787 of record LPNX010465049.1, on the reverse strand, counting down.
CCTAAAAACATCTATTATTTGATATACGCGACTTATAAACCCATTCTCGTTTATATACGTGGATTTGACCCTAAAACCTGCGTACATCGGGATGTGTGCAAAAGGCCAAATAGTTTTGGAGTTTTCCTTGATGTGGATCCGAATCACTTGTATCTTGGCCTTCCATATGATTGGAGATTGCTCAGATTGACCTTCCATTACCCCATTGAAGCACTAGATAAGGAACCCTTTGGATACATTGAAGGAGGAGGAATTGAAGAGCAAGAAAACTATAGTCCATTGTTGTCGGAGCTTATACTTGAGTCTGCATCCCTTTGTCCCTTGGAGCACTTTGTGTTCTTCCCAAGCTTGCCTTTGCTTGTGAGCTTGCTACCAAGAGATGGAGGATTGAAGTGGTGGAGGACTCAGTTTTTCCTATTCGCAGACATGTCGACAGAGGTTGTCACTATTGTAATATCTGTTTTATATTAATAAAAATATCTTTTCCTATTCAATAATGTGTATTTAAATGAGTATTGAATCCATGGATTCTTTTAAATGCTTATATGTTATTTATTATATATGCTAGATTAGGTCTAACACAATTATATATAGCATGCTTGTCTTGTTTGCTGAATGTTGATATAGCAAATTACTTATACAAGTAAGAGTGGAAAAGCTCAATGGGGATATACATCAACCGTCCGGAATAAGGTATGTAACGAGATCCTTTAGTGTTAGATATTTGGTTTCTCTTACACATTGGAAAGGACTGATTTATGTGGTTACTCTATCTATTGTGGTACCCCAAGCCACAAGAAGTTTTCTTCGTAACAAAATTGGCGACCATACTGGGGAGTTCCTAGTCATTTCCTTTGGGGGTTTATCGGCATTCAATGTTCTTGAATTGCTCTGATTTCTCTGTTTCTGAGTCAGGTCTAGGGGCATGTTTGTCTGGTAGTGTCTGATAGGAGTAAATTTTGTCTCAGATTGTCTATTTTACCTTCTTTTTTATCTCTTTTTCTTCCTATATGTGAGTTTTTGCTTCACAGTTGCATGGGCACGCGGGTTTTACTGGGATTTCCATGTATATACGTGGGTTTTCTGCACACAGTTGCATATGCCCTAAGTTTTTATTTTTAGGGGAAGATTAAGTGTTGCTGGGTGAGTTGTGATTATTGTTGAGTCTCTTTAGATGCTTCTAGAGTCTGTATACACCTCTATTTCTGACCAGAGACGTCTTTCAGTTAGAATTTTTTAAAATGTTCTTGTCATTGCATTTTCTATTTTTTGTTTTGAGATTAGTGGATTAGGTCTCTTTTACCTTGGTGCTTTGCTTGGGTGCTGTCTGATAGTGCTTGCAGAGTCTGGGGGTGGTAGAGTCATTATTTTGCTTCATTATCTCATTTTAATTGAAAAAATACAAAAAAATGCTTTTTGCATCATGATGCATTTTTTCATTTTGCATTTTGCATGGTACTTGCACTAGGTTGCTTGGAATAATATTAGTCAGATTTTCATATAGGAACGACTGCATTTTCCATTCGAAGGAGAATTTTGCATTTCACGTAGTAGCATACCCCATTTTTCATTTGACACAGTGCATTTACATTGATTGTTAGGTGTGCATTTTACTTCTTGTTGCGTCATAACACCATTAGTTGCACGATCATTTACCCTTTTGAGTAATAAGCCAAATAAAATCAACGCATAATAAAATGAATTACAGTCTTTTCTTTTATAGGGTGCACCGACAAGATTAGGTTTTAGGGTCTTGGAATAGTTAATTGTGAGTAAATTCTCCAAGACCACTAAACAACAACATGTATGTGTCTGTCTAGGTGAGAGTGTGAAATTCCTTGGTATAATTAGTGTTTCTCATGATCCTCCTCTTACAAGGGAGTTAAGCACGAGGCAGTGTGAGTGGTTATTGATTGGGATGACCCCTAGTCATAATTGAGTAGCATCAAATATATTTCCAAGATTGTATTTGTATTTGGGGGCTCTTTCGAGAGTTTCTGGCTTTGCTACCCTGCCCATATGGTCAATCCCGACTGCAACTACCCACCTGAGCATTGATTATATTCAGTTGACCTTAGTTTTCTTACCTAGGTTATTGAGGGGGTACTTCGTATAGGTTATTTGGCAGGTGTCCTAGCCAGGTTGGGGTCGAACAACATAGTCTCTATATGTGTTGAAGTTGAGGGCCACAATAATTGGTTATGAACCTCCGCTTGTTTTGTATGGGAGTCTCAAGCCTATATTAGGCGAGACATACCCGATTCATTTGGGAGCTCACATATCCTACCCTTTCTTGCTTGTGATTTGGATTTACATTATATAGGTGTATGCTCTATGCATGCTAGTTTTCCTAGGGTTTGCGTAATTAGATAGAGTCTTTTCCATTTTTTGAGTCATTGTGGATTCAGGTGTGACACTTCATCATTCTCATCGTTTATCAAGACTTCCACCTTTCACATCTCCTCTTCCTTTGGGAGAGAGAAATAGACTGTCCGGGCAGACTACTTATCACATCAATTCACACACAATGGGAGATCATGAGGATGAAATTCCTAAGATGTCCTCTCCACCTCAAGATGTTGGGGAGGAAGATCCTATTCCTATATATGATCCTTCACCTGATATACCTTCACATTTTGGTTATGATCCCTCATTTACAGGTCACCGGTATTGGTTGTCGGGCGATGAGACTCACCATGAACTCACAAGCACTAGTCATGTTAGTTATGGCATGCCTGATATCCCTACACGTGATCCAGCACATCATGCCAATTCAGAAAATGAACCTAGCACTACATCTGGGGGCATTACCATTCCTTTCCATGTAGAGAGATTTGGGAGAACTAGTCACATTGCACCTTCCATCCCGGTGGTGGAAGCTACCTCACATGTTCATCCTAGGCCTAATGTTAGTATTCATATGTGGATACCAGAACCAAGACGAGTGACTATAGGTAATACCACTTATATCCCTTCACATGTCCCTTCGTCCTCTATTCCTACTCCTTCGAACGCATTTTTGACAACCCTTCCTCCCCCTCATTCACGTGGTCCTTCAGGTCAGAATGTTGCTACTAGTCATGTTCGTACTGTGACTACTCATACAGTAGTGTCTTAGAGTCAAGCATCTCCTGTTGTCTCAGGAGGTCATATTCCTGTTTCTGGATCATCTTACGGTCCATTGCATGGCATTCCCCATATCCCTACTTATGGAGACTCTCATGGGATATCTCATGGGACATCTTATGGAACTTCTCATGCACCATATTATGGACCACAATATGGACAAATTTATCAAACTTATGGGTACATGTATCAACAACCCACTTACTCCTCTAATTATGGATTTGTAGAACCACCTAATCAAGGTTCACCACATCATAATGCTTTCATGCAGCCCTACATGGGTCAAACGGGAGGAGGATATTATGGCCAAGGCCATGGTATTTATAGTAGTCAGCCTTATATGAACCAAAACTATCAGGGGGAGTGGCATAGACTGAATCAACCTAGGCTCCCTTTCCTCGCAATGTTAAATCTACCTGACTTATTGAGACTAATGAATGATCTGGTATCTTATGACCCGGCTTGGCCGGCTGTCCCTACTAAGCTTCCCTCGGACATTCCAAAATTCAAGGGAAAACCAGGAGAAGATCCAATTGAACATGTCACTACATTTCTCCTTTGGTGCTCTTCCAACTCTTTACATGATGATTCTATCAGTTTGAGGCTATTTTAATGCACCCTCATAGGGCCTACAGTGAAATGGTACATAGAGTTACCAAAGGGGGCATTCATTTTGTTCGATGACCTTGCTATGAATTTTCTCAACCACTTCCAGATACCAGTGCATTATGACGTTGGTACAGAAATCTTGTCTACATTTTGGCAAGACAAAGCCACACATATCTCGGACCATATCCAAGAGTGGTGTAGATGAAAGAGATTGATTAAAGCTTTCATACCACCAGAGTTTCTCCTTGAGTGGTTCCTTAAATCATTGCTACCTTATATTGGGAAGGATGTTTCTACATCCGGAGTCCAGAATGAGGAACAAGCAATTTTTAGGGCACAGGAACTGGATTTGATTTATGCACAATCCGGGCTACTATATGAGATCATACCTAATGCTCCGTGTTCTAGTTTCTATCCCAAGATCAAACCTGGACAACAGGCCGATGGCATTGTGGGATGTACAAGTGCCAAACCTGAGGACTCGGTTACGAAACAAGTGAGTCAATTGTCTATTAACCAATCCACATCGGGAAAAGCTACGGCTTCGTCTCAACCTACCCAAACGAGGAGTGTACTTTCCGTGCAATCATTGGACTAGAAGGGAAACCAGCAGGACGAAAGGAATTTGAAAAAGGGTAAGAACAATCGTAAGGGTGGGAAAAAGAATGAAAATGCCAATTTTAATCACAAGAATGATTGTAATGCTGGGGGGGACAAGCAGTCTAAACATAAGGTTAAGTTTCCTTGCAAGTTATGTAAGGATGACCACCTCACTCACTTGTACCCTCATATGGAAGACACCTCGAGGTTCATAGCATAGGACCCAACTGTGTTGACCAATCCTTTATCCCATAATCAAAATATGAACTCGAGGACCCATGATCCTCATTCTACACCGAGTGGAGATCAAGATCCGTTGAAAGCCAGTACTGGTCATGGGTGAATCAACATGGTGTGTGCTACTAAGGTTGTGACTCATGAAAAAGACTATGGTTCATTTCAACTAGACCTTGGGAAAGAACCTCCTCCTACCAAGAGTCCTTTGCATATTGAAAATCCTACGGATAAACCTGAGAGTGTACCTCACATTCCTAAGAGATTCTTAAAGCGTTCGGGGCACAATCCTAATTCTTTAGCTGCCCAGAACTATTCTATTGTCAAGGATTTGGGCCACACTCCTTATGTGATGTCTGCGCTTGAATTTATTCAGAGTTGTCCATCACAGAGGAAAGCTTTGCTTTCTTCTCTCAAAGCGAATGATGATAACTCTTCTTCCATCATCAAATTTGAAACCATGGAAGTACAACCTCGCTTGCCTTAGTACGTGTCTCTCTTGATTCATGTGGAATGTCTTAACATGACCATCAAACACACTGTTATTGACAAAGGCACTGCTACTTCCGTGATGTCTTTGTCGTGTTGGAAGGGTTTGGGTTCTCCCGAGTTGTCTAAATCCGCTACCATGTTGACTTCCTTTGATGGTAGATTGTTTCAGCCAAACGTAATTCTTCCTTCTCTTAAGGTCCATTTGGGAGGGAAGACTGTCGCGATCGAGGTCGAGGTGGTTTATGCGCCCCTTGACTACAATCTTTTACTAGGTCAGAATTGGATGTATAGTATGCAAGTCATAGCCTCTTCTCTATTTTGAGTTGTATGATTTCAATTTAATGGGAGTATTGTTACAATTGATCAAAAATCATTCAAAAATCCAAGTGTTAGTGCATCATCGGGAGCTTCGATCCCGATTATCGACCACTCTCAGCCGACAATTGGGAGTGTGGGTGTAGGTATGTATCCATCCGTTATAGGGACATTTATTTGTCTTGCACCCGTCCTTATGATTGGATCTAGTTTTGATGGGCCTTCATCTTCATTGAATTCGGTGTCTTTTCACACTTCCCATATGGAAGATCCTTGGATTCTTCCTACACCAAATCTTTCGAACGGACCTATCGAAAGAGGCGTGCCATTTCCTACAGCCATGATTGCATATCGAGCAAATCTTGATTGTGTTACAGAGCCTAGTCCTTCCTCTTCACAGATAGAGGAGGAAGACCCGTATGTACTGCTTGCATGGGCAGTTGAGTCTTCTCATGCACATGATTGCCTTGATCGTGTTTTTCTATCAGATGAATCTATTATTGAGGCTATGTCTTGAGTTTAGCCACCTTGGGAAGAGTTACATCATAGATCTTATTTTCTTCCTGAGCTTGATTGCTTAGAGCATGAAGACTTTAGCGAGATTCTTAGCGAGAAGATTGGTAGTCCTGTGGTTCCATTAAGCTCTCCTGGTTAGATGGCTGATGGGAACATGGTGAACATATCACCTACGATTCCTATCAATATCTCTCACGATCCTGGAAAGATTGATAATGTTTATATTGGGGAAAAATGGTCCTATGTTGAGATTCAAGAGTATAGCGAGCTGTTCAAAGAATTTCATGATGTCTTTGCTTGGTCATACGAGGAAATGCCAGGTATCGACCCTCGCATTGTTGAACATGAAATTAAGACTTATCCCAATGCCAAACCTGTTTGACAACATTTGCGTGCGGCGAATCCTAGAAAAGCACCCGCAATTAGGGCTAAGATAGAAAAGTTGTTGAAAGACGACTTTATCTATCCCGTTCCCATGACAGATTGGGTTTCAAACCCTGTTTTGGTTCATAAGAAACATGGAGCGATCCATATGTGTACTGATTTCCGCGATTTAAATCATGCATGTCCTAATGAAAATTTCCCACACCATTTATTGAGTAGATTTTGGATGAGTGTGCGGGAAGCGAGGTATTCTCCTTCATGGACGGATTTTCCAGATATATTTAGATTCAAATTAAACCCGACGATCAACAACAAATTTCATTTATTTGTCCTTGGGGTACATTTGCATATCGAAAGATGCCTTTTGGTCTGAAAAACGCTGGAGCCACATTTCAGCAGGCTATGACTTTATTTTTCAGGATCTCAAATCGATTATTGAAGTACTTTTGGATGACCTAGCTGCTCACTCTTGACTGAGAGTGCGTCATTCCTACCATTTGAGATTAGTATTCGAAAGGTTCCGCCACTACCAGGTTAGGTTAAATCTTCATAAGTGCATCTTTTGCGTGAAGTCAGGTCATTTTCTAGGATTCATTGTTTCCAAGGAGGGTATAAGAGTCGATCCCTTAAAGGTTGAGGAAATACTTCAATTGTCTCCCTCGAGAAATATTAGACATCTTCAATGTTTGCAAGGCATGGAAAACTTCTTACGGAGATTCATGGTTAACTTTCCCAATTTGACTAAAGGATTTATGTGTCTTTTGAAGAAGGGAACTACCTTTTTCTAGGATGAGTGAGCCCAGGAGTCCTTTGATGCTCTTAAGTGAGTCTTAGCATCGACGCCTGTGCTTAGTCCACCTGACTATAGCCGTGACGTTTTGATTTATGTGGACACATCCATGGAGATGATTGGTATGGTTTTGGTTTAGGAGGATGAGGAGCTCCATGAGCATGTCATATACTATTTGAGTTGAAACCTTATAGATGCGGAAATCTGTTATTCCCATGTGGAGAAACTTGCCTTAGCTACCGTTCATGCGGTTCAGAGATTGAGACACTAGATTCTCCTTCGCTAGACCTTCATGGTAGCTCATGTCAATCCATTTCAGTTCGTCCTCGCTAGAAGGATGATCAGGGGAAAGTATAATAAATGGATTGTTATTTTACAAGAATTTGATCTCGAATTTGTTTCGGCAAAATCGAAGAAATCGTTAATTTTTGCAAAGCTCATTTCTGATTTCCCAAGTGAGGAGGAGGAGGAAGTTTATGAGGATACATTTGTCGATGAGCATATCTTCCTTATCTCAACTTTGGATCCATGGTATGGGGATATTATTGTATATTTGCAAACATTGAAGGTCCCTACTCACCTTTCACGTGATGAGCGATGACGATTACGTCACGCATCTAAGGACTACCTTATAGTGGATAACACTTTGTACTACCGTGTGGTAGATTCCATTTTACATCGTTTTTTAACCCATGAGGAGGATGAGGTTGTGCTGAATGATTGCAATGGAGGGGTGTGTGGTGGTCATTTATCTAGGCTTTCTACAACCCAAAACATATTGAGAGAAGGATATTTTTGGCCATCGATATTTAAATATTGTGTTAATGCGGTCAAGAAGTGTCACCCTTGCTAGGTGTTTGCATGCAATAAGCACTCACATCCTACCCCATTACATCCAATTATCACCGCTAGTCCCTTCACCAAGTGGGGGCTTGAATTCATGGATTTCAACCTAGATTCAGCTAGGGGGCATCATCATATTATAGTGGTCATTGATTATTTCACAAAATGGGATGAGGCTATGCCCACTGTTAAATCCAACAGTGAGACGGCTACGCATTTCATATTCAACCAAATTATTACTCGGTTCAGTATTCTGAAGGATCTTGTCATTGACCATGGTAGGCACTTTCAGAATCGAATGATGGAAGATTTGGCCTCAAAGCTAGGGTATAAGCAAAAGCACTCCTTTTCTTATTACCCTTAGGAAAATGGACAGGTTGAAGCAGTGAACAAATCACTTAATTCCATTCTCCAACAAACCATCGCACAAAGCAAAAAAAATTGGCATATCATGTTATATTCTGCTTTGTGGGAATATAACACCATAGTTAAGACTGCCACTAGTTTTTCTCCATATCAGCTCGTACATGGAGTGGAGTCTGTCTTACCAGTTGAATGCGAAATCTCTTCATTGAAATTATCTATATATATTTTACTAGACACTTTTGCATTAGAGGAACGTTTGGTCCACTTAGAGCAGCTTGATGAGCAGCGTCGAGATGCTTTAGTGGCTCTAGAGGTGAATAAGTGTTGCATTAAGGTCCAGTATGATAAGTCTGTCTGTCCTAGGAGGTTTGGTGAAGGAGATTTGGTCCTTTTATGGGATCAAGCTAAAAAACCCTTGAGGGCAAGGAAGTTTAATCCCATGTGGCATGGTCCTTACGTGGTCAAACGTGTGTTAGAGAAGGGTTCCTATGAGCTGGTAGATTATGAAGGGAAAGCCTTGGTGGAGCCTATAGATGGGATCTATCTTAAAAAATACTATGCATGATCTTCAGCGAGGGCTGATTATTGTATATTATTGTACAATTTTTTGCATAGTTAGGTTTTCTTATGGTGATCAGTTTTGTTGATTAGCTTTCATTTCTTATGGCAGATGTTGATGGAGTCTTCCATTTACATAGGTTTCGCTAATGGTGCTAGCCGCCACACTCAACACTCATCCTCTGCTGCTTGGGTGATTTATAATCCTATGGGTCAGGTGTTGTCTTCAGGAGGTGTATGTTTATGGCCCTCTTCGAACAATGTTGCTGAGTATAGTGTCGTTATCGATCTATTACGGGATGCCATTTCACATGGTGTTCTCTCTCTTGAGGTACGTATTTATTCGCAGTTAGTAGTGTCACAGCTTAATGGCTTCTATTGGGTTAGGGATCTGACATTATTACAAATATTCTTACATGTGAGATTGCTATAATGACAATTTGAGAGAATAACATACATACATGTTTCAAGAATTTATAATCAAGTTGCTTACTCATATGCTAACTATGTGTTAATTTGGCATTTGTTTCATAGACCATAAACACATCACAAACATACATTTTTACACACATGTAAATAAATAAAATTGATCATCATAAAAAAAATTTCATTAAACATCCAAAATGTGACGTCGTAATACATAAGTGTCATAAAACAAAAATGGGGCTTTCGAGCCACCAAAATATAATACACAGTAGTACAAAAATGAATCACTTGCAGGTCTCTAAGATTGTGGAGGAGAAGGGGGGTTCTAATCGTGGTAGCACACCATGGTTCTAGATAGTTGTTGGAATAACTGCACCCATGCTCATGGTACCCCAACCACCTGACGCTGCATGGCCTCAGGAAAGTCCTTGACTTGCGCCATGGGTACTCTGTGTGTCAGTCGTACAAAGTTTGTGTGGATTATTTGGAGTGTCCGCTCTACATCCACACCCATGATATCATCTCCTTTTCCCCTCCGTCTATGACAAGGGAAGCCGTCAGGCTATCGTGGTCCAACATCTGCACACACATGACAGATTGTCACTATGTGTCGTCACGCAAAAACATGTCTTTTGAGTCTATATATAAAAAAAAACAAAAAATTATAATTCAAAAAACTTAAAAAGAGGGTTGGGATTCATTACCAATATCTCCACATGCTGATCCTGGTGGTAGGGGCATGTCAGGATCTCCCTGAAAATCTATCCCTGCATAAGGGTAATCATCGATGGCAATAATCTGCTGCCGCCACCATGGAAAGAAATCAGCTGGGTAGGGGTTAGACACCCTACCTCTTCCCAGTCTGTGCATAGCATCTTCCCAATGTCATTGGGCTAGATCTTGAACCCCATGAGGAGGAACGTCAACTCTAGGGCTTAGCCCCAGCACACGCTCAAAGGAGAACGTGCTCAGCATACTACTGAAACTGAAGTTTCGTACTCTGCCCATCTTGCAGTCACTGAGCTGCTGCTTCATGTTACTCAACATCATAGTAATACAATCATAGAATTTGGGTCTCATGCACTCCACTACATAGAACATCAATGGCCGCAAGTCCTGGTGGATGTTATCCCTACTATCTTATCGAGTGCCAATAGTATCACCTTCAGGCCTAGTACCTAGATGGATTTTGTCGGGATTGGACTCTCAACCTTCTCTATGTCTGGAAAATAATATACTGCAATATACTCATTAATGGTGAGGCCACCTCCGGGCCCGCGAGACCGTAGGTTCACCACCTCTCCTCGTCAGGACAATCCTGCAATGAAATATATGTCCTCCACCTCTACAGTGAGGGACATCTCGTCGATATGGAAAGACTACGATTCTGGATCCTAGTAGTCTACTAGCATCTACAATAGTCTTGGTTTGGCCCGTAGGCTGCTAAGACACCAAAACTTGTATATCCCACATGCACGAAGAGCTTGTTGAGCCATCCAATCACCCCGTACAGCCTCTTCAATGTCTCCATGTTCCCTCTCTCTCCATTCTAGGACCATCCTGCACATTAAAAATAAATTTTTGTCAGTATTTCACCCAAATAACCATGTGTGCAGCTGCATATGCGATTGTTTGCAAAACAACCTCGTATGTACGCGGGTTTGGGCATTTTTTCCACGTATAGCCTGCCCTATACGTAGAAAAAACCCTGATTTTTGCGTGGGTCGAGATGACTAATTTAGACTAAACTAAAAGTATAGAATTGACCATGGAAATTGACAAAATTTACATGAAAATGAAAGAGGAGGACATGACTAGTTACCTGGAACGAGCGGTGTCGAATTTCGCCAGACGAAGCTCTCGAAATTCGCGTTTGAAGTTCTGAGCTCAAATGGGCAAAAATTTCAAATGATATGTAATTTTTGAATTTTTTACTATTTATAGAAATAATTTGAAATTTTTGACCCCCTTTCTATAGTTTTGGACTGTTTCTGACTATTTTAGACCATTTTGGACTAATATGATGATGTAGGAGACCATTTTGAGCGTTGTTTCGACCATTGTTCTGACCTGTTCATGCCAATTTCAGGTATTATGTCTAAACTAGCATATAGGTTAGATGTCACATCCGTTTTCATTTTGCATGACCTTATGACCGTTTCATGATAACCTTAGGTATGAACCCATTCTATCTTGTAACAGAACCTTCTTTCTATTTTGTAAGTGACGTGATGTGAATGGTAGAGCTTTACCATACATGGGTGCCCTAGTTATCTCCTTTATTGCATTTGGTGCCCATGCCAACATTTTTTTCCTTTAGAGTGTTGGAGTTTTTTGTATAGTATCGCCATGTCTTTGCGCAAGAGCCTCATACTCCTATTGATCCTTTTGCTGGCCTTCTTTCCCTGGGAATCCCTTATGTCAAGTTGTAATTGCATTATCATGAGTTTTTCCTGCCTTATTGAGCCTTGTGCCGACTTCCCTGACTTCGATTATCAGCCATATAGCCCGAGCTTGTCTCATGTCTAGCCATGCAGAGCCATTTTACATATCCTTTGTAGCTTGATTCCCATTTTTTACTAGGAGGGGACTTTCCCCTNATTGAGCATAGGTATGTTCCACTGCTTGGAACTAGTTTGTTTTCCCATTGACACTCGTCTCCTCCTAGTCTGTAACTATAAAGCACTTTTATTCTTTTTCAAGCTTTTTAAAATATTTGAAAAAGTCCAAAAAGAAAAAATCAAAAAACCAAAAAGCCGGAAAAGAAAAGATGTTATCTTTGGCAGCAGTTGAGTCATGTTTCCTTTGAACAGAGCACTGTATATCACATCTGTTGGTTGGGTTAATAGTTTTACTTTAGGATTTGTACTCAACTTTTTGAGTTTATGTCCACCGACTGGTTAAGCTTCCAATACCTATGGAGCCTCTATCGATACCTCCTATGTCATAGAGATGTCCTAGTTTTGTATATCAAGTCTATGTTGCCTACATTTATTCACCATTCTCCTTTATGCTCTTGTTTGAAGGAATTTGAAATCTGAGTTGGCCATTCCTTAGTTATCTTGACTTTGCATGTCAGCCTTTCCCGGTACTAATACTGGTTAGCGCACATTATGATCAAGTACTTCCACATTATACAGCTTTGCTAAGTACCTCGTGTTAGATGCTGGGGGATGCCTTAATGCTCTCCTTCCAGTGGATTTCATCCCATCGACTTCAGATCGTTTATTATGGGATAGGAATCTAGAGTCATTTTTGAGTGCCTTGAGACTTGCAGTCATCAGTGGTAGGTTCTCTCGCCATCGACAGTTTTTGGGAATACATCAATGTCCCCTGATCGATGGATCCTTTCAAGTGTTTGACCTCAACACCTTTATTCACACTTGTTAGTTTGCACTCTAGTACCTTGATTCCCATTTTCATTATCGGTGGGTGATCTCACATCTATTAACGGTATACATCAATGAACAATAATCAGACGATGGACTACTATGTTCGAGATTGAAACCTTTATTTGCATAGTGGGACATGTACTTGTAGTGGATTGTGTAGAAGACCTTCCAGATTGGTATCATTTCATATATGCTGTCTCCTTGATCATGCTAGTGTTAATGAGATTTCAGCTCTCGTGACTTGATTCCAGTATATGTCAGATATCTTCAGCCTTCATGGAGATCATGATCCTTTGTATATCTTTATCATGGAGATTATAATCTATCTATATTGTACGTGGCGATGAACACACATGTCATATTTTGTATCATGCCTATTCATGGCCATTGTACTCTTATGTATCCGGGACTGCTATATCTACTTGCAGTTATGTGCATAGTTTCATCATTGTATTATACTATTGGATGGTTGGTTCTTCCACCTCGTTCTTCATCACTCCACTTCTGGGATGGACTTATAATGTATTTCGGCCATCGTATGACCCCTCTGACCTCACACATTAGGGGGCATCTGTTACAGCTAATTTTACCACACATGGTGGATCACACCTTTATGGCCTTCCCTGTTCCTTTGTAGACTCTTTAGACCCCATAGACCATTTTTGTACCTTTGATGTTTCCAAGATAATCCCTAAAAACATGTCCTATTTGATATGCCTGAATTTTAAACCCATTCTCACGTATATACACAGATTTGACCCTTAAACCCGCGTACATCGGGATGTGTGCAAAATGACAAATAGTTTTGGAGTTTTTCTTGATGTGGATCTGAATCACTTGTCTCTTGGCCTTCCATATGCTTGGAGATCACTCAGATTTGACCTTCCATTACCCCATTGAAGCACAATATAAGGAACCGTTTGGATACACTGAAGGAGGAGGAATTGAAGAGCAAGAAAACTATAGTCCATTGTTGTCGAAGCTTATACTTGAGTCTGCATCCCTTTGTCCCTTGGATAAATTTGTGTTCTTCCCAAGATTTCCTTTGCTTGTGAGCTTGCTATCGAGAGATGGATGATTGAACTGGTGGAGGCCTAGGTGGAGGACTCAGTTTCTTCGATTCACAGACGTGCCGATAGAGGTTGTTACTATTGTAATCTCTATTTTATATTAATAGAAATATCTTTTCCTGTCCAATAATGTGTATTTCAATGAGTATTGAATCCATGGATTCTTTTAAATTCTTATATGTTATTGATTATATATGCTATAGTAGGTCTAACAAAATTATATATAGCTTGCTTGTCTTGTTTCCTGAATGTTGAGATAGAAAATTACTTATACAAGTGAGAGTGGAAAAGGTCAACAGGGATCTACATCAACCGTCTAGAATAAGGTATGTAACGAGATCCTTTAGTGTTAGATATTTGGTTTCTCTTACATATTGGAAAGGATTGATTTTTGCAGTTACTCTGTCTGTTGTGGTACCCCAAGCCATAAGAAGTTTTCTCTGTAACACCTACCAAGTTCTCAGAGATGAAGGGAATAGTAGTAGGAGACCTAGGGGAAATGAAAATACCACTGAACCCAGATGCAAAACCAGTTTAGCAGTGACCTTAACGGTTGAATCCAAGGTATAAAGAGAAGGTGAAAGCTGAGTTAGACTGCATGCTAGACATAGGAATCATTGAACTAGTGGAAGAATCAGAATGGATTAGTCCTACCGTGATTCAGAATAAGAAGACAACAGGTGAATTCAAGATTTGTGTCGACCTAAGGAAGCTGAACGATGCATGCATGCATGATCCATTCCCAACACCATTCATAGATGAAGTACTTGAAAGCGTCGGAGGGCAAGAGATGTTTTCATTCACTGACAAATTTTTTGGTTATCACCAAGTCAGAATAGTGAAGGAGGACTGACACAAGACGACCTTTGTCATAGAATGGGGCTGCTATCAGTATACGCTAATGCCCTTTGGACTCAAGAATGATCCTGCTATTTTTTCTAGAATAGTAGTTTTTTCTTTCAAATATTTCATACATAAATCTTTTGAAGTCTACTTTGATGATTGGACTATGTTTGGTCTATTAAGAGATCATATTGAGAGTCTACGCATGATGCTGGAACATTGTCGTCAGTATCAGATCGCTCTTAATTCAAAGAAATGTATTTTTTGCACACCATTTGGTGTTTTGTTAGGACATGTTGTGTGTCATGACGGAATTTTGGTTGACCTAGCAAAATTTGCGATTATCCTTGACTTACAACCACCTACATCAGTCACGTAACTCAGATCAATGCTACGACACACATGGTACTATAGAAAATTTATCAGAGGAGATGTAGAGATAACTGCACCTATGGATAAAATTTTGAAAAAAGATGCCAAGTTCCAATGGAAAGAAGATTGTTAGGAAATTTTAGACAACTTAAAAAGCAAGATGGCCTTTACACCAATATTGGTATTTCCCTACTGGAAGAAGTAGTTCCATGTTCATGTCGACGCGTCGTCTGTCGTGCTCGACATAGTTATGATGCAATTGAGTGAGGAAACGATTGATATCCCGATTGATTTTTCCAGCAGAAAATTGTCGACGACAGAGAAAAAATATACTACAGCAGAAAGAGAAGGACTTGCCATGGTATATTCACTGTAGAAGTTCCAACACTATTTGTTGGGTGGAAATTTTAAAATGTACACTGATCATTCGATGTTGAAATACCTGGTTAACAAGCCAGTGTTGGGGGGGAATATTGGTCGATGGCTTTTCCTATTTCAAGAATTTGATTTTGAAGTCATTGTTAATCCTGGTTGATTAAATGTGGGGCCTGATCACTTGTCAATGATAGAAAGTGGTGAAGAACCAACCAACCCAGAGGATAACTTTCCTGATGCACAATTATTTGCGGTCACCGTGGTTGATAAAATTTTTGAGGCTATCATTCACCTCTTGAGTACAGGTTATGTGCCTAAAGGGTTCACTAATGTACAAAAGAAAGAGTTGGTTGTCAAAGCCATTGACTTTATGTTGATCAGTGTACAGCTATACAAGATGGTCCCTAATGAAATATTGCAATGATGTGTTTTCAAACACGAATGACATTGGATAATGAGTGAAGCACACGCTGGTGTCGTAGGAGGAAACAGTTTGGTCGCAAAAATACAACATTTTATTTGTCTTTCATATACCATTTGTCACCTTTATTCCTATTTTATCCTTCCATAAAACCATTAATATCCACCACTTTCCTAATACATATGGGTTTATATTACCATTTTCCAAATTATTTGTTTTAAGTATTTTTAAGAGAATTCTTGATTAAATATTAGAAATTAATATATTTTGATATATATCTCAAATATTTGTGTGAGATTTATAATGTAGGGATATTTGAAGCTTTCAACCAAGGAGTATTCAAAAGCTTCCCGAATGTTTTCTCCATGTTTTCAAGATTTAAAGGAGATAATCCAAGCTAATTTCAAGGAGAGGATTATGGAAATATGGAGAGAATATCTCATCCCATATTTGTTGGAGCATTTGAAGGGATAAGTTGAGAGAAAAGTGGGTATGTTGGAGAATTTTGAGGGATAAGTTGAGAGGAAAGTGGATTGTAATTATGAGTAGTTTATCTTGAATTCATGTATAAATAAGAGGGCTCTCTCCTCATTTTCGGAGAGGCCTCTCTAGTGGCGTGGAAGTAGAGAAATAGTTTATGTCTTTTGAGAGTTAGTCATAGAGTGAATTTTTGAGTGTTATGTAATGGAGATGATGCTTTAATACAAATCCTTTTACTCTCTCTCATGATTATTTTGGGTTTCTTTCGTATGAATTGTTAATATAGAGTTTCAGTGATTTCTTTATTATGAATTGTTAACATATATTTTTAGTGATTTCTTTCTAATGAATTGTTTGTATATATTTGTCATGAGCTCACATCTATTTATCATTTGTCATTTGTTACATTATTTTTGTTATAGATTATATTTCCCTTGTTTAATTTCAGTTTTTCTTTACCAAGTTTAATTTATGCAATTTCATGCTTTCTAAAGTTAGATTTATTTTCATACAAATTCATGTTTTCATAAATTAGATTCAATTTCAGTTGTAGAATAGGTTAGTATCACATCGATCCTGCATATATGTTGCTTGCGCTTCTAAGTTTACGATATCTCTAGGTTGACAATTAAATTGTTGGATATGTTATAAATTGTTTAATACTTTTCACCAACATTTTGGCACCATTGTCGGGGAGGTGCTAAAAGGGATTAGAGTTTAGATAGGTAGATAGTTCATTTTTTTACTACATAGAAAGAGGGAGGGGAGAACAGTAAAATGAGAGGTAAGAACCTGCACATCCACTATAGTGGGGTTCCCCAAAGCCTTGTTGTTTTCACAAGCATTTTTATTTTTCTGCAAAGTGTTTTCTTTTTCTGCAAGAGTGTTCTTTCATTTTTTGCAAATGCGAGTTTATTTTTACGCAAATTTTTCCTTTTCATTTTTGTCGTATAAAGTTTGGATTGCTTTGATTTTTGGGCTAGCCTTTATTTCATACTAAATTGCTTTTAACTTTGTATCTTTTCATTTTTTGTTTTGTACTGATTTTTGTGCACTTTTTATTTCTGTTTTTGCACTCATTTTGTACTAATTCATTTCATATTTTTTTTTTGCATTTGTCATGTACTCGTTTTTCATTTTTTTTTCTTTTTTAGCATTTGATTTTATTTCAGTAAAATAATTTTAGGATGAGCATAAGCCTAGAGAAGCTCACTCAGATCCTAGCAAAAGCCAGGATCTCCTCTTCTAAAGAAGATGAGATCTTGATAGCAACCAAAGATGTAATTACTCCTCCTGACACAAACAATGAAGAATTGACATTCGAAGAATCATGCATATCAGATGGGGAACACCTGTTCGAACTAGAGATTGAAAGGGAGGAAGAAGGAATCTCGGTTATCAAGCAAACGGAAGCTGCACCGAACAATGGTTCCAAGTAAGTATTAGGTTAGATCAGTTTTGTTTTTGTTTTCACTTTGTTAATTTACATTTACGATACCTAATTTTGCATATTTTTGAATATATTAGATTTTATTTTGTAAAATCGTATGTAAACATTCTTTTACTTCTTTTACATGTATGGTTCCACTGGAAATTTTAGTACACATAAATGATTGTAAATTCCAATTAAAGTAAAGTAGGTAGGTTTTAGTTTTATTTCCAATTTAAAATTAGCATGTAGGATGCTTTAATTTTCTTTAATGTTTTTATTTGCTAAAATTTTCATTTTTTGTCTTAATTACTATTTGGTTTTTAATTTTGTTAGGAATTAAAAATAATAATTTTAATCTTTTAAATCTAAAAAAATTTATGAAAATTTTGATCTCTCTTCATTTTGAATTTTCATTTTTTATTTAATAAATTTTCTAGTCACTCTAGGAATAAAAAATGTATTAGGAATTAAGTTTCTTCTAAATCTATGAACATTTAGAAAATTAAATAAATAAATTAATAAACCAATAAAAAATAATAAACAAACAAAGAACTATATAGTTCTATACAGTTCTTTGTTTTAGTTTTAATATGCTTCTTTATTTGTTTTAGTTTTTTTATAAATAAATAAAAAAATTAAATAAAATAAAAATTTCACCCTTTGATCAACACTTCTAGTTTAAAACAATAAACATTAAACAAAGTTAAAAAAATAAAAATAAAATGAATATATATATATAATAAATAATAAAATAAAAAATATAATAAAAATTAAATCTTTCGATCTACGCATTCGTCCTTCCACACTAAAACCCGCAAACATAAAAACTAATCCTTTTCCACACTTGCGCTCGATTAAATTTCAGTTGACTGTGCAAAAACC